>JAJHZJ010000545.1:2646785-2963198 GCA_023548195.1 Bettongia penicillata ogilbyi | reverse complement strand
GCTTGGGCATTCTAATCATATAGCATTCAGCTTAAGAAGTTGTTTTTCTTTCCATTTACACTGTTGGCTCAGTGGATAGAGCACTGAGACTGGAGTCATGAAGATCTGAGTTCAAATCCAGCCTCAGATATTCGCTGCATGACCCTGGGCAAGTCACTTACCCCTGTTTGCCTCAGTTTTCCTCATCTGTAAAAAGAACTGGAGAAGAAAATGGCAAACCATGCCAGTATCTCTGCCAAGAAAACTCCAAATGGGGTCATGAAGAGTCAGACACAACTCAAAAACAACAGTCATTGTTTTCTTGGATCTTCTTACTTTGTCCTATATTAGTTATATGTCTTCCTCTGCGTCATTGAATTCTTCATGTTTGTTATTTTTCTATGATGCAATGGTAGGTTCATAGAATTAAATGATGGGAGAGTTGGAAGAAGTCTTAAAAGTCACCTAATCCAGACCCCTTGTCTTGTAGGTGATGAAATAGAGGCCAGAGATGCTAAATGATTTAGCTAAAATCAGGCGGTTAGTGATAAAGCCAGAAACAAAACTTTAGACCTTCAGAGAGATCTTAGATGAGTGTGTAATTTGAAAGATGAAGGAACTGAGTTATACGAAGGAACTGGGATATTAAATGACTCACTGACCCAAGATGACATCGCATGGAACTTGAATCTTCCAATTCACATTCAGATTCTTACATGGAACTTGAATCTTCCAATTCACGTTCAGATTCTTACATGGAACTTGAATCTTCCAATTCTCATTCAGATTCTTTCCCTACTACATTGTGATACCTCCATATAACAGCAAGTATAGCATTATGTAAGAATAGTTGTTTACTATGACAGCAATGGGGAAAGTATCCTGGCGAAACTGGGTTCAGATTTCATCTCTGGGGATAATAGTAGCCTTAGCCTAAGAGAGTTGTTGTGAGAACCATATGAGATAACATATGTAAAATGGTTTGCAGATCTTTAAGTGCTGTATAAGGTGAGCAAATATGTAAGAGAATACTGAATAGAAAAATGTGTGTTTTTGCAATAATACAATTTCTGCTAAAAAAAATTAAGTTAATTAAAATAGTTATTTTATTAAATTATCTTTAATGGTCAGTGTTAATCTTTTTGTGAGAGCATAGAAACTAATGCTGCTAAGGCTTCCAAGTGTTCTTAAAATGTTGTTTCCTTGGTAACATTTAACACTAGGCATTAATACTCAGTGGAATTAGCTGAGACCAATGGGGCCTAAGGATTTCATCTAAGCCTTATGATTAATGAGGAGGCAAGTCACTAGCTCTGTAGTTTTTCCTTTGGTGGTTCTATTATCCCAACATGTTTTTCAGGAGTTAGGGAATGTGCCAAGTTAAATAAGAAACCAGAAATGAGCTACTACATCCAAAGGGACAGCCTGGAGGAAATTTACAAAAGGAGCTGGCCAGTGAGTTAAAAGAGATAGTGGATTGCTTTAGATGGTAGTAACTGGAAAACTGAAGAACAGACAAAGTTCCTTTGAGGAGTATTCAAAGGTTTCAGGAAGCAGTCAATAAACACTTATTAAGCACCTACTGTATGCTAGGCAAAGAAAGGTGAAAACCAGTCCCTGCTGTCATGGGGCTCACGTCTAACAAGGAAGACAGTGTACAAACAACTAGGTACAAATAGGCTACATGTAAGATAAAAAGGCACTAAAATTATGGATTAGAAAAGGCTGGAGAAAGTCAAAGAATCCAGTAGGTGGAGATGAGGAAAGCTTTCCATGCATGGGGGACCATGAAGAAGTAAAGAAGAGATGCTCCTCAGAATGATTCAATTGTTCCGGGCACCCCCTGGACCTAGTATTTTAAGGGAGAAGGGATAGATGCTAGAACTGTAATTTAGTTGGCATGGGGAACTGTTGGATGAAGAAACTGCCTCTAAACAATTCAGGTTGGTAATCTTCTCTGCTACCTACAGTCTTAGAGACTTGCCTAGAGCACAGAGGGATTGAGTGATTTGCCCAAGGTCACACAGCCAGTATATATCACAGGTAGGACTTGAACTCAGTTCTCCCTTGCTTCAAGACCCACTGTCTATCCACTATTCCCAGGTGAAAAAAGAGAGCAGTTTGTTTCCTAAAGAATTCTGTGGAGCTTGAGCCTCCCTAGGTGAGTACAAGAGATAGCAGTTGCATTCTCCCTGCCATGTTGACAACCTGGGTCAAAATCTCTTTTGCCTTATGATAGAGATGGCTCTGAGCAGCTTGGTGGTGCAGTGGATAGAGTGCTCAGCCTGGAGTCAGGAGGACCTGAGTTCAAATCTAACCACAGACGCTTACTATCTGTGTGACCCTGGGCAAGTCACTTAACCATGTTTGCCTCACTTCCCTCATCTGTAAAATGACCTGGAGAAGGAAATGGCAAACCACTCCAGATTCTTTTACCAAGGAAACCCCAAATAGAGTCAGGAAAGAGTCAGACACAACTGAAAAAAGGACCAAACAACAGGTTTATGTCTCTGTGTCAGATCTGCTATGGTAGAAGCCTCTGAATATTCTATCTGGGATTTTCTATATTAGAAGCTGAGGAAGAAAGATCCTGACTTGGACTTTAGCACCTAAATATCATCCCCAACCTCATCCACCTAAAACATGAAACCAGATCTCTTTGTCTAGCATTTGTGGTCCTCCATAGCCTGGCACTGCCCTGATTTTGCAGCCTTAATCCATATTACTAGCTTCAACACACCCTATAGGACAGTCACACTTGACTTTTCTCTGCTTCCTGAGTAGCTGTTTCTTGTCTCCAGACTTCATGAAGGTCTTCCCTTATTCCTCTTTCTCTAAAGTAATGATCTTCCCCCTCTGGACTCACATAAACCCACATGTGACATTTAGAAAAATGCCCCATTATTTCAATTGAGGAATGCCTGTTCTTGGACTGCATTTGCACATATTTATGATAATAAGTCATCTTCACCAAGATTTAACACTCATAATTCCATATTTAGGTGATATAACATAGGAAAAGTACTCTAATCTCAAAGTCTGAAAACTGAATTTGAGTCCCATCTGAATGATTTACAATTTACTTCTCTGAGGTTCAGCTTCCCCATCTGTAAAATGGAAGTTATAGTGCCTACTATATCTCAATCAGTCAGTAAGATTTCTAGAGGTACCAGATTCTTTGTGGTTTGAGTATTGTAAAAGCAAGCACCCTAACATACACAGGAGGGCCTGCTATCACAGGTTCTTAGATCTGCATTTCTAAAAGGAAAGCAACTTTTGAGGAGTCAACAATCTCTTTAATCAAACATATATATATATATATATATATATATATATATATATATATATATATATATATATATATATATATATATCTCATTCACTTAGTTCAGGAGAAAAAAAGTCAGCACCTTGAACTTCAGTGAAAATACAGAGAAATAAAGATCAACAGACAGTGCTTCCAGCTGCCTGTCATAAGCAATATATACATCATAGATCCAACTCTGACCATTACATAAATACATAGTTATAAAGAGAAGCACCAACATCTGGGTTTTCAAAGTCAAGGAGCTTCTTAGCAGCTGCCCAGAGTCCTCCTCTGGCCAAACAAACACTTCCAATGAGTAAGCTCCAAAGTAAAACCTTCCCTCAAAGTCTTTATACACTTTTCAGAGCCAGAGGGCATCACAAGCCTTGAGAACCAGTGCCTCATTAACAAAAGGTGTGGGACTTCCTACAAATCTTCCCTAATCAAACTACTCTTAATGGGAAGGCCCATTAATGGGTGGGGAAAATCTTCTTTAATCACATTAAAATACTTAACAATACAAATACATATATTGTTTCTAGTTAAAGACTCTTGATTAATTCAATGAAAAGCAAGATTCAGTCTGAGGGACATGATTATACTAAAACAAAAACAGCAAAAGATCCTACTTTGCTTGAGATTACACTCCATCTTTCCAGGATTCTTGGCCTTACAATCCTGCAACAAATAGAGGCATTATACTTTGCCATCCCAAATCCAAGTGATCTAAGCAGGTCACATGGGCCTACTATGGATGGGAAAGATCTTCTCATTAAGAAGCAACTATTTTACATAGTGCTAGAAATAATATAGCTATAGCAATGAGACAAAGAAATTAATTAGGAGTCCATGTTAGCAGAGAGGACACAAAACTATCTGTTTTTGCACATGGTAACAACAGTGTCTTTACTGAACCCCAGAAAATCAACTCCCAAAAAGAGAATAATAACCAGTAAATAAATAAAATAAAAATAACCAAAAAACAAGTAACCAACAAATCCACATAAGCCATCAGCATTCTTATATATAACCAATGGAACCCCGGAGGAAGAATTAAAAAGAGAAATTCCATTCAAAATAACAGCAAAAGTTATAGAATACTTGGGAATATATCTACTAAGATTTCCCCAGGAACTAGATGAATCTAACTAAAAACATTCTTTGCACAAGTAAAATCAAACCTAAATAACTGGAGAAATATTAATTGCTGGTGGTTAAGTTGAACTAATGTAATAAAAATTAACAACACTATCTAAGTCAATTAAATTATTCAGTGCTATACCAAGTAGATTCCCAAAAGAATATTTTTTGGTACTTAGGAAAATAATAATTTCATTCATATGAAAGAATAAAGGGACAGGAATTTCAAGAATAATAATGGGAAAAAGTGTAAAGGATCAAGAAGTCCATCGGTACCTGATCTCTAACTTGACTAGAAAGTACTTTTCATTAAACTGATGTGGTAATAGTTTAATAAAAGTGGGGAGAGGGGTGCCTTGAATATGGATAAAACAACATGCAGAAGCAGATGAGCACAAAACCTAGTGTGTAATAAGCCCAAATACTCAAGTTACTGAGAAAAAGTCTCACTATTTGACAAAAACTGCTGGGAAACTGTACAGCAGTCTGGCAGAAATTAAGTTCAGATCAACATACCACACCATCACCAGGATAAACTCCAAATGGATAAAGGTCCTAATCATAAACAAATTGGAAGAGCAAGAAAGAAATTATCCTTTAAATCTATTGATAAGGGAAGAACTCACAAATAAGTAAGTGACAGAGAGGATCACATCAACCAAAATGAACAATTTTGATTATTTTTAAATTTCACTGTTTTAAAGTTTTGCAAGATAAATATAATAAAGCTAAAATCAGAAGGAAAATAGGTAATTGGGGGTCAACTTTCCAGTGTTTCTCTAATGAAAGTCTCATATCTGGGATATATTAAGAGCTTGTTCAAGTTTAGAAGACTAAGTATCATCCCCCAATAGCTAAATAGTAAAAGGCTATGAAGAGCTATTTTTCAAAGGCAGAAATTCAAGCTACCAGCAATCATTTAAAATTGTTCTAAATCACTAATGAGCAGAAATATCCAAATTTAAGTAACTTTGAGGTTCTAAGTCACATTTACCAGATTAGCAAAGATAACAAAAAAAAGTAACAAAAGTTGGAGGGTATGTGGGATAAGAGGTACATTAGTTCAATTATGAGTGGGGCTATTCATTGGTCTAGCATTCTGGGAAGCAGTTCAGAACTATGCCAAAAAAATGTCATTTTACAGTGCTTATACAGAGAAAAAGGGGAAAGAATGTGCAAAAATACTTAGAGTAATTCTTTTCATAGTTCTCAAAAATTGGAACCAAGGCTGTATCCTCATCTTGGGGAATAGCTAAACAAATTGTGGTGTATAAAGGTAATAGAATATTTTTGCACCATAAAAAATTATAAAATGGACAGTTTCATAGGAAACTAGGAAGAACTCTGTGAACTAATGCAGACTAAAGTGAGAACTAGGAGAACAATTCAGGCAATGAAAACATTAGAGAGAAGAACAGTTTTGAAAGACTTTCTAACTCTGACAAATACATCTGGACCTATGTCCAGAAGAATGAGTGAATGGATGATACTACTAATATTTATATAGTGCTTTAAAAATATTGTCTCATTGTTTTCTCACAACAGTCTTGCAAGGTAGGTGCTATTAAGATCCCCATTTTAAAAATGAAGAAACAGAGGCAGACATCCATTAAATGGCTTGCCCTAGATCACTAGTTAGTAAGTCTCTGAGGCTGGATTTGAACTGAGGTCTTCCCAATACCAATTCTCCTGCTCTATCCACTGTGCCACCTAGCTTGTTATTAAAAAATGAAATGCACCAATCATCTACTATTAGAGAGGCAATTATTTTAAAATGTAATAAGCACATTTATTTTCAGATTTGACCAATATGAGAATTTGTTTTGCTGGCTCATGCAAATATTGTGGACTTTCTTTTTCTTTCTTTTTTTTTAATATTCTCAGTGAGGAATGGAGGGAGTTATAGTGGGTAGGATAGACTAATAAAAGACTATAATAGGAGAACATTCTCCAAGAGAAAAGTAGAGAGATATATAGGGGAAAACCTGGGTGATAAAACCAAAATATATCAATAAAAATTTATTTTACAAAAAAGAATTTAGAGCATGAAGGGACACAGAATTTAGTTAGACCCCTTCACTTTGGAAATGAAGAAAGTGAATTTTTCCACCCTCCTCCTCCAAAATCCATAACTTCCCCCCAGTAATCATTTTCTTCTTATAAACGAGAATCAGATAGCCTGACATGGTGGTATACACTTGTACCATCTTGCTACAGAGGCTGAAGCTGGGTTACCCCTTGACTGCAGGGATTCTGAACCTCAGTAGCACTAAAGTCAGTCAACAGTCCACACTAAATCTGGCACCAATATTGTGAGTTCCCAAGAATGGAAGGCCACCAGACTGTCCAAGGAGGGGTGACCCATCCCAGGTCAAATGAACAGAATAGGTTAAAACTTCTGCCCTAATCAGTACTTTGAATCAAACCACAAGTAGTTACTGCACTGTCAGCCTGAGTGAGATAGAGAGATACGGTCTTTAAAAAAAAAATAGAAAATCAGGTACAAAAGAAAAATTTCCCTTTCCTTGGTTCTTAATAATAACAGTAAGTACTAACATTTATACAGTGGTGCATGAACAGAGCACCGGGCCTGGAGTCAGGAAATTGCTGTTCAGTCGTTTCAATCATGCCTGATTCTTTATGACTTGAGTTCAAATGTGGCTGCAATCCCTTCTTAGCTTTTCCCACTCCCAATAGAATCTCTTAGCTGATGAAATCTGTTCATTCAAAATGACCCTTGCCCTAAAAAATAAGTAAACTACTCCTTACTCTTTCATCAGGGTTTCATCATCTTTTTGGGGTTGTTGTTATTGTTTGTGAGTGTGTGTGGATTTGTTTTGTTTTTTTTTTACATGACTCCACTTTTGTAAAGTAGGCCTTCTTTTTCCCCCTTTCTTTTGCTGTAATGACCACAGTCAATGAAAACAGAGCTGAATCCTCAGCAATAGGTTTCTGAACCCATGGGAGTTAGAGCAAAAGTCCTATTTATGAAGGAACATTCCAAGGCACAGAAGACAATTGCTTCTTTTCAGTAGATTATATAGGTATCATCATGAAAAGCTTCCCACACTCATTTGAAAGGCTACCTTTTGACATCCAATGTAAGACTCATGGGTCCAGTGTTGCCTTGGTCTCAATAGAGATGCATGAACTTCAATATCTTGCTTTCCTCTAAAACTGGGCAAAATATTTACAAGCACAGAATGTTTCCTCACAAATGGACACAATTCCATAGGAAGTTAGAATATCTGTTGTTATTTGGGGCACTTAGTTGACTTTCTAGATCCTTACTATTATTACCTTCATTATATCAATCCAATTAAAGTTTCATCAGATTTGGTTTGCCCAAAAAGAGTTCTTCATTATCAGCAAATGTTCTACCAAAGAAAACCCTTTCAGCCAATTGAGGGAAAAAGAAAGGTCTTAACTGAACTCCAAATACTAGAAACTCCTCAGTCTAGGACTATTGCAATGTATCAAATCAATGAAATTTAAAGAAAGTCTTGAGGAAATGCAATGTTTTTCAATGATTTACCTTCTAAGAAAAACGTTTCTCCTTGTAGCCACAAGAGGGAGCAATTGACAATGAATAAAAGACTAAACAGAATGTGTTTCATGATTCTTTTAACACTCGTCTTAAACAAAAAATTTCTTGTTCTTCATTCTATTGCAAATGAAATACTGAATATCATATCTTTTATTTTACTCTCTTGAATACCACTTATACTTTGAAAGAATGTGTTCTTCATATAAATCAGTTTGCTCCAACACCATTGGGTAAAGAACTTTGAATGCCCTTCTTTGATTTTCTTTACTTTCTCTGTAATGACCAAAGTCAATGAAATGAAGCTGAATCCTCAGCAATGGTAATGTACCATGAGGATCAGAGCAAAGGAAGTGAAAGAATATTCCAAGGCACTGAAGACATTCTTCCTTTCCAGTAGATTATATGGGCATCATCATGAAAGCTTCCAAATGCTTATTTGAAGGGCTGTCTTTTGACATGCAATGTAAGACTCATTGGATCCAATGTTGCCTTGGCCTCAGTGGAAATGAACAGGAGTTCAGTATGTTGCTTTCCTGTAAAAGTCAGCAAAAGCTTTACAAGCACAGAATGTTTCTTCACTAATGGACAGAATATCTGTTCTTATTCAGGGCAATTATTTGACTTCCTGGATCCTCACTTTACTTTTATTATATCAACCCAGTTGAGGTTCCATCAGATTTGGTTTGCCCAAAAAGGGTTCTTTACTTTCCATAAATGAAACCAAAGAAAACCCTTTTTGATTGAAGGGAATTTGAAGGAATTTCATTTGAAGGAAAGAAAAAAGAATTAAGTGGACTGAAGAGGGTGGAAACTCTACAGTGTAGGCTTACTGCAATGTATTTAATCAAGGAAATAAAATAAACCATATGGAAATAATTTTTTTTTCAATCCATGATTACCTTTTAAGAAAACATTCCCCTGTTAGCCACTAGAGGGAGCCATTGACTTACTAGCACATTGAAAAGGGACTAAACATAGAATGTGTTTCATAACTTTCTTCCTCCTAACACTAGTCTTAAACATAAAGTTCCTGTTCCTCTTTCCATTGCAAATGAAATATTGAATTCAGTGACTGACTTTATTCTATCTTGAATATGCTTATCCTTTGAAAGAATGCCTTCATACAAACCGATCTGTTTGCTCTGGTTCTATTGGATAAAAACATTGAAAACCCTCTTTGGATCTCTGTTCGTTCATTCCCTGTAATGACCACAGTCAGTGAAATAGAGTTGAATCCTCAGCAATGGGTACTAAACCATGAGGAATACAGCAAAAGTCCCTTTGTGAAGGAATACTCCAAGGCACTGAAGATATTGCTTCATTCCAGCATATTACATAGGAATATTTGTGACAGCTTTCCAATGCCGTTAGGAAAGACTAGTTGTGATATCCAGTGTAAGATTCATGGGGCCCAAGGTTACAATGATCTCAGTATAAATGCATGAAGTTCAGTTTCTTGCTTTCCTCTAAAGCTGAGCAAAAGCTTTACAAGCACAGAATGTTTCCTTGCAAATGGACATAATTCCACAGAAAGCTGGAGCATCTGTCAGTCAGGGTACTTATCTACTTTCACCTTCCTCAATATTCTATTCGTTGTATCAAACCAATTAAGGTTCCATCAGATTTGATTTGCCTAACAAGTGTTCTTCTCTTTTAGTAAATGTTCTACTGAAGAAAATCCTGTCTGCCCATTGATGTAAGAAGAAAATTCTTAACAGGACCTCAAGTAATTGAAACTTCACAGTCTAGACCTATTGCAATGCATTCAATTCAATGAAAGAAAATATATTTTTTCTTAAGGAAATACCATCTTTCCCACTCGGCAATTTTTCTAAGAAAAGGTTTTCCCTTGTAGCCAATTGTCAATCAAGTCACTGATTGACAAGCACAAGTTGAAAAGGAATTCAACAGTATCGCACTGTACTTTCTGCCATTCTTCTTACTAACACTAGCCTTAAACATCAAGTTCTTGTTCCTCATTCCAAAACAAATGAAAAATTGAATTCATTGACTTTTACTTTATTCCATCTTGAAGATAGGCATCCTTTGATAGAATGTGTTCTTCATTCAAATTGATCTGTTTGCTCTGGTTCCAATGATTAAAGAACTTTGAAGTTCTCTTTGACTGTCTTTGCTTTCTCTCTAATGGAATAGAGCTGAATACTAAGTGATAAATGTCAAACCATCGGGATTACAGCAAAAATCCCTCAGTAAAGGAATATGATAACGCACTGAAGACATTGCTTCATTCCAGTAGATTATGGCTGTTGTGTGGGATACAGCAACCCTAACTCAAATTAAACTCAGAGACTTCTCAAGGTAGAAGGCAAAAATTATGAGAAGAGACACTCCTCAGAGACTATGGGTGGTGTCAGCAAGGGAGTGCACGAGTGGAGCAGAGTACATTATATAGTCCCTAAAGCGGAAGCCCACTAGCTTCTCTTCCCATTGGATAGGAATCCAGGAGTACAGTCTAAGCGTAGGAATCTACTCCAGAGACAAAGAACACTGAAAGTGATGAGGTGTATGGTTGATGGGTGGATCCCAAAATACGGACAGTCCGGGTCGTGCTCGAATGAATTCGACTCAAGTCTTCTTAAAGCCAAAGAAAACAAAGTTTACTAAGGATTCGCCTAATTGGGTTGCCTCTTAAGGAGCCTAAGCATTTGTAACGCTTGTATTCACAAGCAGGCCAGATAGAATCCCAGCTAGACAGAGTCTGAGCGCCTTCCTGGAGGCGAGATGGAACTTAAATACAGAAGAGTATAGGAGGGATCTGGGTGGAGAGGGGGGGTGGTCTGGTAGTCCAGGGAGATGGGAGAAGGGATTTAGGGAAGGGTCTTGAGGAGAAGTCCAAGGAGGTTGTCAAAGGCTGGAAACACCTGGAGGATATCAGGAGATATCAGACAATGGAGGGTTTGGGTGGGAAGCAGGTGGGGCAATCCAGAGATCTTGATAGGGGCGGTATGGGAATGGATGCAGATCTTGATGGGAGTGGTGGGCAGCCTGGGGCATGGGGTTTTGATGGGATCAAGGGTGGAGAGTGCAGGAGACCTGAAATGATAATGGAAAACCCATAGGCTTCCTGGGACTGCCAGAACAAATGGGAAGATTAGATTTGAGTAAGAAAGGCCAGATTAAGTGGGAAGATTGATTCAAGGGGAGCTCAAGGAGGCTCCCAGAGTCTGAACCCCATCAAAAGGATTGAGGGTTTTTGTTACCAAATATGGAACTTAAGGGAAGAATGCTGATGTGGCATTAAGGGCATGGTGAAAGGGAAGGGTACACCAGATCCATAACCAGAATTTTGATGGTTCTCCATCCTGGAGCATTTCATTTGCCTAAGAGGGATACTTAGTTATTTTAGCTTTGGCAGAAAGGGTGGGGGTTTGGGGGAGTTCATGCGTGAGGTGTCTTCACTGATTTCACTCACTATCTTTCAGCATCCAATGTGATAATCACAGTTGCCTTGGCCTCAATGAAAATGAATGGGAATTCAGTATCTTGCTTTGCTCTAAAGCTAGGTAAAAGCTTTAAAAGCCCAGACTGTTTCCTTACAAATGGACACAATTCCACAAAAAGTTAGAACATCTGCTGATTTTCAGGGCACTTAATTTGACTTCCTAGATCCTGACTATTCTGTTCATTGTATCAATCCTATTGAGATTCTATGAGATATCATTGGTCTAAAAAATGTTACTTTTCAATTAATGTTCTACCAAAGAAAATACCTTTGGCATTGGAAAAGTCTTAAGTGTACCCAAAATAGAAGAATCTCCATAATCTAGGCCTATTGCAATGAATTCAAGTCAATGTAACAAAATAAGTCTTAAGGAAATACTGACTTTCCCACAGATTAGCCTACCTTCTAAGAAAAGATTTCTCCTTGTTGTAACAATAGTCATTGTCTCACCAGCACAAATGGAAAAGGCAACATAGGATGTGCCTCACCACACTCTTCCTCCTCACACTAGTCTTAAAGATCAGGTTCTTGTTCCTCATTCCAATATAAATGAAACATGAAATTCAATTACTTTCACTTTATTCTTTCTTAACTATGTTTATCCTTTAAAAGAATGTGTTCTTCATTCAAACTAATCTATTTGCTCTGGTAAAGAACTTTGAAATTCCTTGTTTAAATTATGCTACTTTCTTTGTAATGACCTCAGTGATGGAATGGAGTTGAATGCTAAGTAATCAGAACCGAAACACAGGATTAAAACAAAAGCCCCTTTGTGAAGGAATAGTCCAAGGCACTGAAGATACTGCTTCTTTCCAGGAGATTATATAGGGATAGTCTTGACAACATTCTAACATATTTTGAAAGGCTGTCTTGTGGCATCCACTGTAAGATTCATAAGAGTCCACTGTTGCCTTGGCTTCAACATAAATTCATTGGAATTCAGTTCCTTGCTTTCCTCTAAAACTAGTCAAAAATTTTACAGTTGGTGAATATTTCCTTTCAAATGAATATGTTAGAACATCTACTGTCAGGGCACTTAGTTGACTTCTTAGATCCTCACAATGCTCATTATATGATCAAGTCAACTAAGGTTTGGTTGACCCAACAAGGGTTCTTTTCAGTAAATGTTCTACCAAGAAAACTCTTTCCACCAATTGATGGAAAGATAAAAATTTTAACTGAACCCCAAATACTTGAAACTCCAAAACTGAGGCCTATTGTAATGTAGTCAGTTCAATGAAACAAAACAAGTCTTGAGGAAATACAATCTTTCCTATTCCATGGTTTACCTTCTAAGTAAAGGTTTCTCATCATAGCCAATAGTTATTATTAATCAATAGTTATTGTTTCACCAGTATGAACTGAAAATGGAGGCAAGGAACATAGGATGTGTTTCATACCATTCTTCCTCCTAACATTAGTCTTACACATCAAGTCATTGCTCCTCACTCCAATGCAAATGAAACATTGAATTCTGTGTTTTTACTTTATTCTGTATTGCATATACTTAATCTTTGAAAGAAAGTGCTCTTCATTCCTACAGATCTATTTGCTTTGGTTCTATTGGGTAAAGAAATTTGAATGCCTTTGTTTGGATTTCATTGCTTTCTCTGTAATGACCACAGTCAATGGAATACAGCTGAATCCTCAGCAATGGGTACTAAACCATGGGAATGAGAGCAAAAATTCCTTTATGAAGGAATATTCCAAGGCACTGAAGATATTGCTTTACTTCAATAGATTATATAAGGATCTTCTTGAAAGCTTTCCAACACTGTTTTAAAAGGCTGCCTTTGGAAATCCAGTGTAGGACTCATAGGTCCCATTGACCTGAAAGTTTGGTTAAAAAAAGCAAACAGGCTAAATTCATTATTGCTTATTCCCTTAAAGCTAGCAGTTATATGATCATGGAGCCAGAAGGAAACTTCTGACTGTCTGCTAGAAGAATGATCAGGCTCACATATATTTTACTATGAGAAAGGAATTGTCCTAGTTGCATAAGTTGTAAATTCAGTGAGAGAAGACAATTAACAAGGTAGAGTCAGTCGGAAATTAAGATCCTAGAAATGTCTATTTTCCTCTATCTCTGCATGTCAAGATAAGAAAAATCCCACCATTCTGGTTGTAGGCATCCTGTCATAAACAGGTCTTTCAAATTAGTGACACAGGAAAGGGCATTTTTGGAACAAACCAAAGCAGTCTGGTGGATTAGTTCAGGATTTGGCCCATATTTAAAGTCCAAAAATGGTATTAAATGTTATCATTTCCTCCTTTTAGTCAAAGGAAAGCTGAAGTCTTTCCTATAAACCAAGGAAGGTATGGAAAAACTTCTAAACAACCAGTCCTGGGTTTGCAAGAGGCTCAGGTAGGGAGGGAGTTGTTTTTCATGCAGGTCTAGTCTGGACTCTTGGGAAAGCTATCCAAGTCTGATGTCATCTTTTTCAGGCCCCTTTGAAATTGGAGGGCAAGGTCTGCTATGGGTTCAGATATCCACTCAGGAATAGGGGCAATAGATGTGACAGACGGATCCAAAAGTCCATAGTCAGAAAGACCTGACAGGGGCTCCCAGAAAACATATGACTTGATAATTGAGAGAAAACAGCACAACACAGCTAATATAGCTAAAGGCACATAGGAATGGTTCAGTTTTCCAGCCATGCAGGGCTAGGTTCAAACAACACAATAAAGTTTTTCTCTAACATACACAAAATTGCATTTTTACATTAAGTTAAGTACAGATTAAACTTAGGTGGCTCACAATAGACTAGTTTTGAGAAGGGAGATTTACATGTCACCTAAATAAACAAGAAAACTTAAACATGAACCATACAAATAAATGCAATCATAATTTCCAGTGTTCACTAACATCAAGTTCTTTGTATCCAAGTTACTTATTCCAAATGTCCATTTAAGCAGTACTTTTCTGAATCCCAGATGACTCATGTAGTTATCTGATCCCTAGACATTCTTTCTTTGACAATAGGTTTTATTCTTGGGACAGTTAAGAAAAGGGAGTTCCTCTTCTCTGGTTCAGATCTAAAAGTTCCCAGATAATTCTGATAAAATAAATTAATAAAATCTCTTAAATTTGTCTCCATTTTTGAAACTTCAGAGTACTTCAATTTCTGTCTTTACCTAAATCTTGTACCTTGTATAAGAATCTTTTAAAAATATGAGGGTTCAACCATAAAATGAACTCATCTGCCTTTTAAAATTATGGGACAGATACTTTAACAAAGAAGAAATAATTTAACTTATTTTTTACCACTATCTTATACAACTTTTGTGCAAAAATTCAAATTTCAGATCTTATTACCAAAACATGATAAATTCTAGAAATCAATCATATACATCTGTATATAATTCTTAGAGGAATAACTCTGATCCTGTTGCTTTTCTCAAAATTTGCTATCCTTTTTTAATTAGACATCTATCACATTACATCTTTGTCTTATTACCTGATCTAATTCTTTCCTTCTTTAGAGGATGTTATCTGCATATTATATTTATTTGGTCATGAATATAGGTTAAAGTTATAAGCCATTCATTCTTGCATCCCTTATAGAAACTCAGGGATGTTTCATTATCCATCTATTACACAATAGATTAAGCATTGTAGCTTCTTGTTTTTAGAAATTTGCTATAAAAGAAAAAGAGGGACAGTGTCATATATCTTAACAGAAGGAAAGAGTTTTCTTAGCTCTGTTGGATTCCAATCATGTGGTCACTAGATGCTGAAAGCAGGGCTTAGAAGTAATCAGGTACGGAATTTTCTTTTTTCATAAAGGAAATAGAGAATTGGGAAGTTAGAAAGATCCTACCAAGGACATGTCCAAGGTCATCTCCAAAACCTATCCAGGCATCCACTGTTAGCAGTTCTCAGCCTGCAGCACATGCCAATTGACTTTATGATAACGTAGACAACTATTCCTGTAATCAGAGCTTAAAACAATAGTAAATTGCAGTTGCATAAAATCTTAAATAGCAAATAAATATTGGCTGGTATCCTTCAGATAGGACCATCTCAAATATGATTGAGTTATTAATTATCAAATCAAGTTACATAATTTTTCTGTCTTCTAAAAATATTTCCTCACACTCTCTAAATATACTTAAACCATCTGAAATAGACCCAGAGCAACTACCTTAGGGAGAGGAGGGATTTAGATAACCCCTATTTGTTTCCAAACCTTTTTATCTGCCTTCCATATTTTCAATCTTGCCTTTATTTATCCATCCAAATCTCGAATCCATCCTTCAGATCATCCAGCTTTCCTTTACATTTTAACCATAAGACAAGATAGCTCATAAATTATTCCTTTTTTGCTAATATAACTGCACTGGAATCCCATTCCAGCATAAAGAAAGCAAAGAGGTTAATGGCTAACCTTACAGATTGATGGATTTATTTCTTTGTTTCACAAGTTTGTTTATTATTCCCTAATTATACTCACTCTGGAAGAATGAGATAACTTCAGGATTTAAGTCTTTTACATATGAAAAGTTCAAACACAAATTTTAACTCTTGCTTAGGCCATAGAATGAGAACAAATTCAGACCAAAACAGCAGGTTCTCTTCTGTTTTATAGTTCATTACACTAATTTAACAATGAATTACCTTGAAAATTTACCAGGCCTTCCAAAAATCACACAAGAGTTTTCAAAACATTTCTTCTAAAAGTAGTTCCCCTTCTTTAAAAAACAGTTGAAATTTTATTCTGATGTTCACTAAACTTTTATGAAGAAAGTTAGTTGGGAACCGTTAAAATAATAGATATCTCTTTCTTCCTCCTTAAAGCAAAAATAAACCTTTAAAATTGGAACCCATTAAATTATGTTGGTGTAAAGTAACACAGATTCACAAAGTATTATAACAAAACTAAATTCTTAGTTGTTACAGAATTCCTAGATATCACAAATTTCCTCAGTCAAAAAGGTATTTGTATTGGAGGGGAAATTTATTTTCTATAAGTCAAGAAGGACATATCCAGCTAATTTAGCCTTATCACAATAACAAATTTTCCATAAATATATCACTAGAAATTAAGTACATTCTGGCATTACACATAGATAATGCATAAACTTTCAAATTAACATATTTGAATACATCTTTAGACGAAACAGGCATGAAAATCACACCCCAATTATTTTTTAAGGATTCTCATTTGCTCAATAGGAATTCTACAACACAGAAACTTTTGCACAGATTTTTATAAGAACTTTAGGTCAATGTATTTCTAAATCACCTTGCATAATATGTGGAAACTATAACTTTAAACCACTATTTTTAAAATAATAACCAAGATTTCCAATGGAAATATCTCCTATCATGGTAAATATCAAATTATCTAAGTTTATCGCATCCTTTTAAAAGCCCGATTTATATGCAACAAGATCAAAATTAAAATTGCTTTGACAATATTTCCACTTCACAATGACCTCTCAGATTTCACAGTCTAAGAGAATTTTAGAAACACAATCTTAGAAACACAGTCTTAACACAAACAAGAAATTTCAGATGGCATTCAATTGCATTTCCAGTTTATCACATATAGAAATTATTCATCTTATTACTTTTGGCATTCAAAAACTACTTCAAAGTTAACAATTACATTAAATTAGAGAGAGATAATAATAATGATATTGTATCTGACATATGCCAGTCATTATATTAAGTATTTTACAATCATTATATCATTTGATCCCATAACAGCAACCATTATTATTTTTCCATTTATAAATCATGAAAAGGGTCAAACACAGATAAAATACATTTTTTTTTGCAATTGAAACAGAGAAATGTGGAGTTTACCAAGAACAGAGAGGCTGGTGTCCCAGTGATGATATTTCTTGTAGTCAGGGCTTAGGGAATGCTCACCACAGACCAAACACATCCACCTCTCCCTTCCCCTACAGCTACAGAATTTATTAAGCCTGGGGCGGTTTGCAGCTGCTGGGACAGGGTGAACAGAATGTAAAGGATTTAGGTGACATTTCCAAGCTTTATCTAGCAGGACAGGCTACAAGGTGCCCAAAGATACAGGACTATTAGGACCACTGCCAGTGTGCAAGTAATGTCCATATACTTCTCCTGCATTCTCTTCTCTTAATCTGATCTGTAATGAGAGGGGTTAACATGAACCCTTGCGGCTGTTAAAAATCCCCATTCTGAGATACTCTCTTAACTCTGGGAGGGAGTGGGGAATGTTAAGTGATCAGGATTGGGAGGGAGTGTTCTAGCAAGGTGAGCTCCTGGAGCCACTTATAGTTTTAGGAGCCTTCTTTTCCAGTGATTCCAAATGATCAGTTTCCAAACTTTCTTAAAGATTAATCTCACAATATACAAAATCTTCCAAGATGTTTTTAGCCTTTCCATCATAATTCCAGGTTGACCAGACCAGAAAGACAAGGAAAAGATCTTACAGTCTTTTTTGGTTTGTTTACCTAGCTGCAGCCCTTAGAAGTCTCTGGTTGCCTGCATTTCTGTACATCCACATTCCTGTACATTTAAATACAGAAGAGAATATAGGAGGGATGGGGGGTGAGGGTGGAGGTGGTATGGTAGTCTACAGTGAAGGGGGAAGAAGTTTAGGAAGGGCTCAAATTGAGCTCCCCTTGTATCTCTCCACAGAACCTATAAAATGTACATCCCAGGCCAGTACTGGGATGGTGCTGAAGCAGCTTTGTGAGTCTTAAGGGAAGAGACTGCTGCCTTTTGTCCTCCCTCAGCCATTTCAGCAAGCCCAAGATGAAGCATTCCCCCTGCTAGCTAGATGTTTGGTTGGCCTTTAAAATTAATTTGGATTTAGGACAAAGTGACTTTGACTGGTCCAAAAGAAGCCTATTGTGGCCAACCTAATTTATGACTATCTTTAGTAATTGACACTAGTGCTAGCAATACTCACGCTAATTTTTCCTAAGATGGACATCAAAGGAGACCTAAGTAACACAAAGCAACTTAAAGTGAATTGGTTCCCCACCCCAAAACTAGCTTAAAGGGAATTTATGGACTTCAACCAAACTAGTGAGAGTCCTTAGGAAGCTGGGAATAGAAGAACTTATACTGTTTATAAAAGGCAAACAGGCCCAATTCATTTATTGTTTATTCCCTTAAAGCTAGCAGCTACATGATTGTGGAACTAGAAGGAAACTTCTGACACCCTGATGGAAGAATGACCAGGCTTAAATACACTTTACCATGAGAAAGGACTTTTCCTAGTTGTATAAGTTGTAAATTCATTGAGACAAGACAATCAACCAAGTAGAGTCGGTTGAAAATTAAGATCCTAGGATGTCTGTTTTCTCTGTCTCTGCATATCAAGAAAAATCCCACCATTCTGGTTGTAGGCATCCTGGCATAAACAGGTCTCTCAAGTTGCTGACACAGGAAAGGGAATTTTTAGAGTAAACCAAAGCAGTCTGATGGATTAGCTCAGGCTTTGAAAAATACAAAAAGGATATTAAAGTTTATCAGGCCCAATGCTGCCTTGCTCTCAATGTAAATGCATGAAGTTCAATATCTTGTTTTTCTTCTGAAGCCAGGCAAAAGTTTTACAAGCAAAGAAAGTTTCCGTTAAAATGGACACAATTCTACAGAAAGCTAGAACATGTACAGTGATTCAGGGCACTTATTTGATATCCTAGACCTAAATCCTCACTATTCTCTTCACTTGATCAAGCCTATTAAGGTTTCGATGGGGTTCACACTCAGGAAACTTCCTTGAGCTCCCTTGGAATTTCCTCACTTAAACTGACCTTTCATACTCAAATTGAGCTCTCCCTGTATCACCTCACAGAATCTGACCTTTTATACTCAAATTGAGCTCCCCTTGTATCTCTCCACAGAACCTAACCACTGTCTGTTATCTCTTGATTGCCCTACTTGTTTACCATCTAGGTGCCCCCAGTCTGATGTTTGTTGACTACCTCCAGCTATTTCCAGCCTCTAATCCTCCTTGGCGGCCCTTCCTAAACTTCTTCCCCCTTCACTGTAGACTACCATACCACCTCCACCCTCACCCCCCATCCCTCCTATATTCTCTTCTGTATTTAAGTCCCACCTTGCCTCCATGAAGGCGTTCAGATGCAATCCAGCTCAGACTCTATCTAGCTGAGATTCTATCTGGCTCGCTTGTGAATACAAGCATCACAAATGCTTAGGCTCCTTAAGAGGCAACCCAATTAGGTGAATCCTTAATAAACTTTGTTTTCTTTGACTTTAAGACGGCTTGAGTGGAATGAATTCGAGCACGACCTGGACTGTCTGTATTTTGGGGTCCCCAGCACCCATACACCTCATCATTTTTGGTTTCCTGAGCAGGAAAGCTGCTAATCTCAAGTTCTTCTGCTCAAACGGGAAGGTATGTAAGCCTCCCCCTCTCTCCATCCCCTACTTGCTCTCCAAGTACTTTGGAAGCAGATTTTCAGACCTGCCTTCAGGTCCTAGTATCAGGCAGAGTCTCTGAACTTTCTGGGCGCTAGAGAGTTAGAGACTCAGGTTGTCGGTCTGGAGGCCGTGGACCTAGGTATACCCTCCAAAGCACAATTCTCTGAACTTTCTGGGCACTAGAAGGTTAGGGAAACGTCAGTTAAGTAGGTGCCCAATCCTCTGGATTTCCTGGGTGCAAGGAAATCTAGGAAAACACAGTTATTTTTGTCCTCTTGGTTTTTTTTTCTCTCTCAAGGCTTACTTGCACGTCCTTCTTTTAGGAGGGGGGAGGACTTCCAGCCCCACAGGAAAAAAAAAGGAGTCAAAATTCATCAATCCTTTCATCAATCCCAAGGAATTTGCCTCTTGGTTGCCTTTTACAAAATTGGAAAAAATTTAACTTCTCTAAAGACCTTAAAAAGAAAAAGTTGATATTCTTTTGCAACACACTTTGGCCTCAGTATCATCTCGAGGCCAACGAAGTGTGGCCCATATTTGGGACCTTGCAATTACTTACCTTACTTTACAATTACAATTATATTGTCTCCAAAAGGAAAAATGGATAGAAATACCTACATAAGAGCCTTTGTTGAACTCTCTCAGGACCCCATTCTCCGAACAGATTGTAAGATGCTTGGAGGGGAGGAGCCAAGATGGCAGAGTAGAAAGAATCACATATGCTATCTCCGAACCCACAGCCCATAAATTTCCTGTAAAAAGAACTCCCCACAAATTCTGGAGCAGTGCAAGCCATGCAGCAACGGAGCGAAGGAGATTTCTGTTCTAGAGAGCCCTGAAAAACCGGCATCAAAGGTCTGTCACGCCCTGGACAGCAGAGCCCAGCCCTGGCCGCACAGCACCGAGGGGAGCAGATCTGAGCAGGCTTCAGGGATGGAACCTCCGGTGGCCACAAAGGTTCCTCCACCCAAAGGTGTTACAGGTCAGTGAGAGACCCTATCTGGCTGGTCGAGAGGGGAGCGGGGTGTCTCCATGACTGAGGCCCCCCTCAGGAGGCAGCAGCAGAGACAGGGACAGCAGCAGACCCGGGCTCCCCAAGCAGGCAGGAGCTCCGCTCCATTACTGAAGGTCTCTGCATAAACCCCCTGAGGGAACTGAGCATGAGAGGTGGCCCTGCCCCCACCCGAAGCACCAGAACTTAAGCTCACATTGAATAGCAGCCACGCCTGCCACAGAAAGCCCTGAGGCTGGGGAGCAGCATTTGAATCTCAGACCTCAAGTACTAGCTGGGCGGATCTAGGCAGGGGTGGACAGGAATCTCAAAAGTCAACTGGCTGGAAAAATGCCCAGAAAAGGGAAGAATAATAAGACCATAGAAGGCTACTTTCTTGGGGAGCAGATGCTTCCCCCTTTCATTTCTGATGAGGAGGAACAATGCTTACCATCAGGGAAAGATATAGAAGTCAAGGCCTCTGTGTCCCAAACATCTGAAATAGATATCCAATGGGCTCAGGCCATGGAAGAGCTCAAAAAGGATTTTGAAAATCAAGTTAGACAGGTGGAGGAAAAACTGGGAAGAGAAATGAGAGAGATGCAAGAAAAGCATGAGAAACGGGTCAATACCTTGCTAAAGGAGACCCAAAAAAATGCTGAAGAAAATAACACCTTGAAAAATAGGCTCACTCAATTGGCAAAAGAGGTTCAAAAAACCAATGAGAAGAAGAATGCTTTCAAAAGCAGAATTAGCCAAATGGAAAAAGAGGTTCAAAAGCTCACTGAAGAAAATAGTTCTCTCAAAATTAGAATGGAACAGATGGAGGCTAATAACTTTCTCAGAAACCAAGAAATCACAAAAAAAAACCCAAAAGAATGAAAAAATGGAAGATAATGTGAAATATCTCATTGGAAAAACAACTGACCTGGAAAACAGATCCAGGAGAGACAATTTAAAAATTATGGGACTACCTGAAAGCCATGATCGAAAAAGGAGCCTAGACATCATCTTTCATGAAATTATCAAGGAAAACTGCCCTGATATTCTAGAACCAGAGGGCAAAATAAGTATTGAAGGAATACATTGATCACTGCCTGAAAGAGATCCAAAAAGAGAAACTCCTAGGAACATTGTGGCCAAATTCCAGAACTCCCAGGTCAAGGAGAAAATATTGCAAGCAACTAGAAAGAAACAACTCCAGTATTGTGGAAATACAATCAGGATAACACAAGATATAGCAGCTTCTACATGAAGGGATTGAAGGGCATGGAATAGGATATTCCAGAAGTCAAAGGAACTAGGACTAAAACCAAGAATCACCTACCCAGCAAAACTGAGTATAATACTTCAAGGGAAAAAATAGTCTTTCAATGAAATAGAGGACTTTCAAGCATTCTTGATGAAAAGACCAGAGCTGAAAAGAAAATTTGACTTTCAAATATAAGAATGAGAAGTATGAAAAATTTGACTTTCAAACACAAGAATGAGAAGAAGCATGAAAAACAGCAAAGAGAAGTCATAAGGGACTTACCAAGGTGAACTGTTTACACTCCTACATGGAAAGACAATATTTGTAACTCTTAAAACTTTTCAATATCCAGGTAGTTGGTGGGAGCACACACACACACACACACACACACACATGTACATGTGTGCATGCACACACACATACACACATGCATGCACATACAGAGACAGAGAGCACAGAGTGAATTGAATAGGATGGGACCATGTCTTAAAAGAAATTAAGGTAAATGGTGAGAGAGAAATGTAGTGGGAGGAGAGAGGGTGAAATGGAATGGGGCAAATTATCTCTCATTCAAGAGGCAAGCAGGAGACTTTTTAGTGGAGGGAAAAAGAGGACAGCTGAGAAAAAAAAACCATGAAGTTTACCCTGATCACATTCGACTAAAGGAAGGAATAAAATGCACACTCATTTTGATATGAAAATCTATCTTACAATACAGGAAAGTGGGGAGAAGGAGATAAGCAAGGGGGGTGATGGATGGGAGGGCAATGGGAGGAGGGAGCAATTTGAAGTCAACACTCTTGGGGAGGGACAGGATGAAAAGACAGAATAGAAACAATGTGGGGCAGGATGGGATGGAGGGAAATACAATTAGCCTTACACAACACGACTACTATCGAAGTCATTTGCAGAACTACACAGATATGGCTTATATTGAATTGCCTGCCTTCCCAAAGGGAATGGGTGGGGAGGGAAGGATGGGGAGAATTTGGAACTCAAAGTTTTAGGAACAACTGTTTAGTATTGTTCTTGCTACTAGGAAATAAGAAATACAGTTAATGGGGAATAGAAAGTCATCTGGCCCTACAGAACAAAAGAGAAGATGGGGATAAGAGAAGGGAGGGATGATAGAGAGAGGGCAGATTGGAGATAGGGAAAATTAGATTGCTCGGTGTATTGGGGTGGGGGGAGGGGATAAAAGGGGAGAAAATTTGGAACCCAAAATTTTGTGAAAATGAATGTAAAAAGTTAAATAAATAAAGAGAAGATTAAGAAAAAAAAAGATGCTTGTAGCTAGAGCCATCCCACAAAAGGGAAATGGGGGTGAATTGCATGTTTTGGATAACCCCCTGTTTATGGCTTCTAGGGTCTCAACCTCACTTCCTTCTCTACCTCTGTTACCGCCATCCCAACCCTCTCCTCCACCCCCTCCTCCACTCCTACCCCTCCTGAGCCCTCCTCCAGCTCCCCACCTCCTACTGCTCCCCCACCCCGCCAAGTCCTTCCACCTCCCCCTCAGCCACCTATACCCCAACTTTCCTTTACCCCAACCCCCTCCAATTCCTGCCTCATTTGCCTATCCTGTATCTCTTCCCGTGGGAATTGAGGAGTGACCACCTCTTCTCAGTGGAAACTTGCTGGGGAGAGCATCCCACCCTTGAGATTGGTCCGTAGTCTGAGCACACCTGTTGTTGATTGGCTAAGGGGCTGAGAGCACGCTGTCCATGAAAGAACCATACAGCTGGGAGAGCTTAAATGGGGACCGGAAAGCCTGGGGGTTGGGTTCCTCTCTCCTCCAGAAGGAGGAGGGGGCTCCATGGGAGAGATCTTGTCCTTCATGCTGACATGTAGCTGGGGTTCCTCTCTCCTCTGGAAGGAGGAGAGGCCTCCACGGGGGAGAACTCATCCTGCATGCTGACATGTAGCTGGGGTTCCTCTCTCCTCTGGAAGGAGGAGAGGCCTCCACGGGGGAGAACTCATCCTGCATGCTGACATGTAGCTGGTATCCAGAATAAAGCCTACATTTCTGTAGGCTTTGGTAACCCCCACTTTGGTAACCCCCAATCAATTCCCAGCCACTGGGTTTGCTGTGGTGCCTCTCTGTGCAGCCCCTCTTGCTGGGGCAACACTCACTCAGGTCTCAGACCTCACCCCCATGGCAGTCTCTACAGTAACACTGCCTGTAACTCACCCCTCCTTGGGGACTCTACCTCAGTCCCCAACTATGGGTCTTGCTGGGGTGCCTCCCTCTGCAGCCCCTCCTGATGGGGCAACATTCACTCAGGCCTTAGGCTCCCCTTCACTGGCACTCTCTGGGGCATCTCCCCCTTTGATCCCTACTCTTCCTTGTCCAGCCTAACTGCCGTGGGCTGCCGGGTCATCTTACCTACTCCATGTCTTTGGTGATCAGCTGGATAAACTTATGAGGGAAGAGACCTCTAGAGTCAAACAGAAGTGTAGGCTTTATTCTGGATACCAGCTACATGTCAGCATGCAGGATGAGTTCTCCCCCGTGGAGGCCCCTCCTCCTTCCAGAAGAGAGAGGAACCCCATCTACATGTCAGCATGAAGGACAGGATCTCCCCCATGGAGCCCCCTCCTCCTTCCGGAGGAGAGAGGAACCCAACCCCCAGGCTTTCCGGTCCCCATTTAAGGTCTCCCAGCTACATGGTTCTCTCATGGACAGCGTGCTCTCAGCCCCTTAGCCAATCAACAACAGGTGTGCTCAGACTATGGACCAATCTCAGGGGTGGGATGCTCTCCCCAGCAAGTTTCCACTGAGAAGAGGTGGTCACTCCTCAATTCCCAGCTGTTCCCTGGGGGGCCTCGTGAGAGCTCTGTGGTTTAGAAGCCCTCACCTCTACCTAACCCAAGACTGTTCAAGAGAAAACCAAGCTTAAACCCCAACACTTCTTCAGGTACTAGCAGATCTTTCCCCTTGCCAGTCAGATCCCCTGGCCCTGCAGCCTAATCCAGGTCAGCAGGCATTCCCCAGCCCCTCCCTCACAAGAAGTGGTTCTTCCTATCTCGCTCCACAAGCCCCTGTCCCCACTGGGCCCTCTGGGCTGTTTCCCTTGAGAGAGGTACCCACCCAACCCAGTGGGACAACCAAGGTTCAGGTTCCGTTCTCTCTCTCGGATCTCACCTTGATTAAAGAGAAACTGGGGAGATACTCAGAAGACCCCACTAGGTTCCCTGAGGGTTTTAGGGACATATCCCTACAATTTCAACTTTCTTGGAATGATTTACATATTCTTTTCTCTACCTGCTGTACAGATGAAGAAAAAAGGAGAATCTGGGAACAAGCTCAGAAGTATGGAGATAGCTTGGTGAGTAATGACCCCACGAATACCCGCCTGGAACAGTGGCTCTTCCCTCCACTGATCCAGGATGGGATTATCAGAAGAACGAGGATAGGGGAAAAAAGGAATCAGATGGTATTTTGTTTGCTAGAGGGCCTAAAAACTGCATTTAGAAAACAAGTAAATTTTCAAAAAATTAGGGAAATTGCTCAGGGAGAAAAGGAAAACCCTGCCCTTTTTCAAAACCGGCTAGTGGAAGCTATTAAAAAGCATACAAATTTGGATCCTGACTCCATAGGAGGGGCAGCAATCCTTAGCATGTATTTTATTAATCAGTCTGCCCCAGATATTCTGAGGAAACTGCAGAAATTGGCAGTGGGACCCCAAATACCTCAGGCCCAGTTACTGGAGATGGCCTTTGGAGTCTTTAACAACAGAGACCTCATTGCAGCAGAGGAAAAAGAACAAAGAAGGGCCAGGGCCAAGTTGCATGCTCAATTCTTGGCTGCTGCCTTGTCCAGGAAAAGACCCAGGGAGCACCCCTCCAGGGCACCCCCTTGGAGGAAGGCTGGCTACTTGGGCAGTGGGGAAACCTGCTTTCGTTGCCACAAGGAGGGTCACTGATCCAAGGAGTGCCCCTCCAGGGCGCCCCCCCAGAGGGAGCCCCAGGAACCAATGCCTGTGGAACCGTGCCCATGTGACCAGAAGGGAGACTGGAGGAAGGATTGTCCCTCAGGATGGAAACATGGTGGAACCACCCCCCAGTACCCTGTTCTCCAGTCTTCTCAAGACTTGGAAAGATGGGAAAGCCTGGGTGCTGGCAGTGCTCCCACTTTCTCCACCTCTCTCACCAAGCCCTGGGCAAAAACGAACACTGAAGGTAAGGTTACCCACTTTAACATGGCTAAATTCTCTGCTTTAACCAGTCACTCTGGCCTTACCCATCCCCTGACCCCTTGGGTCATAGGCATTGAAGGGGAAACTAAGGAATGTCTCCAGACATACCCCCTCCTCAGCCTGCTTGAGGATCTGTTGTTTAAACACTCCTTCCTTATGCCCTCCTCTGACCCCGCTCCCTTGTTGGGAAGGGACCTGATAGTGAAATTGGGGAGCCAATTTTCTCTAGTTAAACCTCCCATCTCCCTTTTGCCTCTGTTCACTATATCTTCCCCGGTTTGCTTGAGAGTGTGGGAGACAGTAAGGCCAAATATTTAGGACACTGGAATTCCAGAGAGAGCTACTTCTGCCACCCCAACTGTTGTTAGCCTCTCAGACCCTAAAGTGCTCCCCCATCTCAGCCAGTATCTGATTAAGCCTGAGACCTGGGAAGGACTACAACTTTAACTGAAAAATTCTTTAAGTATAAAATCCTTGTCCCTTGTTTATGTCCATGCAACACTGCAATCCTTCCCGCAACTTTTCCTGGGGAATCAAGTCCATATCAGCTAACATGGACAGTCTTGCCCCAAAGCTTTCGAGATAATCCTCATTTATTTGGCCAGGCTTTGGGAAGGGATTTAAGGTACCTGAAACTATCAGACAGTCGCTTAATTCAGTATATGCATGATATTCTTACTTGTAGCCCCACCCAGGAGGCTTCTTTGGCTACTGCCACAGAAGCCCTTAATTTCTTAGGCATTCGAGGCTATAGGGTCTCTTGGAACAAAATCCAAATAGCATGCCAGTCCATAAGGTATCTGGGCCATGAACTCACGCCCACCTCTCTCTCCTTAACCTCTGAGAGAAAAAGGACAATCCTGTCTATCCCTGTTCCAGCCACTAAGAAACAAGTTTGAGTGCTTTCAGGAATGACTGAATTAGGCAGACTCTGGATTCCTAATTTTGGTTTTAAAACTAACTTGACCACAACTCCATCACTAGACCTAACCAATCTAGGAAAACCTTTCACTCTGTATGTTGATGAAAGTAGAGGACAGGGTTTGGGAGTCTTAATCTATTCCTTAGGACCTGACCCCAGGCCAGTTGACATTTTTATTTACTCAAAATATGCTTGTTTTGGATACCCATGGAGCAATCTGGAAAGAAAGGGGATATCTGACAGGAAAAAACTCCCCTATCAAATAGGGAAATTGTCTTTTCTTTACACTCCTTTTGTACCTGCTTGGTGTGTGTTTGCCTAACCTCCTTGCCAGGCTTGTATTTTCTAGAGTGCAAGCCATCAACTTCCAAATGACAGCCCATGCTGCATAGCAACCTCCCTCTGAATCCTAGGTCTCCAGCCCACTGGACCTGGCACCACCCAGGTTCTGAAGTCTGGCCCCTGGAACAGGATCCATCAAGGCAGGGACAGCTCTACGCCCCTTGCCAGCAGGAAGAAGTTTCAGAAACTAAGACCTTCGCCCTTTACCCCAAAAAAATTTGGGTTCAATCTGTTTAGGGGGGAATGATGGGGTTCAGACTCTGGGAACTTCCTTGAGCTCCCCTGGAATCACCTCACTTAAACTGACCTTTCATACTCAAATTGAGCTCCCCTTGTATCTCTCCACAGAACCTGACCACTGTCTGTTATCTCTTGATTGCCCTACCCGTTTACCATCTAGGCGCCCCCAGTCTGATGTTTGTTGACTACCTCCAGCTATTTCCAGCCTTTAATCCTCCTTGGAGGCCCTTCCTGAACTTCTTCCCCCATCACTCTAGACTACCAGACCACCCCCACCCCCACCCCCCATCCCTCCTATACTCTCTTCTGTATTTAAGTCCCACCTTGCCTCCACGAAGGCGCTCAGATTCCATCCAGCTCAGACTCTGTCTAGCTGGGATTCTATCTGGCGCACTTGTTAATACAAGCTTCACAAAAGCTTAGGCTCCTTAAGAGGCAACCCAATTAGGTGAATCCTTAATAAACTTTGTTTTCTTTGGCTTTAAGAAGACTTGAGTTGAATTCATTCAAGCATGACCCAGACTGTTCCTATTTTGGGGTCCCCAGTAGCCATACAACTCATCAGTTTCATTAGATTTGGTTGACCCAAAAAGGGTTCTTATCTTTCAGTAAATGTTCTATCAAAGAGAATCCTTTTTGCCAATTGAGGGAGAGAGAATTGTCTTTACTGGAGCTCAAATGCTAGGAACTCCAAAGTCTAGGCCTAGGTCAATGTATTGACTCCAATGAAAAGCCTAGACTGTGAACATTTTTAGCATTTTGGTTCCACTTAAGACTTTTCTTTCCTTTACTGGCAGAAAGGATTTTCTTGGGTGGAACATTTATGGAATCAGAAGGAGCCTTTTGTAGGCTAACAAAATTTAATGGAACTTGAGTAGTCTTGATACTATAAAGATAATAGAGAGAATTTAGGAAGTCAAGTAAGTGCCCTGAATGAAAGCAGATATTCTGCATTTCTGTTGAATTTTGTCTATTTATAGGCAAACATTTTCTCCCAGTAAAGCTTTCAGCTAGCATTAGAGGAAGGTGAAATACTGAACACCCATTTATTTTTATTAAGGCCAAGGAAACGTTGTGCTGTATGAGTTTCATGCCTAAATTAAGCCTTTAAAAACAACATTAAAAACATTTCAAGAGATCCCTATATAACCCACTGGAACTAAGCAACATTTTCAATGCTTTGGAAAATCCTTCAGAAAGACATATTCCTATAATCCTCATGCTTTAGTACCAAATGCTTGGGATTCAGCTCTATTCTGTAAATGGGCTTTCAAGATTCTGTACCCAATAGAACTGACGAGGTTGAGGGGTGATGGGGACCCCAAAATACCCACAGTCCGGGTCGTGCCCGAATGAATTCGACTCCAGCCTTTTTAAAGCCAAAGAAAACAAAGTTTATTAAATATTCCCCAAATTGGGTTGACTCTTAAGGAACCTAAGCATTTGTGACACTTGTATTCACAAGCAGGCCAGATAGAATCCCAGCTAGACAGAGTCTGAGCTGGATTGAATCTGAGCGCCTTCATGGAGGCAAGATGGAACTTAAATACAGAAAAGACTATAGGAGGGATGGGGGGAGGGGGGTCTGGTAGTCTAGAGGGCTAGGAGAAGGCATCTAGGGAGGGTCCTGAGAAGAAGTTCAAAGAGGGAATCCCAGGAGGATCAAAGACTGGAAACATCTGGAGGCAATCAAGAGACATCAGACTAGGGAACACCTAGGTGGGAAGAGATGGGGCAATCAAGAGGTAACAGACAATGGTCACAGATTTGAGTATGAAAAGCCAGGTTAAGTGGGGAGACTCAAGGAGAATTCAAGGAAATTCCCAGAGTCTGAACGCCACCAGAACCATAGAAAACCAATAAGTTTTCATGAAAAACACATTCTTTAAAAGGATAAGCATATTCAAAATGGAATAAATCAATAAATATTGAATTCAATGTTTCATTTGCACTGGAATGAGGAGCAATCACTGGATCTTTAAGATTGGTGTTAGGAGGAAAAATGCTACAGGGCACCTTCTATTTTGTTGGAATACCATTTTAACTGGTGCTGATTTATCAATGAATATGTATTGTCAATACAGGGGAAAATCATTTCTTATAAGATATACCATTGAATGGGAAAGGTTGCATTTCCTTGAGACTTGTTTTGTTTTGTTGGATTCAATACATTACAATAGGCCTAGATTGTGCCCGCTTTGAATATTTTGAGTACAGTGAAGATGTTTCTCTTTCCTTTAATTGACAGTAAAGGATTTCTTTGACAGAACATTTAATGAAAGAGAAGAGCCCTTTCTTGGGCAAATAACATCTAATGAAACCTTCATAGGCTTGACACAACATATATAAAAAGAAGATTTAGAAAGTCATGTTAAGTGCCCAGAGTGACAGCAAATGTTTTGTCTTTCTCTGGAATAGTGTCCATTTATAAGGAACTATTCTACCCCTGAAAAGCCATCACCTTACTGTAGAAGAAGGCAACATAATGAACTCCTATTCATTTACAATGAGGCCAAGCAATATTGGGCTATAGGAATCTTAATACACCATGTGCAAACACAACCTTTCAGAAGAATATTGGAAAATTTTCAAGAAGATCCCTATATAATTTAGTATAACCAAGCAATGTGTTCAGTGCCTTGCAACATTCCTTCACAAAGGGACTTTTTCTCTAATCCCCTGGTTCAGGACAGATTGCTTGGGATTCAGTTCTTTTCCATGGACTGTGGTCATTATAAAAAAAGCTAAGAGCTCTTAACATGGGGGCTCAAGGTTCTTTACCAAAAAATACCAAATGGGGAGTCAAAGCCAAGATGGTGGAGGAGAAAGACACACATACGTAGGGTCTCCCCACACAGCCCATAAAGTACCTGTAGAGAGGGACTCTCAACAAAATTTTGGAACAGCAGAAGTGGAGAACAACAGAGTGGAGGAGATTTCCAGCCCAGGGTGACCTGGATGGTCCATGAGAAACGTCTGTTGCACCAGACACAGAGCAGAGTGTGGAGCCCAGCATTGGCCATGCAGCATGGCTCACGAACAGCCCTCTGGGGCAGAATCTCCAGTCCCACCAGCACAGATCTCTCAACCCACAGGTGTCAAAGGTCAGTGACAGGGATTTTTTCAGCTGGCCAGGAAGGGAGAAGGGCCTTCCATAGCTCCAGCAGCAAGCAGATGCCTTAGAGGCCACATCGGTAGGCACAGCAGCCCCAAACATTGTTGAAGCGTAAAATCCCTGGGGGCATTGAAGAACTGAGTCTTGCCTCCGTCCTGTGTGGAGACCTTGGGCGAGTTGGTCTTTGTCTCACACTGAATGGTAGCCCTGCCCATCCAGCGTATCTGAAAATCAGCCCCCCAGTGCTGACTTGGCAGAACTGGAGGCCAGGTGACTGTGGAGAGGTAACTGCTAAGACTCTGGGCACAGAAATCCCTCTCTGCATCTAGACCAGTACACACTTGATCATGCCATCTTGGAGGAACTGAGATCTCACAAATTCCCAGAGTATACCCTACTCTTGACAAAGGACTCAAAAGTCAAGTAACTGGTTGGGAAAATGCCCAAAAAAGGGGAAAAAAATAAGGCTATAGAAGGTTACTTTTTTGGTGAACAGATAACTTCTCCCATCCTTTCTGATGAGGCAGAACAATGCTTACCATCAGGGAAAGACATAAAAGTCAAGGCTTCTATATCCCAAACATCCAAAATAAATATTCAACAGGCTCAGGCCATGGAAGAGCTCAAAAAGGATTTTGAAAATCAAATTAGACAGGTGGAGGAAAAACTGGGAAGAGAAATAAGAGAGAAGCAAGAAAAGCATGAAAAACGGGTCAATGCCTTGCTAAAGGAGACCCAAAAAAATGCTGAAGAAAATAACACCTTGAAAAATAGGCTCACTCAATTGGCAAAAGAGGTTCAAAAAACCAATGAGAAGAAGAATGCTTTCAAAAGCAGAATTAGCCAAATGGAAAAAGAGGTTCAAAAGCTCCCTGAAGAAAATAGTTCTTTAAAAATTAGAACAGAACAGATGGAGGCTAATGGCTTTATGAGAAACCAAGAAATCACCAAACAAAACCAAAAGAATGAAAAAATGGAAGATAATGTGAAATATCTCATTGGAAAAACAACTTACCTGGAAAACAGATCCAGGAGAGACAACTTAAAAATTATGGGACTACCTGAAAGCCATGATCAAAAAAAGAGCCTAGACATCATTTTTCATGAAATTATTAAGGAAAACTGCCCTGATATTCTAGAACCAGGGGGCAAAATAAATATTGGAAGACTCCACCGATTCCCTCCTGAAAAAGAACCAAAAAGAGAAACTCCTAGGAACATTGTGGCCAAATTCCAGAGTTCCCAGGTCAAGGAGAAAATATTGCAAGCAGCTAGAAAGAAACAACTCCAGTACTGTGGAAATACAATCAGGATAACACAAGATCTAGCAGCTTCTACATGAAGGGATTGAAGGGCATGGAATAGGATGTTCCAGAAGTCAAAGGAACCAGGACTCAAACCAAGAATCACCTACCCAGCAAAACTGAGTATAATACTTCAGGGGAAAATATAGTCTTTCAATGAAATAGAGGACTTTCAAGCATTCTTGATGAAAAGACCAGAGCTGAAAAGAAAATTTGACCTTCAAACACAAGAATGAAGAGAAGCATGAAAAGGTAAACAGCAAAGAGAAGTCATAAGGGATTTACTAAACTTGAACTGTTTACATTCCTACATGGAAAGACAGTATTTGTAACTCTTGAAACTTTTTTCAGTATCTGGGTAGTTGGTGGGATCACACATACATGCACACACACACACACACACACAGAGCACAGGGTGAATTGAATAGAATGGGATCATATCTTAAAATAATGAAATTAAGCAGTGAGAGAGAAATATATTGGGAGAAGAAAGGGTGAAATGGAATGGGGCAAATTATCTCTCATAAAAGAAGCAAGTAAAAGACTTCTCAGTGGAGGGAAAAAGAGGGGAGGTGAGAGAAAAAACATGAAGCTCACTCTCATCACATTCAACTAAAGGAAGGAATAAAATGCACACTCATTTTGGTATGAAAACCTATCTTACAATACTGGATAATGGGGGAGAAGAGGATAAGCAGTGTGTGTGGGGATAATGGAAGGGAGGGCAGTGGGAGGAGGGAGCACTCTTGGGGAGAGATAGGATCAAAAGAGAGAATAGAATAAATGGGGGGCAGGATAGAATGGAGGCAAATATAGTTAGTCTTACACAACACAACTATTATGGAAGTCATTTGCCAAACTATACAGATATGGTCTATGTTGAACTGCTTGCCTTCCCAATGGGAATGGCTGGGGAGGGGGGGATGAAGAGAAGCTGGAACTCAAAGTTTTAGGAACAACTGTTGACATTGTTTTTGCAATTAGGAAATAAACAATAAATAATGGGGTATAGAAATTTATCTTACCCTTCAGGACAAAAGAGAAGATAGTGATAAGGGAAGGGAGGGATGTTAGAAGGGAGGACAGATTGGTTATAGGGGTAATTAGAATACTCAGCATTTTGGGGTGGGGAGAGGGGAGAAATGGGGAGAAAATTTGGAACCCAAAATTTTGCGGAAATGAATGTTGAAAATTTAAATAAATAAATTTAAATTTTAAAAAAACCAATAGCAAATGGATCAATTTTAACCAATTTAATCAATTTTAATTCTTTAAAGGATAGGCACATTCAGAATGGAATAAAATACTTGATGTTTGGAATGAGCAACAATAACTTGACGTTTAAGGCTAGTGTCAGAAGGAAACGTGTTATGGGGCGCTTCCTATTTAGGTGGAATATCTTTCAATTCATTCTGATGAATCAATGAATATTTATTGTCAATATAAGAGGAAACCATTTCTTATAAAATACACCATTGAATGGGAAAGATTGTATTTCATCTAGACTTGTTTTGTTTTGCTGGATTCAACATATTATAATAGGCCTAAATGATCCAGTTTTAAGCATTTTGAGTCCAGTTAAGACTTTTCTCTTTCTCTTCATTGGCAATAATTATTTCCTTTGGTACAACATTTGCTAAAAGTGAACCCTTTCATGGGCAAATATAATCTAATGGAACCTGATGCAGTGAAGACGATAGTGAGAATCTAGAAAATCAAGTAAGTTCCCTGAAAGACAGCAGGTGTTCTTTATGTGGATTAGTATCCATTTATACATGTTGAGATTTAGAGTTAGGAGACCTGATTCATGAATTCACTTAGACCTCTTTTAACCAATGGGAGCTGTTTATTTTACAAGAAAAAAGCATCACAGGTCTCCTTAGCAAGAAAGTTAAGTGAGACTCCAATAGTTAGGGGAAATTATACTTATATAGAGGTTTCAGAACAATGATGTCATTTTAAAGGTTTTTATGGAGGTTGAAGATTAAAGATAGGACAAAATGACATAGGATGAGGGAGAAGGAATTTTTTATGGTTTAAGGATTTAAGGACAGAGCAGAAAGATACAATTTTAAAATTAATGGACGCAGGTAACACAGGATAAGGGACAGAAAAGCAGTTCTTTTTGGTACATGTTCAAAATAAGGGAGAAAGGACTTTAGGGTACTTTCAGTTCAGAATAAACTAGGGGCTTCACAAAGGACTGGAAAAGCACCGCTTGACCCTTAGGGCACCATTTGTATCCGTATCAATTGTCTTATTTCACCACTTTTCTGGCTGATCACATCTTGGTCTTATCTCCTCCCATATCCTGCTTGCCTCACCTGCATAAAGCACTTTTTTCTACCTCATCATAAGGAAACAATCCTGTAATGCCATCATCTAGCTTTAGAAGAAGGCAAGACACCGAACTCCCATTCAGACATTGAGGTCAAGGCAACACTGAGCCATGAGTTTTTTGTTTTATTTTGTTTTATTCTATTTTGAACTTAAGAAATAAAACAAGTATTTCCATAACAAAGTGGAATAAAAAAGGAGGATTACACCTGAAACTGCAGATCTACTTCATACGTCTTTGAAGTTATCATATAACTTTCTTCTTTCCTCCCTCCTTCCAGTAATGTTTATGTAAAGTTAATGGTGGGTGGGGGAGAAGAGTTAAAGATCTTCCCCATCCATTAATAGGCCTCAGATACCTTTTGTTAATTTCTAATAGGGCACTGGGTCATGAGGGTCATGTCCTCCAGCTCTGAAAAGTGTATATATACTCTGAGGTAAGGTTTTACTTTGGGGCTTATTTTTTGGAAGAAGATTCCTGTGCCAGATAAGACTCTGGGTAGCCGCTAAGGAGACTTCAGCTTTGAAAATCCAGATGTTGGATCATTACCTCGCTGGTAATGATCTATGCATTGTCTATGGTCAGACAACTGGAAGCCCTGTCTGTTGGTCTTTCTGTTTGTAATTTCTGTTGTATTTCTCTGAAGTTCAGGATGCTAAGTGAATAATATATATGCTTGATTAAAGTAGATTGTTGACCCCTCAAAAATTGCATTCTTTTTAGAAAAGCATATCTAAGGACCTGTACAGCAGGCCCTCCTGTGTATGCTGGGGTCCTTGCTGTTACATATCCCCCTCCAACCTAGAGATAGCTACCATTAAACACAAATATGTGTGTATACGTGTGTGTGTGTATACATATATATATATACATATATGCACATATATTTATTTATGCATATATGTCAGTGTTTATGACTGGTTTCAAACAGCATCTTCCTTCATAGGACCTTTGCAGTTAATTTGGGTATTTATAAAAGTCAGAATGACTCAACGTTTTTCTTAAAACAGTATTGCTATTACTATATACTGTGTTTTCTTGGTTCTGCTTATTTTGCTCTTCATTATTTTGTGCATGTCTTTCCATTTTTTTTTCTAAAATTACTGAGCTCATCATCTCTTACAGCAGAATAATATCCATCATTAATATATACCACAATTTGTTTAGCCATTCCCCAATTGACAAGCACTCCCACAATTTCTAGCTCTTTGCCACCACAGAGAGAATGGCTATAAATATTTTAGAACATATAGTTTTTTTCCTTTTTCCCTAATCATCTTGGTGAATATACCTAATGGTAGTTCTGTTGGGTCAAAGTGTATTGGCAGTTTAATAGCTTTTGGGGCATAATTCCAGATTGCTCTCCAATATAGTTGTATCAACTCACAGATCCACCAACAACGAATTTAACGTCCCAATTTTTCCACATCCTCTCCAACATTTGTCACTTTCCCCTTCTATCATTTTAGTCACCTGACAGGTGTAAAATGATGTCTTCATGTTGTTTTAATTTGCATTTCTTTATGCCATAATGATTTAGAGCATTTTTTTTCATATGACTATAAATTGTTTTGATTTCTTTATTGGTAAACTGTCCACTCTTTTTATCAGTTGAGAAATGACTTGTATTCTTATAGAGTTGACAAAATTCTTTATATATGTGAGTGCCAAAGGATGCCCCAAGCCACCGCAGGCAGCTGAGAGAGCTGGTGTGGGGGTGGGGATTGAGAGGACAGACTGGAGCCAAACCATAAGGAAAAGAAAATTTTAGAGCTTAGTGAATCTCAACAAAACAAGGTCCATTTATTATTCAAGGTCCCTTTTTTTTGCAAGAAGCACACTAGGGGCTGATGACAATGACAAGCCAAGACACTCTGACTCTTCTCTCAGGCATCTTCCTTTTGGCAAATGACCTCACTGAAGATCATTCCATCTAGGTATGGGATCAAGGAAGTGACAGGGCAAAAACTATTGAACATGCTAAGGAAAAACTCTTAAAGGAAGTGAAAGTAAAGAATTAGACATAGCACATGACATACTATCTTTGGTTCCATTTGAAAATGTGGTTGGCTGCATAGCAGTTCATACAAAGAAATGCAGATATTTTTCACCCAGGATTAAAATAGAGTATTACACAAACTATTTTTTGCATCGTTGTAAATAAGATCATGAAATGTACTAAAGCTTGTTCTATGAATTTTAAGAGCAACGAGAAGAAGCCTGCAGCTAAATTTGGGGAAGTTAAATACTCCTCTGTATAGGTTCCAAGATGTCAAGATGATAAAGGGAATATGATTTATTTGGAACTAATATAATTTGATGATTTGGAAGTATACCCTGTACTGTTGGGAAATGTTAGCTTACATCTTTAGGAAATAACTCAGAAAGAATGTTTCACAGAATAATATTATATGAAGATGAGAAACCTTGCTGTCTGCAAGGTTGAAGGGGAGTTTATGTTTTCCTATGGAAACTTTTGGTTATTGTTTTTGACATCAGTTAAAACCACTTCAGAAGCTGATTCAGCCATTCTCATTTATGCATATTCTCCCACCTATAGAAAGAACAGACCCTCTAATAAATATTTTCACACCACAAATAAAAGACTATCCAGTATTACTCTCACAAGACTTGAATGCTCCTGTTGAAACTCAACAAAAACAGACTCATTCATCATCTTCTGTATGTCTTCAAAACCTACAACAACAATCTTGACACTGGCTTGACAGAATGAAGAAAGAATATAGAAATTTGAAAACATAGAAAGAAAAATCTAATAAAAGCCAAATTGTTCTCATAAAAACAAAAGAAACAAAAGAATTTCCTGACTCTAAGGACACTAATGGCAATGATGATATTTATAAAGCATGATTCTCCACTCCTAGCAAGTTTCTATCAGTCACCATAATTCTCATTTTAAAAGCAAGAAAATAAATCTCTTCCATCTGAGGCTTGCCTGTTTCCTTTTCTACTCCCTATACCTATTTTTTTCCAATCAGAATGACTATTCTCAGGTCCAAATGTAAAACAAAACATTTCCTACCTGACTATCCCTGAAGTCAAGGATACATTTTTGAGTTGCCTGTCAAAACACCTAAAATCAAGAATATCCTGTCACTGGTAGAAATGAAAGCAGAGCCTTCAGATTTATCTTTGATTATTCAAGAAAATGCTGAAACAAAAAAATGAAAGCCTTCTTCCTGAGAAAAGTACTCCTTTACTTCCTGTTTCATTAAAAGAGAAAGATATTTCTGTAGAATCTATAGACAGAGAAATAACAAACTAGTATGTGAAAACATCAAACCTGAAAGAGTCAGAAGAGCAAATCATAGACACAAATTTACCAGAAACAAAACTAAAACAGTGCCATACAAGCCTAGAAAAAACTGGATTAAAATCAATGGGGTCAAAGTTGAAGCCCAGATTTTTTAAGCCCAGATAGAAGAAAGAAAAGCACAGATGAATCTGGATTAGAAACAAAAGGCAAATTTTAAAGTAAGAGAGCAAAAGGAGCTCAGAACTTCTTCAAGATCTAAAAGAAGACAATGAAGCAGTCACAAACATGCATCATCTTTGACATTATTCTTTTACTATTTCACATGAAACTATAGAATTACCCTGAAATGCAGATGTAATTTTTAAAAAAAGATGAGATTGAAGAACATGTTAGCTTGGGAAAAGAAAAAGATAAGGATGAGGGAAAGTAAAAGTAAAAGGAAGAAGTAGATGAGAAGAATAAAATGGATTATGAAGAGAATAAACATCCCCCAGAGGGCACCAAATACAGTGTACAGGGAACTTGGACTTAGAGGAGCACTCAGTACACACCAACCAGAACTCTTCAGAAAATCTAAATAAGCAAATTGAAAAAATCAAAAGCAAGATTAAGGTTTGATTTCAGAAAACCCCAGATGATAAACAATAGACATTTAAAAACCTTGCAAGACCAAATATTGATTCAGACTTTAACAAAAGATTAAAGAAAACTTTGGGAAATTTACAACCCCATGGATGGTTTAAGCAGGCTTATTTCACATAAATGTTAAAAACTTAGGTCTAGAGGAATATAATCAGTTAGACAGTTCATATGTGAAATGCAAATATGAGGAATATTGGTTGGTTAGTTGTCCTGCATTTTCAGAGGACCAAAATGACATCACTATGATAAAGCAAAGTTTCAATGTGTCTGACTGTACCTGATCAGACCAATATGAACTCGGAATGCTCTACCACAGGTTGGGCACAGATAGTCCATGTGAATATTTGGGGTGGTTACTCCAAATTTGCAGATCCTATGCTTACTTTGTGCTGTCTCAATTCTGCTTTGCTCATAGAGCACAGCACCCTTTCTGATGTGGGCACACCATACTGAGCAGTCCTGTGCCATTGTCTCCCAGGTTGCACAGTCAAATCCAAAGTTCTTGAGAGAGACCTTGAGAGTGCCTTTGTATCACTTCTTCTGACCACCATGTGATCACCTGCCCCATGTGAGCTCTCCATGAAATAGTCTTTTGGCAAACATATATTTTGCATTTGAACAACGTGGCCAGCCCTTCAAAGTTGTGTGCTCTGAAGCATAATTTGAATGCTTGGCAGTTTAGTTCGAGCAAGGACTTCAGTGTCTGGTATCTTATCCTGCCAGGTGATCCTCAGAATCTTCCTAAGGCAGTTCAAATGGAAGAGATTCAGTTTTCTGGCATGGCACTAGTAAATTGTCCATGTTTCGCAGGCATACAACAACAAGGTCAACACAACAGCTCAGCAGACCTTCAGTTTGGTAGTCAGTCTAATACTGCTTCTCTCGCAAACTTTTTTCAGAGCCTCCCAAACATTGAGCTAGCTCAGGCAATGTGTGCATTAACCTTATTGTCAATGTGTACATCCTTAGAAAGTACACTACCAAGGTAAGTGAACTTATCCACAGCATTCAAAACGTCTCCATTTGTTGCTGTGCTGGTGGCTTATGGAGCACCTGTGTTTCCTTGGTGTTAATTATTAGGCCAAAATTAACACAGGCAGCAGAAAAAAGTATGCTTTGTTGCATCTCAGTTTCAGAGGTTGCATTGAGTGCGCAATCATTTTCAAACAGAAAATCATGCACCAACACTCCCTCCACCTTGGTCTTGGCTTGTAGCCTTTTCAGATTGAAGAACTTACCATCAGTATGGTAGCTGACCTTGATGCCATGTTCATCCTCATCTAAAGCATTTGACAACATGGCTGAAAACATCATGCTAAAAAGCATGGGTGAAAGCACACAGCCCTGTTTCACTCCATTGGTGATTGTGAAGGCACAAGAGCATTGTTCATTACTCAGAACATGGGCAAACATGCGATCATGAAATTGACATACAATATTGATGAACTTTTCTGGGCAACCAAATTTTGACATAATTTTTCATAAGTCCTCATGACTAACACTGTCAAAGACCTTGGTCAGATTTATAAATATTGTGTACAGACCTCTGTTCTGCTCTTGGCATTTCTCCTGGAGTTGCTGGGCAGCAAACACCATAATAACTGTTCCTTGGCCCTTTCTGAAGTCACACTGGCTCTTAGGTACATGACCATCTTCCAGGTGAAGGATCAGCCTGTTAAGGAGGACTCTAGTAAGAATCTTGCCAGAAACGATTAAAAGATCCCTTGTGACTGTCACAGGACAATCTATTCCCATTACCTTTATAGAAATGTACAATGGAGGCATTCCTAAACTCCTGCGGGATAACCTCCTCTTGTTATATAACCAGGAAAATTTAAGTCAGCTTTTGTATGAGCAATGGTCTCCCTACCTTGTAAATCTCAACTGCAATATAATCAATACCAGGTATTTTGCCACATGAAAAGAGCCTAATGGTCCTCAAAACCTCTTTTTCAGTTGGAACTTCAGCTAAGGAGGGATTGACTTCAACCTGAAGTAAAAGGTCAATGGCCTCAGCATTGATTGATGATGGTTTGTTGAGAACACTATGGAAGTGTTCAGCCCATGTCTCTAGCATCATGTCCTTATCACTAATCAATGTAGCTCCCTCAGTACTGAATAGTTGTGGATGCACCATAGGTTTTTGGTCCATAAATAGCTTTCAAGGAATCATAAAAGTCCTTGGTAAAGGAGACATAAAAAAAATGATAAAGAAAATACCTTAACAAAAAGACTAGGCCAAATGGTAAAAGAGGTCCAAAAAGCCAGTGAGGAGAAGAATGCCTTAAAAACCAGAATTAGCTAAATGGAAAAGGAGGTCTAAAAGTTCACTGAAGAAAATAATTACTTTAAAATTAGAATGGAAAAAATGGAAGTTACTGACTTTATGAGAAATCAAGAAACAATGAAACAAAAACAAAAGAATGAAAAAATAGAAGACAATGTAAAATATCTCATTGGAAAAACAACTAACCTGGAAAATAGATTTAGTAGAGATCATTTTAAAAATATTGGACTACCTGAAAGCCATGATCCATAAAAAGAGCCTGAACATCATCTTTCAAGAAATTATCAAGGAAAACTGCCCTGATATTCTAGAACCAGAAGGTAAAATAGAAATGGAAAGAATTCATTAATCACCTCCTGAAAGAGATTCCAAAATGAAAATGCCCAGGAATATTATAGCCAAATTTCAGAGCTCTCAGGTCAAGGAGAAAATATTGCAAGCAACCAGAAAGAAACAATTCAAGTATGGTGGAGCCATAGTCAAGATAACATATGATTTACCAGCTTCTACACTAAAGGCTTGGAAGGTTTGGAATATAATGTTCAAGAAAGCAAAGGAACTAGGATTATACAGCAAAATTGAGTATAATCCATGAGGGGAAAAAATGGAAATGCAATGAGATAGAGGAATTTCAAGCATTCTTGAGAAAAGACCAGAGGTGAATAGAAAATTTGGCTTTCAAATACAAGTCTCAAAAGAAGACTAAAAAGGTAAACAGAAAGAGAAATCATAAGGGACTTATTGAAGTTAAACTGTTTACATTCCTTCGTGGGAATATGATATTTCTCATCACTAGGTACTTAGAAGGTATCTATATAGACAAAGGGCACAGGTGTGAGTTGAATATGAAGGGATGGCATTTAAAAAATAAAATGAAAGAGTAAGAAAGGAATGTACCGGGAGAAAGAGAAAGAGGTAGAATGGGGTAAACTATCTACAATAAAAGAGGCAAGAATAAGCTTTTAGAGTGGATGGGGAAAAGAGGAGTTTGAGAGGAAGTGATTGAACCTTACACTCATCAGAATTGGCTCAAAGAGGAAATAATATACGCACTCAAACAGGTATAGAAATCTATCTTACCCTATAGGAAAGTAACAGGGAAGAGAATAAGAGAAGGGGGCGGTGATAGAAGGGAGGGCATATTGGAGGAGGGGTAGTCAGAACAAAACACTTTTGAAGAGGAACAAGGTGAAAATAGAGGGAGAATAGAATAAATGGGGGTAAATAGGCTAGAGGAAAATACAATTAGCAATAGTAACTATGACAAAAACATTTTTAAACAGGTTTCTCTAATAAAGATCTCACTTCTCAAACACAGAGAACTGAGTCAAATCAATGGCCTAGCTTGAGAGGAAAGCAAGACCAATGGAAAATTGGAGCATTTAAGTCTTATACTAATGTGAAAATGTGTTTAATAATAAAATATGTGTAGAACCCATATAAGATTGCATGCCATCATGGGGAGGAATAGGGATGGAGGGAGAGAAAAATTTAAATCTTATGGAAGCGATTGCTGAAAAATGAAAACAAGTTAATCAAAAAAAAGGAAAGGTAAAAAAGTGTCTGAGATTTCCACAATTTCCCTCAAAACAACTTTAAATCAACCCTCAAAACAAATTCTAGAGAGACAAACCCCACAAAAGGATGAAACAATTTTCCTGTTCAAGATAACTTAGAAGGACTGCAGGAAATATCTCTCTCAGTTTCCAGTTTGCAGTTTCCAGGCAAGTCAGTGGGAGGCCTCTAGCCTCAGTATAGATCAGCAACTGATGACCCATGGTCCTAGCTCCTCAGGCCAGTGGCATAACAGGTCAGCTGTGAGGCCTCCAGCCCCAGCTCTGGATGCTCCAGCACAACCAGCAAGCTTCCATCCCTGGACGCCCCAATGCAGTAAGTCAGTGACCAGGCCCTTAGCCTCCAGTGCAGAAAGCTTGGCACAGTGCCCCTGAATGCCTGGAACAGAGCTAAGAGTCATGAAATAGGCTAGAAAAATGAGCAAAACAAAAAAAGAAACCCTGACCATAGAAAGCTACTCTGATAAAAGAGATCAAAAAACAAACTAGAAAAGAGGACAACATTGTTGAAATGTGTACATCTGAAGACTCAAAGGGAAATGTGAATTAGTATCAAACCCACAAAGTCCTCCTGAAAAAAACTCAAAAAGGATTATAAAAATCATAGAAGTAGAAGAAAAATGAGGGGGGGAGGATGAAAGTTACTCAAGAGAATCATGAAAAAAAGAGTAAAGAAAGCACAAAAAATAGAAAATTATGTACCAAAACTCACTGAAGAAAACAACTCCATAAAAAGCAGAATTGGCCAAAAGGAAAAGGAGGTACAAATGCTAAATATTTGTAGGAGCAAGCACCCTGACACATCCAGGATGTCCTGCTAGCACAGGTTCTTAGATCTGCTTTTCTAAAAGGAAAGTAACTTTTGAGGGGTCAACGATCTTCTTTGATCACATACACCAACAGAGAAAATACAAGCAGAGAAATAAAGACCAACAGACAGGGCTTCAAACTGTTTGACCATAAGCAATACATACATCATAGATCAATAGACAGAACTGTCTTACCATTACATGTGTACATATAATAGTTACCAGAAAGAGAAGCATGAACATCTGAGTTTTCAAAGGCAGAGGGACTCCTTAACAGCTACCCAAAATATCATCTGTCACATGAAACTTTTTCCAAGCCCCTAAAGCAAAATCTCACCTCAGAGTATATATATAGCCTTTTTAGAGTGAAAAGGCACAATCCTTGTGACCCAGTGCTTCATTAATTAACAAAAGGTGTTGAGCCTTCCTACAAAACAAGCCTCCCCTAATCAAGCTTCCCCCAATGGGTTCCACCTGAGGTCTATTAATGGACAGGGAAGATCTTTCATTAACATAAATCTCATTAACATTATAATACTAAAGAAAATAATTCCTTAAAATTAGGAATGGGACTAGTAGAAACTAACGACTCTATGAGATATCAAGAATCAATTTAAAAAAGAATGAAAAATAGAAGACAATGTAAAATATTTCATTGGAAAAATAAATGACCTGGAAAATAGATCCAGTAGAGATCATTTAAGAAATATTGAACTACCTGAAAACCATGATAAACCAAAAAACTAAAAAGAGCCTTGACATCATCTTTCAACAAATTATCAAGGAAAATTTCCCTGACATCCTAAAACCAGAGGCTAAAAGAGTAAGTGAAAGAATCCACTGATCAACTCCTGAAAGAGATCTGAAAATGAAAATTCCAAGGAATGTTACAGCCAAATTCCAGAACTCTTAGAAGTACAAGGAGAAAATACTGCAAGAAGCTAGAAAGAATTCAAATATCTAGGAGTCATAGCTAGGATTACATAGGATTTAGCAACTTATTCATTAAAGGATTAGAGGGCTTAGAATGATGTGCAAGAAGGCAAAGGAGCTTGGATTACAACCAAGAATCAACTACGCAGCAAAACTGAGCATAATCTTTCAGAGGGAAAAATGAATATTCAAAAAAAAGTGTGACTTTCCAGCTGTCTTGGTGAAAAGACCAAAGCTGAACATAAAATTTGATTTTCAATTCAAGAAAAGCAGAAAAAAGTAAACAGCAAAGAAAAAAAAACATTATTCAATAAGATTGAAGTGTTTATATCCCTATTTGGGAAGATGGTATGTATAATTCTTAAGAACTGTATCTCTATTTGGGCAGTTAGAAAGAGTATACAAAGACAGAGGGTATGAATATAAGTTGACTTTGATGTGGTGATATAAAAGACTATTGGGTGAAAATAGTATTGTACTGAGAGAAGAGGAAAGAGGGAGGCAGAATAAGATAAATTATATCACATGAAAAGGTATGAAAGACCTATTACAGTAGAGGGAAAGAAGGGGTGGAGTAAGCATTATTGAGCCTTCGTCTCATCAGATTTGGCTGAAAGAGGGAATAACATACACATTCATTTGGGTATAGAAATCTGTCTTACCCTATAATGAGGGGATGGGGAAAAGAGCCACCATTAATAGAAGGGAGGGCAGATTGAGGGATGTGGTGATCAGGAGCAAATCACTGGTGAGGAGGGACAGGATGAAAGGAAAGAGAAAAGTATAAACAGGAAAATGGGATGGAGGGAAATATACAGTTAGTAATCATAATTGTGAATGTGAATGGAATGAACTCTTCCATAAAATGGAAGCAGAGAGTAGAATGAACTAAAAACCTGAATCCTACAATATATTGTTTACAATAAACACAAATGAAGCAGAGAGACACATACAGATTAAAAGTAAAAGACTGAAGCAAAATGTATTGGGCTTCACCCAAAGTAAAAAAATAAAAAATTAAAAAAAAGCAATGGTAGCAATCCTGATCTCAGACAAATAAAAAGCAAAAATAGATCTACTTAAAAGAGACAAAGAAGAAAACTACATTTTATGAAAAAACAAGAAAACAAGTAAACCTTTTGTTAATTTGGTGAAAAAGAAAGAAGAAAATCAAATTACCAGAATGAAAAAATGAAAAGGGTGAAATTGCTACCAGTGAAGAAGAAATTTTAGCAATAATTAAGAGCTACTTTGTCCAAGTATATGCCAATAAATCTGACAATCTAAGTGAAACGGATGAATGCTTATAAAAATATAACTTGCCCAAATTAATGAGAGGAAATAAAAATACTTAATTCTATTTTAGAAAAAGAAATTGAACAAGCCATCAATGAACTCCCTAAGAAAAACTCTCTAGAGTCAGATGGATTTATAAGTAATTTCTACCAAACATTTAAAGAACAATTAATTGCAATACTATATAAACTATTGGGGAAAATAGGTAAAGAAGGATTCCTACCAAATTCCATTAATGATACAAAAATGGTGCTGATACTTAAACCAAGAAGAGCTAAAACAAAGAAAGAAAAATATAGACCAATTTCCCTAATAAATATTGATGCAAAAAATTTTAAATAAAGTGCTAGCAAGGAGATTACAACAAGATATCACTAGGATAATACACTATGAGCAGTTAGGATTTGTACCAGGAATGCAAGGCTGGTTCAATATTATAAAAACTATCAGCATAATTGACCACATTAATAATAAAACCAATACATATATATATCATATGATTGTCTCAATAGATGAAGAAAAAGCTTTTGACAAAATTCAAGACCCATTCCTGTAAAAAAATGAAGAGGATAGAAATAAATGAAGCTTTCCTTAAAATGATAAGCCGTATCTATATAAAACAAAATCAGCAAGCATTATCTGTAATGAGGATAAGCTTAAAAACTTCCTAATAAGCTCAGGAGTGAAACAAAGATGCTCATTATCACCACTATTATTCAATATTGTTATAGAAATGTTACTTTCAGAAATAAGAGAAGAAAAAAGAAATGGAAGGAATTCTTGATGGCAAGGCAGAAACAAAACTATGGCTGTTTGCAGAGGATAGGGTGGTATACTTGGAGAATCCTAGAGAATCAACTAAAAAGAACTGCTTAAAACAATTAACAACTTTAGCAAAGTAGCAGAATATAAATTAAACCTACATAAATCATAAGTGTTTCTATATATCACCAACAAAGCCCCATAGAAAAAGATAGAAATAGACATTCCATTTAAAATAACTGTAGACAACATAAAACACTTTGGGAGTGTACCTGCAAAGACAAACCCAGGAACTATATGAATACAATCACAAAGCACTTTTCATATAAATAAAATCAGATCTAAATAATTGGAAAAATATCAATTGCTCATGGGTAGGATAAATCAAAATAATAAAAATGACAATTCTACCTAAATTATTTTACTTTCTCAGTGCCTTACCAAGTCAAACTACCAAAAAATTACTTTATAGTGCTAGAAAAAATAATAACAGAATTCATCTGAAAGAACAAAAGGTCAAGAATATCAAGGGAATTAATTTTTTTAAAAATGCAAATGGATGTAACCTTCCTATATCAGAACCAAAACTAGACTTTAAAGTTGCAACCATCAAAATTATCTGGTTCTGGCTAAGAAATAGAGTACACAAGACATGTAGTAAATGAATATAGTAACCTAGTATATGATAAACCCAATGACCCCAGCTTCTATGTAAATAACTCACTATTTGACAATAACTATTGGGAAATCTAACAGCATGGCAGAAACTAGGTATAGAGCAACATTTTATACCATATACCACAATATCAAAATGTATACGTGATTAAGAAATAAAGGGTGATATCATAAGTAAATTAGGAGAGCAAGGAATAGTTTACCTGACTGATCTATGGAGAAGGGAAGAATTTATGACCAAACAAGTAATAAAGAACATTACAAGATGTAAAATGGATAATTTTGATTATATTAAAATAGTTTTGTACAAACAAAATCAATGAAACAATGATTAGAAGAAAAGTAGGAAGTTGGGAAACAATTTTTAAAACAAGTATAAAAGACCTCATTTCTCAAACATATTGAGAACTGAGTCATATTTGTAAGAATTAAAGTGATTCCCTAATTGATAAATAATTCAAAGAATATGGAAGTTTTCAGATGAAGAAATCAAACCTATCTATAGTCATTTGAAAAAAATGTTCTAGATATCTTGCTTAGAGAATTACAAATTAAAATGACTATGAAATATCACCTCATACCTATCAGATTGGCTAATATGAGAGAAAAGGAAAATTAAAAATATTGAATAAGATGAGGGAAAATTGGAACATTAATGCATTGTTGATAGAGTTGTGAACTGATCCAGTCATCCTGGAGAATAATTAGGAACTATGCGTTCCTAACGTATAACTATGGGTTATAAAATTGGGGATATGCTTTGATCCAGTAATAACACTACTAGGTCTATTCCCAAAGACATATTTTTAAAAAATTTTTAAGAGGAAAAGGACTTTAAATAATATAATAAAATAATAATAAAATAAATAAATTCAAAAATATTTATAGCAGCTCTTTTTCTGGTGACAAAGAACTGGAAATGGAGGGGATGTCCATCAGTTACAGAATGGATGAACAAATAGTGGTATATGAATGTAACAGAATACTCTTGTGCCACAAGAAATGAGCAGGCTGATTTCAGAAAGACCTAGATTTACATGAACTGATGAAAAGTGAAATGAGTAGAACCAAGAGAACATTGTACACAATAATAGCAACATTGTGCCATGATCAACTCTGACTGACTTAGCTCTTCTCAGCAATATAATGATCCCAGACAGGACTCAAGATAGAAAATTCTATCCACGTACAGAGAAAGAACTAATGGAGTGTGAATGCAGATCAAAGCATACTATTTTCATTTTCTTTATTTTTTTATGTTTTTTTTCCTTTTGTTCTGTTTCTTCTTTCACAATGTGACTAATGTGGAAATATGTTTTACATGATTGCACCCTATATCATGTTGCTTATGGTAAGCAGTTATTGACAATAACTATTGGAAACTCTAACAGCATGGCAGAAACTAGATAGAGAAACTAGGTAACAACATTTTATATCATATACCAAAATGTCAAAATGATGGTCTCAGGGAGGAGGAAGTAATAGTGGAAGGGAGAAAATTTGGAACTCAAAATTTTATTAAAAATATATGTTAAAAATTGTCTTTACATGTAATTGGAAAAAATAAAATACTATTTATAGAAAGTAAGATTTATAATTCAGTTAGTCTTACACAACACGACTATCAGGGAAGTCATTTGCAAAATTACACAGATATGGCCTATATTGAATTGCCTGCCTTCCCAAAGGGAATGGGTGGGGAGGGAGGGATGGGGAGAATTTGGAACTCAAAGTTTTAGGAACAACTGTCTAGTATTGCTGTTGCTACTAGGAAAGAAGACATACAGTTAAGGAGGAATAGAAAGTCATCTGGCCCTACAGGAGAAAAGAGAAGATGGGGACAAGAGAAGGGAGGGATGACAGAAGAGAGGACAGATTGGAGATAGGGAAAATTAGATTGCTTGGGGTATTGGGGTGGGGGGAGGGGATAAAAGGGGAGAAAATTTGGAACCCAAAATTTTGTGAAAATGAATGTAAAAAGTTAAATAAATAAATAAATAAGCAGATAGATAGATAGATAGATAGATAGATAGATAGATAGATAGATAGATAGATAGATAGATAGATAGATAGATAAAAGAAAGTAAGATTTAACATAGGTATTCATGATCTTTTAGCCAGTAGAACCATTGCAAATCTATTTTTATCAAAGAACATATTCTTGAAAAGGATAAACACATTCAGGCTGAAATAAAGTAATTGACATGGAACTAAATGTTGCATTTCAATTTGAAGGAACATCAACTCCATCATAAGACTAGCGTTATGAGGAAGGATAGTACAAGGCATTTCCCCTTTTGTTAGAGTATTTTTTTTTTCAATTTGTCCTGAGGAGTAAATGAATATCTATTACAGATATAAGGAAAAACCATTACTTATAAGTCATTTAATGGACAAGATTTTACATCACTCATACTTGTTTTCTTTCACTGAATTCAGCACAGTACAATTGGCTAGACTGTTGCAGTTCTTTACTATTTTGGGTCCAATCAAGACTTTTCTGTTTCTCTTACTTGGCAAGAATGATTTCCTTTTGTAAAACATTTACTGGTATGTGTGATCTACTGTTTTCTTGAAGAACCTTTACCATTTGTTCTGATTAATGAACAAACATCTATTGTAGATATAAGGGCAATGAGATAAGTCATTCAATGATTAAGATTGTGTTTGATTGAGATTAATTTTCTTTCTTTAAATTCAATGCATTACATTTGACCTAGACTCTTCCAGTTTTGAGTATTTCTGGTCCAATTAAGATTTTTCTTTCTCCATAACAGGATTTCCTTTCTATAGAATACTTCCTCAAGAAGAAGAATTCTTTCTTGGGAAAAGAAACACTAACAAAACTTTAAAGGAATTGATGATAATAGGGAGGATATATGAAGTTAAATAAATGCCCTGAATCATAGCAGATTCTCTGCCTCTCTATGAGTTTCCATTTACTCAAGAAACATATTCATACAGAGCTCTGGCCTAACTTTAGAGGAAAGGAAGATACAGAACTCCCATTTATTTACACTGAACCCAATGGAATATTGAGTCAGGCAAATCTTACCTATGTGTCACAACACAGACTTTAAGGAGAATGTTGGGAAACTTTCATGAAGATCTCTATATAGTCTATTGGAATCAAGCAAAGGCTTCAGTGCCTTGGAATATGACTTGACAAAAGGACTTTTGTTATTATCCTCTTATTTTGGCACATATTCCTTGTGACTCAACTCAATTCAATAGACTGTGGTTATTACATATAAAGCAAGGAGATTTAACATAAGTATTCATGATACTTTACCCAATAGAACCATCACATATTGAGGAACACATTCCTGAAAAAGATAAGCATATTCAGTCTAGAATCATGTAACTGACATGGAACTAAATCAATCCATTCCAATTGAAATAAGAAACACCAACCCCACGGACAAAACTAGTGCTACAAGGAAGAACAACATTAGACACCCCTGTTCTTTTAGAGAAATTTTTCTTTTAGTTTTAGTTTTCAACAATCACTTCCATAAGATTTTGAGTTCCAAATTTTCTCCCCATTTCTCCTCTCCCCCTACCCCAAGACAGCATGTAATATGTAAAGAAGAATTAGAACCAATCAGAGAAACCACAAGAAAGAAAAAACTAAAAGGAGAAAGAGCAAATAACTTGCTTCAATCTGCAGAATCTATATCTCTTTTTCTGGATGTGGACAGCATTTTCCATCATGAATCTTTTTTCTTGTATTATAGTATGTTTTGGTTTGGTTTTTCTCATGGTTTCTCTCATTTGTTTTAATTCTTCTATACATGACTAATGTTAAAATGTGTTTAATAAGAATGTATGTCTAGAATCCATGTAAGATTGCTTGCCATCAGGGGTGGAGCCAAGATGGCGGAGTAGAAAGACTCACGTATGCTAGCTCTGAACCCACAGCCCATATATTTCCTGCAAGAAGAACTCCCCACAAATTCTGGAGCACTGCAAGGCACGCAGAAACACAGTGGAAAAGATTTCCATTCCAGAGAACCTCCAGTGGCCAAGAATGTCCCTCCACCCACAGAACTACAGGTCAGTGGGAGAGACGTCTGAGCTGGCCGAGAGGGGAGCGGGGTGTCTCCGTGGCTCGGGCCCCGTCAGGAGGAAGCAGTGGAGGGAGCGGCAGAGGCAGTGGCAGAGGCAGCAGCAGCGGCCCGGAACTCCCCGAGCAGGCAGGAGCTCCATTACCAAAGGTCTCTGCATAAACCTCCTGAGAGAACTGAGCCTGGGAGGCAGCCCTGCCCCCACCCCAGCACCAGAGCTTAAGCTCACATTGAATAGCAGCCACGCCTGCCACGGAAAGCCTATTTGAATCTCAGACCCCAAGCACTAGCTGGGCGGATCTAGGTGGGGGTGGGCAGGATTCTCAGAAGTCAAGTAACTGGTTGGGAAAATGCCCAGAAAAGGGAAGAAAAATAGGACTATCTGATGGGGTACAGATGTTCCCGCCTTTCAATTCTGATGACGAGGAACTATTCTTACCATCAGGGAAAGACATGGAGGTTGGGGCTTCTGTATCCCAAACATCCCAGGTGGATGTCCAGTGGGCTCAGGCCATGAAAGAGCTCAAAAAGGATTTTGAAAATCAAGTTAGATGGCTGGAGGAAAAACTGGGAAGAGAAATGAGAGAGATGCAAGAAAAGCAAGAAAAACAGGTCAATACCTTGGTAAAAGAGACCCAAAAAAATGCTGAAGAAAATAACACCTTGAAAAAAAGGCTAGCTCAATTGGCAAAAGAGGTTCAAAAAGCCAATGAGGAGAAGAATGCTTTCAAAAGCAGAATTAGCCAAATGGCAAAAGACGTTCAAAAGCTCACTGAAGAGAATAGTTCTCTCAAAATTAGAATGGAACAGATGGAGTCTAATGACTTTCTGAGAAACCAAGAAATCACCAAACAAAACCAAAAGAATGAAAAAATAGAAGAGAATGTGAAATATCTCATTGGAAAAACAAGTGACTTGGAAAATAGATCCAGGAGAGACAATTTAAAAATTATGGGACTACCTGAAAGTCATGATCAAAAAAAGAGCCTAGACATCATCTTCCATGAAATTATCAAGGAAAACTGCCCTAATATTCTAGACCCAGAGGGCAAAATAAGTATTGAAAGAATCCATCAATCACCACCTGAAAGAGATCCAAAAAGAGAAACTCCTAGGAACATTGTGGTCAAATTCCAGAATTCCCAGGTCAAGGAGAAAATATTGCAAGCAGCTAGAAAAAAATAATTCCAGTATTGTGGAAATAAAATCAGGGTAACTCAAGATCTAGCAGCTTCCACATTAAGGAATCAAAGGGCGTGGAATAGGATATTCCAGAAGTCAAAGGAACTAGGACTCAAACCAAGAATCACCTACCCAGCAAAACTGAGTATAATACTTCAGGGGAAAAAATGGTCTTTCAATGAAACAGAGGACTTTCAAGCATTCTTGATGAAAAGACCAGAGCTGAAAAGAAAATTTGACTTTCAAACACAAGAATGAGAAGAAGCATGAAAAAGTAAACAGCAAAGAGAAGTCATAAGGGACTTACCAAAGTGAACTGTTTACATTCCTACATGGAAAGACAATATTTGTAACTCTTAAAACTTTTCAGTATCTGGATAGTTGGTGGGATTATACACACACATGTATACACATGCATGCACACACACATACACACACGCACGCACACACAGAGACAGAGTGAATTGAATAAGATGGGACCATATCTTAAAAGAAATTAAGGTAAATGGTGAGAGAAATGCAGTGGGAGGAAAGAGGGAGAAATGGAATGGGGTAAATTATATCTCATTCAAGAGGCAAGCAGGAGACTTTTTAGTGGGGGGAAAAGAGGAGAGCTGAGAAAAAAACAAGAAGTTTACTCTCATCACATTTGACTAAAGGAAGGAATAAAATGCACACTCATTTTGGTATGAAAACCTATCTTACAATACAGGAAAGTGGGGAGAAGAAGATAATCAAGGGGGGGGATGATGGAAGGGAGGGCAATGGGAGGAGGGAGCAATTTGAAGTCAACACTCAGGGAGGGACAGGATCAAATGACAGAATAGAAACAATGGGGGGCAGGACAGGATGGAGGGAAATACAGTGAGTCTTATACAACACGACTATTATCGAAGTCATTGGCAAAACTACACAGATAGGGCCTATATTGAATTGCCTGCCTTCCCAAAGGGAATGGGTGGGGAGGGAGGGATGGGGAGAATTTGGAACTCAAAGTTTTAGGAACAACTGTTTAGTTTTCTTGTTGCTACTAGGAAATAAGAAATACAGTTAATGTGGAATAGAAAGTCATCTGGCCCTACAGGACAAAAGAGAAGATGGGGACAAGAGAAGGTTGGGATGATAGAAGAGAGGGCAGATTAGTGATAGGGAAAATTAGATTGCTCGGTGTATTGGGGTGCGGGGAGGGGAGAAAAGGAGAGGAAATTTGGAACCCAAAATTTTGTGAAAATGAATGTAAAAAGTTAAATAAATAAATTTTTATTAAAAATATATATATATAGAAAAGCAAAAAAAAAAAAAAATATTGCTTGCCATCTCAGGAAGGGGGAAAGAGGCACAGAAAATTTAAAACTTATGGAAGTGATTGTTGAAAACTGAAAACAAACAGATTAATTGAATTTTAAAAAAAGAATGATGAGCAGCCAAACTTCAGAAAAACTTGGAAAGACTTATATGAACTGATGCTAAGTGAAATGAACAGAATCAGGAGAACATTGTACTCAATAATAGCCACATTGTGTGATGACTACCTTTGATACACATATCTCTTAGCAATGCAAGGATCTAAGACAACTCCAAAAGACTCATAATGGAAAATGCTGTCCACATTCAGAAAAAGAACTATGGAGTCTGAATGCAGATCAAAGCATATTATTTGCTCTCTCTAATTCTTCTAATTCTGCCATATGGGATACCCATATAGTACATACATAGCCTACACTCAAGTCACATTAAAAATGAAAACTCTCATTCATTCATGAGCTTATATCCTACTGACTGATTGTATCTGACATATATAAAGACTGCTGATATCAGCAGATAGCATCATGGTATGGCAGAAAGAATCCCCCTGGCAGTCAGAATACTCAGTTGCTGAACCTTGGACAAGTCACTTTACTTCCCTGGATCTTGGTTTTTTCATTTGCGAAGTTCAGAAAAGGGGATGAGTTGAATGGAGTATTCTTCTAGTGCCCTTCTGGTATTGCAGTTTTTATGTGTATACTACATAAATATAACATGTATATTTGAAGGTTACTAACGTAGGTGTTAAAGTGCTCTCAGAATTGGTTAACAAGCAGGACTACCCAGAAGATCGTTTTGGATAAATCTATATATTCAAGTGTTCGGGGTTGTTTTTTAACTTGCTCCAATGGCCTATTATTCCTTATGACAGCCAAGTAAACTCAAGTATATTCAAAGCAACATCCTATGGGAGCATACAGAAACAATGAAGCACACTCTACTTTAAGTCTGGAAAGGGTACATTTTCCTTCAGAAATTGTAAGGGATGCTGGAAGCATCGAATATCCTCCCCCAAATTCCTCAGTTTATATCAACTTAGTGCAAGAAGGCAACTCAGCCTCTAAACCAGAACCCTCCAAAATACACAGTTTAGGTTCCAAATGAGGTTTTAAAATATTTTGTCCTTTCTCTTCCACCCTAGTGAGAAAGAGATTCTTTAAACTTGTCTTCACAGACTTTTTCTCGTTATCTCAGTCCCTCGATAAACCGGATTTTGGAAAGGTCTACTACTACCAGGAACAACTAAGATGCCTACTGACTTACGTTCCCCAGTGGTCTTACAAGCAACTACCCCGAAGGAAGGGCAGATCTTATGGCTATTGGCTCTTCGAGAGAAAAATCTGTCCTGTGACTTGGCTGCTAGGCTGGTGCCCCCATCTTTAAGAAAAGACAGCTGGTGTATGGGCATCCAGACTGGGTGTGGTGTTTGCAGCAATAAGGGTGGGGAAAAAGGGGGGGAGGGGAAGGAGAAAGAAGGGAGGTGTGTATTGCCGAGGGATTGGGGGAGGAGAGCTGACGCTTCCTCTCTCGGGTGACGCTGCTTGATCTGCTTTTGCAGCTGCCACCCGCCACCCCCACGCCACCACCCCTGTCCTGTTAGCTAGTTTACAAGGAGCCGCCCGACTCTTTGGGCCGCGCCACTAGAAGCTGCAGCAAACCCCAAGGAAGAACAGAAACGTACTCGTGCCTGCGGAGCTCGAAAGAGCCCAGTGGGGTCTGCGCCATGTCGGCTAAGATGAGGGAGAGGTTCGACCAGTTCCTGCATCAGAAGAACTGCATGACCGACCTTCTGGCTAAGATCGAGGGCAAGACTGGGGTGAACAGATCCTTCTTGGCGCTTGGTGGGTCCTTCTCCGCGGAGGGCTGTTCCTCCACCCCGAATTGCCCTTAGGCGTATAGCTAATTATTTATAATACTCATTCAGAGACCTATCCCTGGCCATCCCAGCACCTGCTGCTGAAGTGTAAGCCACTGTGCAGTTTAGGACTAGGGGACAAGAGGGAACAGGAGGACTGGGCGAGCCTGAGATGTGCTCGGACCCGAGCTGGGCAGGGGGAGGGGAGCGCTGCTGAGGCTGCTGCTATCCAGGGGCTTGCTGGTGGTCACTGCTGACATTGAGAAATAGACTAGAAGCCCTTGTTCCGAACTACTGCAACCCAGCCCGCGCCCTTCCGGCCTCCCTAGCTGGGCTTGGGCTGCGTGTGGTTCTGGGGAGCTGAAAGAGGGTGAGTCACTCCCCACCACGGCCTGGCGGAGCCCTGAAGCTCGGGAAAACCGCTGGGGAGTGCTCGTCTGCTCTCAGGTTTCTGCCTGGAGGAATGCGTGACTGAAGCAAAAATGGGTGTAGTAGGAAGGAGAGCTTCTCTGGGGGTAGGGCTAAATTTGAGGGTTTTTTTTTTTCTGGAGGAGGAGGATATTGGAAAGTGCTGGGGTGCTGACGTGTCAGGCTCTTGCAGTGAGTGCCCTTGCTGCCATGTATCGCTTTATGTTTGCAGGTTTGGCGCTCCCCCAACCCTCACAGCTTCTCTCTTCCTTCTTAATCTAAGGTGGGGGCTAGACTCCACCCCTGAAATCTCGCTGAATTGAGATTCAGAGCCGATCACTTCCCCTGTTTCCTTCTATTACTCAGGACAATTCCTAGAACTCCAGATTTTGCTTCTTGAGAACGCTGGTGTGAGGAAAGCATGAGAGAAGAGCGACCGTCTCATCATCCTCATCCGGGACATCTTTTCATTTGATTTCTCTTTTTCAGGTATCATCGGCTTGGTGGCTTTGTACCTGGTGTTTGGCTATGGAGCCTCTCTGCTCTGCAACCTGATAGGATTTGGCTACCCGGCCTATGTCTCGTAAGTGGCTTCTTTGGCTCTCCTAGCCCCGCCCCATATCTGTGGGGCGTGTGGGAGAGTGTCTATCCATCGCTAGGGACTGGCCCCCCTTCAAGTGAATAGGGGGTAGAATTCCTCCTTCGCTAGGCTTTCTCTGGGAGGGCAAAAATAGTAGCGGTTTGCATTTATGGAGCCCCGTCCGTCTTTATTTTCTCACTTCCCTATTATACTTTTTCCTCACGACAAATACATCTCAATTTTACAGGTGGAGAAACTGAAGCACATTGTGTATCAGTGATTCATCTAACATTTTACCCTGTAAGGCCTGAATTCAGACTTGCATCTCCTGATTTCTAGTAGTGCTCCCCGCTAGATTTGAGTGACAAGTTACAGATTTCATTGTTAGGGAAGTAGAATAGCTCTTTACTTTGTTAGTTTGTTGAGATTTTTTGTTAGAAGAGAGATCTGACCTAGTATCAAAAGCCCCCCTAGTTATTTTAGTGTATTTTATCTCTCAGTTTCAGTTTTCCCCTCCATAAAAGAGGGTGTTGAAAAAGCCTCTGAACTCCTATTCAACTCAAAATCTATGATCATATGATACCAGTGTTTAGGTATGCATGGGAACTTAGCCATACTTTATAGCCATATACAGTAAAAAGCACCTTGTATTAATTCAGAACTAAGAGACACTGACTGGTTTGAAGGTTTTATTTGAGCTATGAAAGCAGTTTGCATATTAATAGTGTAAGTTAGGAGAATGCTAAATTTAAATTTTGGTGTTTAAATACTTTGAAAAACACTTTAATAGTAAACTTTATACAGTTAGCTAATATGCCTATTATAAATGATTCATATTAAAATGAATTCTGAAATTATTTTTTGCTGACAGTTTTTAACCTAGGTTGTATTCCTATATATTAACATGGATTAAACTGTATGGATTAAAACTAGAACTCTAAAAAATATTCCACATTTACGTGACAACACTAATTCAGATGGGAATGACTTTGTCTCCCTTCCAACTTAACTGTACAATCTTTCCAAAGGAACAATGAATGGCTTCATAAACTTTATTAATTGTATCTTTACAATATCTCATAAGTGCGAAGGGTAGTAACTAAAGACACAAGTTAAAGAACTTGCCCAGATTGTACATTGTATTATTGTTAAAGTTGGAAATAGAACTAAGAATGTGACATTTGGACTACAGTTACATTAGACCACTGGGAGTCTGCTAGCCAGCATTGGGATAAAAACAGCCTATGCTTTGCTTTAAGTAGTTTCCAATTCAAACAGGAAGAGTAATTACATTAATAGTAATTGTGTTAATTTAGTAGAGGTCTCTGGATCTTTATAAGCACCTGGGTCTTTAAATCTGCAACTAGACTTGAGCTCTGGGAATCTGCTCTGGGATATTGCATCATATATGAAATTTGAGACAGTTTTCTGGGATGCCAGCAGTCTCCTTTCCCCCTTCTGTGGTGCTTACTATAGTAACAATCTGTAGAACTCTGGAGTATGTTTCAAAGGATTTAAAATATAAACCAGGGTAAGAAAACAGGCTTGGATTTCTAGCCAGTGGGAACATGCTGGAATATCATCAGCCCCCAATAAAATGTAATATAACAACTGAAGTATGCAGATAGCTGCGATTCAGAATAGCCTAGGAAAGCTTTGAATATATTTGTCAGTGATGTAAATATCTAATATTGTCCAGTAACATTTCTTCCCTGTAGTTATACTTTTACTTGCCTATACTATTTTCTCCTTATCAGAAAGACAATATGGAAACAGTACTGGTCTCCTGACCAGTGGTTAAAATGTCACCTCAGACGACTAGATGTGTGGCCATGAGCAAATCACTTAGCCTCTCTAAGACTCACTTTTCTTATTTAAAAAATAAGGATAATAAAACCTATAGTACCTCACTCATGGGATTATTGTAAAGAGCAAATGTTATTCGCCATATTAATGTTAATGTTATTTGCAAACCTTAGAGCCCTATAAAAGCATTAGTTATTATTGTTATTTCTCGGTCTCTTCCTCCTTTCCTTCTTCATATATGTACATGCTGAATTCCCCATAAGTAGATGACCTCATTGAAATGAGATCCCTTCAGAAAAAAAAATACATAGGTCAAAACTAAATAAATTTATCCATACTTAGCTTTTAGACAAATTATGTTGGTGGGGGGGAGTATGGCCTATGTTTGCATTTGGCTTGGCCATTAATCCATATTCAGGATTCTTTTTTTTTCAGTGGGAGGCAGTTAGAATTTATATAACATCAACTATTGATAGGCACTCAACAGATATTTCACTTAATCATCAAAACCCTGAAAGGCAGGTGCCATTATTTTCCCAAATTTTTACAGATGAGGAAACTGAGGCATGCACAGGTAGGGTGATTTTCCCAGAGTCACATAGCTGGTAAGTGTCTGGGGTCATATTTGAACTTAGATCTTCCTGACTTGAAGCCCAGCACCCTATCTACTGAAACTACATAACTGCCTCAAAAACTATATCATTAAAATAGATAGAAGAAATAGAAATATCTTTACTAATATCACCATGTTTATTGGAAATGGTCAGTAGCAGGTTGTATGAAGAGTGGTCTATTTTGTTTAAATTTGTATTCATTTTTTAAAACTGCTAGTATGAATTTACAAGTTATTTGGGACTTAACACTTTATTGAAGTTTTACAATTATCATGATACAAATCTAAAAATTGCATTTGTGGATTTTAAAAATGTGAATAGCAAGGCAATGGCAAAAGTCACATTCTTTCCCCCTGGGAACTGCTAGACTATGGAGATAGGATGTTCTGCATATCTACAGGGTCCCAACTGCACAAGTAAATTTCTCAGCCCTGACACAGAATACTTGGAGCCTGTCTTGACTCCCAAGGACACAAACGGAGGCCAGTTTGGGATGAAAACAATAAATTATATCAGCTGGATGGTGGGGTAATTCATCCTTGAACCGTTCAGGGCCTTCTGCATACTCTGAATAAGAAGGCAAGTTCAGGGGACCCATTGACAGTACCCAGAACTTTACTATGTTTGTGTTTGTTTGTTTTTAATTAGCTTTGAAGTACAGATTTCTGTTCCTAATAATGAGAACTGTTAAGAGGTTCCCTGAACTTGTCTTTTTGAGTTGTCATATTTTCCAGAAACATTGGGCCCAGAGCCTACAGGAGGTCCTGCATGTCTCAAGGATGACAGTCCCCTGCCCCAGCTGACATAATTTGTTATTTGCATCCTAAACTGTCCTTGGGAGTCAAGACAGGAGTCAGACAGTCTGCACTAGGTTTGTACAACTTGCAAATAAGGAGAACACCTTATCTTCACGGTCAAGAAGTTCCTAAAGGAAAAGAATTTGGCTTTTCCTGTTACCTTCGCTCTTTCCCTTTGGGTGAAGTTTTATCCTTTTCCCATCCTTACTGAAGCACCACTCCCTTCCCATGCCATGCCCCTTAAGGTGGAGTTTTCTGTTCCTCCTCCTTCCTTTGTCTTGCTGTCATAAATATGCAAACTTCTGTATAAATTCCAAACTCTTTGGGTTCCACATGCATGTTCATTTCTCTTGTAATAAACCTAGTTTTCATGTAAGTTTTGTGAAGATGTGATTACCGTTGACAGGACACATTTCTGAGATACTAGCTGCCTCCATGCTTACTTTTCTGCTAATTCTCACCAAGAAAACTAAGATAAATCAGTTGTATGATTGATATCACACCAGTGGGAGCCCTGTGGCAATCAACCTTGTACACAGTGTTAATGTTAATAATATTCTTAATGCTTTCCTGAAATTTCAAAATCAATCTACATTCTTGTGGTGTTTGATATTGAACAGAGCTCTACCTTTATCTGATCTTAATAGAATTAAAATATAAAGCAGTTGAAATAGGAATGAATCATTGCATGCAATGAAGAAAAGAATATGGTGAGAATTTCTTTCATGGCAGAAGCTTTTTTCATTCCCTTTACACATTTTTTTTGTGAGCTTATTTCTTTTAAATTGTCTTCTCATGAGTATAACAATCATCAATAAACACAAATATTTCAATATGAAGAGAACCATGAAATATGATTGATTTAGAAACTAAACTTATATTGTTTTCTATATATGTGTGTATATTTTTGCATATATATAATTTACGTTGTCAAAGACTTTTTTTCCTATTTATTGAGATAATCATGTCATTTTGTTTTTAATATGATTAATTATGTTTAATTTTTCCCCCTAATACTGAGCCAGCATTTCATCCTAGGTATAACTCCAGCTTGATCATAATGAATTATTTTTTGGATGAATTACTAGAGTCTGATAGGATTTAGTTTAAAATTTAAAAACCTATATTTACTAATGCTATTAGTTCATATTTTTCCTGTGCTTTATCCTTTCCCAGTTTAAGTACTAGGACTAATTTGTCTCATAAAGTAAGTCTAATAGAAGGTTTTCTTTCTCAATTTTTGAGAACAATTTGTGTCATATTAATACTAATTTTTTAAAATTTTTTGCAGAATTCTCCTGCAAATCCATTAGGATCAGATTTTTCTTCAGTACTTTCTTTACAGCTAATTCTATTTCTTTGTGTTGTGTTTTGGTAGCATATGACTGAACCATAGATTCTGATAATTATTTTTTTTTTTGGGCTTCGTTGCGATTTCACCTTAATTTGCTTTTTTGTTGATTTAATTTTCTTTCCTTTTAAAAAAATCAGATTGGCTAAAAGTTCATTCATTTTATTAGTCATTTCAAAGAACTAGATTTTATTTTTATTTATTTATTTAGCTTTCTGGTGTCTAGTTTTTCTGTTTCTCTTATTTTCAGTGTCTCCTCTTCTGTGTTTATTTGAGGTTTCTTTATTTCTTGACTTTATACTTTTTAAAAATGCATATTCAGTTTATCAATCAATCCTCTCTTTTTCTATTTTATAATGTATGTTTTTAGGGATATAAATTTCACCTGAATAAAGCTTTAGCTGTAATTCAAAAATTTTATACGGTTTCATCATTGTCATTTTCTTTCACATAATTATTAATAGTTTCTCTAATTTATTCTTTGACACACATTAGCTAGGATTTCATTGTTAAGTCTTACTTGAGTCTCTGTCTTTTGTTTCTGTTCCCTGAACTGATTACTATTTTTTATTACAGTGTGGTCTATAAAAGATTGGCTTATTATTTAGGCCATCTAATATTTACTTGCAATATAGATACATATATACATATATTCTTTGGCAATTCCTTTTTGAAGATTCCTTAAGTCTTCAGCAATTTATTAAATTCTAAATTTTCTCTTTTACTTAAGTTATATTTGTCCAAAACTGAGAGAAAAGCACTAAAAAATTCAGCCTGTATTGAATTATTGTCTTTGTCTTGAAATTCAGTTAATTTTTCCTTAATGAATTTAGATACCAAGATATTTGGAACACGTAAATTTAATTCATTTGTTTGTTGTCTATGGAACCTTGCATCACAATATAGTTTCCTTGTTCATTTTTATGTTATAAATTTTCATTTTTGCTTCAAATATATGATTTCAACTCTTGGTTTTTTTGAATTTTGAATTTTTCAGTTGACTTAATGCTTGGTAAATTTTGTTCCAGTGGCTCATTTTTATTCTACAAATGGCTTTATAGTTTAGGTATGTTTCTTGTAAGCAGTTAATTGTAAGGGGTTCTTTTCTTAACCACTCTCACTTTTTTCATTTTATTGGATTGTCAAATCCATTTACATTTAAAGTTAAGAAAGCTAGGATTATATTTTCTTCCATTTGTCTCTAATATTGTTTTCTTCCAAAATTAGTATTTTCCTCCTTTTCCTTTGCAAACACAGTATTTTGTCTCCAGTTATTTTTGTTCACCTATTTTTAAAGCAGCCCTATTCCTCTAAACTCTCTTCCCCTCAAGCTCCATGCCTCTCCTTTTTGTTTTACATTTCTCTAGTTTGGGATTTTGCTTATTAATTCCTTTTTCCTTCTTCCTTCTAACTCAGACCTGCACAACTTGGCAGTAGGTAGGGGCCAAAATTAAAATAGGCTAAATTTCTTCAGGATGCAGATAGGTTTGACTAGAGACAGACTAGCGATGGTTGCTTGCTGTGAGTCATGTGATACCAGCCTGAAATTCTTTGGCTGCATGTTGTGCAGGCCTGTGCTAATTAGTTATCTAATCCTTATCCTCCATTTTTTCTCTTTGTTAAGTAGTTAAGTAAAATCCTCTTTTCTCTTCTTTAATTTCATTTTCTAAATCTTTTTTCCTAAAAAGTATTTCTTTCTTTTTTATTTTTTCACTTCATTGCCTTAAAAAGCATATATTATATAAGGAAGAATTTGAACTCTGGTCTTCTTGACTTAAATGCAGTACCAGATTCTCTATTTCATGCTGCTACTGTAAACATTTCCTGATTTTTCACAGATATTTGTGTTTTCACACACAAGTAGCAAGATTCCTTAAGAACATAAATAATGGATAAAGAGAGACAGTGATCTGGTGAAAAGAATACTGGATGTTGAATTGGGGGCTAGGGTTTAAATTTTGGCTTTGTTATGAAAATGGGATATACAGAGAAAATATTTTAATTAGGATAGTAAAGAGAATAGTTTAGAAAAATCTCTCAAATTTCCCCTCCTTTCTTATCTCCAAGAAAGTTATTGTTAAAAAAAAGAAGTATTAGTTACCTACCTCAAATTTTCATGGGTAGCCATGACTAATATACAATATTTCAACTAGTTGAGTTTTTTTTAATCTTTTTCACATAAATACTACCTAATGCTTTAAGAAAATAATCTTTTCCAAGGTGGAGGAATTTGAATCACAGGGATTGAGTTTTCAAAGTAGTGTTTTCCAGTATCAAGAAAAATGCTATTTTTGTTGAACATATTTTATATTAAAAATAAGATACGGCCATTTTGCTGTTTCACAATTCTAGACTTTAAATCCTTTTTTCTTTTCCTCCCTTCCTTTCTTCCTTTCTTCTTTCCTTCCTTCCATTTTTTAAAATAAATAATATATGTCATCATGGACTATTTTTCATATATATATTTTTTTAATAATAAAAAAAGTGTTCAGACAATGAAACTACTGCTGTCCCTAAATGCCTCAAGCCATTGGATTGTATGATATTTGATATACAACCATAAGAACTCTCAGGGAACCTTTTTCATGTTTCCAAACTCATTAGGTGGCATGTGGTAAATTGTGAAAGTAGTACATGGACTCATAGGGATATCATTAGTTTATTTCCCTGTAGAGAAGTTAAATGATGGTGTCTAGAAATGTTTTCTTTCATGTTTAGTATTTAGTGAAGCCCTAAAGAGAAAAGGATGAAGTCTTCTGGGAAGAAATAATTAATTATCCTAAGGCAACTATCTTTTTTAAAAAATACGTTTCTATAACCTTTTGCATTAAAGATTTAGATGTATTTTATACAGACCTTTTCCTAAATCCCTCTTTTAAAAAAATGACATTCTCATTTATCTCTGCTTGATCTATCCCATTTCTAGGATTTCCTCTTTTTTAGCTTGGTCCCACTCCTATCCCTGGTAGTCTAATAAATACAATACAGACTCCATTCAAATTTACCTAAACCCAACTGAATTATAAAAAAATGTATCTCAGAGTTTCCTTTAAATGTAGGATTTGAAAATATTATACACACATATACATATATACATATATTTGAAAATACTATATATACATATATTATATATATTACCCTTTTATAGGTAAAAGAGAAACTGAGAAAAGTTATGAAGTCATAGGTGAATCAATGATAAAATTCTGAATAAAGTCTAGATCTCCCTGTATCTCATACAGTGGGTAGTGTCTACTAAAGCACTGCTATTCACAGTCATTCATTTTTGTAATCTTGGAACTATTCTCTTGATTCTTCCCTTTCAATACCCCTTCTTCAAATAAATGATCAGTCAGTCATAAAGTCATTTTCAATTCTACTTCAGAAATTTCTAACATTCAACTCCTCTTTTCTATTAACACTATATTTCATATTGTCATTACCTCATCTGAATTATTATAATAACTCTCTCTCTTTGGTCTTCTTGCCCCTCCAGTCTCCCACCCTCTCTCCCCTCTCCCCTCCATCCATCTTACATGCAACTATCAGATTAATTGTTCTAATGTACAACTCCAGTTTTATCACTCCCTGCCCAAAAAATCTACAAGGGAGCTTACTTCCTTACTACCTTACTTACTTATAAATCAGTAATTCAGTCAACTGACAATGTAAGTCATAGTATGTTAGGCACCTACCATGTGCCAAGTACTATACAGTACTACACAATTCTAGTGCTTTGAGGATATGGAGTCAAAAAATGAAACAGGTCCTGCCCTCAGCAAGGTTACTTTGTATAAAGGGATGTTTTGGGGTGGGGAAATGTACACATATAAGAACTGTGTGTGTGTGTGTGTTGGCAGTAATTTCCTAACCCTAACCAGCTCTCTCGTCCCATGCATGATAGGTGAGTTTTTCCTTAAAAGGTATTGAAATTGTCCTTGAGATATAATTGGGTCAGGGGACTGAAGGCTCACTCCGTTAACATCACTTCATAGTTTCCTAAGTACAAAAGAACCAGAGGAGCTCCAGTCTGTCTTTGAAGTTTAGCATGTAGACCACAATGGCCAACTCAGAGACAGGGGAACTTTGCTTAGCAGAATCACCTCTCAGCATCTTAATGCATGTTCTTGTTAAATATTCACCCCCTGCTTTGGCTAGTAAATCCCCTTTGGTTGACTGTTATAAGAGTTTTAAGAGTTTCAATTCCTTGCAGTATCAAATCTAATCTACCGAGGGACTTGCCTGAGTCAAGCCTCACTCAGAACAAGAATGAACAGATGAAAATAGGTAAAGAAGCCACAGGGTCTCTTAGCAATGGGCAGAAATAGCCAAAATATGAGAAAAGTGTCTTTGTGTAATTCCCCTAGCACTTTAATTTAGATGCTCAAGGTTCAATCCAAAGAGGAAGGACTTTGGGCTGTTGGTGGATTTTATAATTTTGTACTTCAAGGTTATTATATGTACTCATACATATATATTTACTTATATAAGTATACATACACACTCTTATGTAAGTTACAACTGTATTGATTGAATATTGTTATGATATTGATAAAAAATATGATTTCCATTAAATGATTTCTGTGTAGCTATATGTGTGTGCGAGACATAAGTGATAAATTAATATACAACTGTGTCAAGTGAAAGTAGTACTAGACTTGGAATCAAGTCCTGATTCTGATACTTAGCAGTTGAGTGATTGCGAGTAGGTCTTCTGTCCTTTTTGAGCCTTAGTCTCATTACATGTAAAATGGGATAATACCCTTATCACAGGATTGTTCTCAGTGAAGTGATTTGTAAATTATAAAGAACTATGTAAATGAAGCACATGAAAAGCAGAAAAAGGAAATTGTAACCACTGTGTACCACTTGTTTTTTCAAATACATGTTTAAAAGATCAAAAAAAAAGACTTTAAAAAATGCTCAGGGGAGAGTAGAAGGAAGGCTAGAGTCAGAGATGTGCAGAACAGCTTTGAAAGCTACAAGTTAAATTTATTATGTAATTTTAAAGAAGAACAAACTGTGCATAATAGAGATCTACAAGTTGATGTATAATCTTTTCTATTCTGATATACATATATGTAGAAATGCTCACTTTATTTGGTGTCTGTTGAGTTCAAAATAAAATGAAATAATAAAAAACTATCTAAATATGAGCTAGTATAAATAGTTTATGCCATAAATTTGTTTGACTAGAGTATATATTCTTTTGTGACTGAGAATTCTCAACAAAACTTTGACTACTTATCTACTGGGAAAGCATATAAATGAAGCTATTCATGAGGGGAAATTTCATTGTTGATAGTCTTCAAAATTGAAGACACTAACTGATTTCATTGTTTTCACTCAGTGTCACTAAGATGTGACCAACTAATTGTCTGACTGAAACAATTACATATTTTAAAAACTCAGAATGGTAAGGTAGAACTAACACTACTTATGGAGTAATAACTTGTGCAGATTCTAGCTCTATACTGTATGATTTACATTTCTGGGCTTTAATTTCCTCATATGTATATAGCAATGAGTCAAGAGTCTCTCTAAATCCTAATATCCTATTTTAGCAAAAAATATAAGATCTGGGGTCATTCACACTCTTGTTTACTCTCTGACTCTTCTATTTAATATTTTCATCCTAAACTAGGGTAATTAAAGAGTATGTACATATTCTTATTAATATTATTACAATATTACAATATTATTATTATTATGATAACTTTCTCATTAATGAGTTAGTTTGAGCATTCCCTACTACATTTCATCAAACATTATTTACTTAGGAAACTAGGGAAGCTTTTTTCCTAAAGGCTTAAATTTTTAAAAATAAATCAATATTAAAAATTTTAAATTATTTATATAAATATTAGAGTTATTGAATATAAGCCTATCAATAAAATAAGCAATAAAACAATGACATAGATAATAGTTTAAAATATTTTAGTTGTGAGAACAATTACAGCCAGTTACCTCAAATCCTTCCTACAGCAATACATGACTCCTTCATTTGTTCATTTAGTTTACCCAGGATAACAAATCTCTTTGATAGATTTGTCTTCATCTTGTTCTCAAGATAAAGGTTACAGTAGTTTCATAAAGAAAAAAAAGAAGATACCTTCCTCTTTCTCTTTTTTCTCTCTAAATTTCCATAATTGTCAGGAAAACAGTATCTGTAGTTTCTCTAAAAGTGATCTCCAGATTGACTCCTTATAATAGTCTCATTATGTTTCTTCATAAAGTAAGTTTACAATGCTAGCAAGGAAAATGCTTCTCCTCCTTTGTTTTCTCTCTGTCTTCTCTACAGACTCCTCAAAAATCCCCATGAATCAGTCAAAATCATACACATTCACCCTGACTCCATAGGGAGAAATATCTCACGGAATGACAATAAGATCTGTAACTTTGGTTTCTATGCTCCTAAGGGCATAGTGACAATTTATCAAGACTTTAGCTTTAAAGACTTTGCTTTAGATTTTTTAAATAGGTGCTCTACTGTGCTTTTATAAAACTTTTGAAATGATCAAAACCAAATTTTTTTTATTTTTTTAGAAAGACCTAAAACTGTTCATAAATTTTATATATATTAAGGCCCAGGTGTCCTCTTTCACCATGCTTGTCTATATCCAATAATTACCAGAAGTACAGGGTGGTTTTTTTTTTTAATAGTCTATGTATACTTTATTTAAAGAATAATAGCAACTTTCCCCAGAATTTTCCAGATTAATTTTATTGGCAAAGTGTTTTATTTCTTATTATTTTTTTCAAAATCTGATTATAATATTTATCATTATCTGTGGACATACTTGAAAGAACTGAATAACAAAGCACCTTTATGGTGATTTTTCTCTAAGCAAGATTTTATTCTAGGAGAATCTGATGTAGCTTTTTAGCTCTACAGTTGAATTTTATTTTTCAATTTAACAATTTGATATTTTATTTTTCCCCCAATTACATGTAAAAACAATTTTAAATTTTATTTTAAATTTTGAGTTTCAAATTCTCTCCCTCCCTTCTTACCCTCATTGAGAAAGAGAAGCAATTTGATATAGATTATATGTGTACAGGCATGCAAAACATAGTTCCACGTTAGTCATGTTGTGAAAGAACAAACAAAATAAAGTAAAAAAAAGTATGTTTTCATCTGCATTCAGACTCCATCAGTTCTTTCTCTGGAGATGGATAGCATTTTTTGTCATAAGACTTTCAGGATTTTCTCACATTATTGTATTGCTGAGAATAACTAAGTCATTCATAGTTGATCAGTCACATAATATTGCAGTTACATTGTTACATTCTTCTGATTCTGCTTATTTCACTTAGCATCAGTTCATGTCTTTCCATGTTTTTCTAAGAGCATCCTCCTCATCTTTTCTTCTAGCATAGCAGTATTCCATCACAATAATATACAACTTGTTCAGCTTTTCCCTTGATGGATATTCCCTCAAACTTTGGTTCTTTACCATAATTAAAAGAGCTGCTGTAAATACTGTTTGTACATATAAATCCTTTTCCTTTTTGTTTTGTTATCTCCTGGGCATATAGATCTAGTAATGGAATTGTGTGGTCAAAGAGTATGTGCATGGTTTTATAGCACTTTGGGCATAGTTCCAAATTGCTTTACAAATGGTCGAATCAGTATACAACTACACCAAAAGTACACTAGTTTTCCACATCCACTCCAGCATTTATCATTTTCCTTTTCAGTGATATTAGTCAATTTGATAGGTGTGGGGTGGTTTCTCAGAGTTGTTTTAATTTGCATTTCTTTAATCAATAGTGATTTAGAGCATTTTTTTTTCATGACTATAGATAGCTTTGGTTTCTTTGTCTGAAAACTGCCTGTTCTTATCCTTGGACCATTTATCAATTGAAGAATGACTCTTATTTTTATAAATTTGACTCATTTCTCTATATATTTGAGAAATAAGGTCTTTATCAAAGAAACTTGCTGTAAATTTTTTCACAGTTCTGATTATTATGTATTTCCTTCTACCCTATTTCCCCCCTACTTATCCTACTCTCTCTCTCCTTTCATTCTGTTCATCCTCAAGTGTTTTGCTTCTTTTATCTGCCCTAATCTACCTTCCCTTCTATTACCCTCCTCCTCCTTTTAATCCCTTGCCTTCCTACTTTCCTATAGAGTGAGATAGATCTTTATACCTAATTGAGTGTGTACGTTATTCCCTCTTTGAGACAATTCTGATGAGACTAAGGTTTACTTGCTCCCCTCCACCTCTTTCATAGTCCTCTCCACTGTAAAAGCTCTTTTAGGGCCCTTCATGTGAGATAATTTATCCCATTCTTCCACTCCCTGCCTTTTCTCAGTCATTTTGGCTTCACCTTGCAGGCTGGTTTCCAGAGAGGCAGAGGAGCTAGAGATCAAATTGCCAACATTCACTGGGTTATGGAGAAAGCAAGGGAATTCTACAAATCATCTACTTTTCTTTATTGACTATGCTAAAACCTTTGACTGTGTGAAGTACAACAAAATGTGGCAAGTCCTCAAAGACATGGGAGTACCAGATCAATTTGTCTTGTCTCCTGAGGAGCCTGTGTGCAGGCCAAGAAGCAGCAGTTAGAACCAAACGTGGAACAACTGATTGGGAAAGGAGTCCAACAAGATCGTAGATTGTCACTGTATTACTTATTTTACTTATATGCACAGGAAGTTATGCAGAATGCCAGGCTAGATGAATCAAAAGCCAGAATTAAGGTTGCTAAGAGAAATAACAACCTCAAATGTACAGATGATATTCTGGTGTCAGAAAGTGAAGAAGAATTAAGATACCTCTTGATGAGGGTGAAAGAGTTTAAAAGCTGGCTTGAAACAACATTAAAAAAACCCAAGATGACAGCACCTAGTCCCATCACTTAGTGGCAAATAGAAGGAGAAGAATTGGAAGTAGTGTCAGATTTTATATTCTTGGGCTCAAAGATCACTGCAGACAGTGACAGTAACCATGAAATTAAGATGCTTGTTCCTTAGAAGGAAATCCATGGCAAATCTGCAATGTAAGGCTGTAAGAGTTGGACTGAGGAAAGCTGAGTGCTGTAGAATTGACACTTTTGAATTGTTCTGGAGAAGACTTTTAAGAGTGCGTTGGACAGCAAGGAGATGAAATTAGTCAGCACTTAAAGAAATTGACTCTGACTCTTCGTTGGAAGGACAAATACTAAAGCTGAAGCTTAAATACTTTGGCCACATAATGAGAAGAGAGGGCTTATTGGAAGACTGATGCTGGGAAAGGTTGAAGGCAAAAAAAGAAGGGAATGGCAGGATGAGATGTGTAGATAGTGTCATGGAAGCAATAAACATGAGCTTGGACAGACTTTGGTAGACAGGGGAAGACAGAAGGGCTTGGGAAGCTATGATGCATGACTGAATGACCGAACAACAACAGAAATATGACTGGGTCTTAGAAAAAGCTAGCCCATTCCTACCCAGCTTCCTAATTCATCTCTTGCCTCCAGTTTATCCTCTCTGCAATTCATCTTTCATGTTTAAATAATATTCCTAATGTACTTGGTTCGAATCTTGCTTTGGGTACTGCATGCTTTTAAGTTATTATAAACACATTCTTAAAGTAAAAATTGCCAGATAATAATCAAAGAATCTTTGGTCCCCAGCTGTCATTCTTTTACACTCACTGAATTGTTTTCTTCCCTTAGGTAACCATCTCTGCTCCTGGTGGGATGTGTTGCATCTTAATAGTCCAGTATCTTTGACAACATTGACCATGGGGAGTGGGAAGGGAAATGGAGATAGAGGACAGTCTGCCTCCCCACCTTACTTCCCTCTAGTAACAAGCAAATGGTTCTACTTCCACCAGTGGCTTCCAAGTGCTGAATTATCAACTGCTAAATGGCTTGATGTTTTTATAGAGAGATCCAAGGAATATGACTGATGCTCTCAGGCAATTATACTGTTTACTTCTCAACCTAGTTGGAGAAGAGTTCAAACTTGATGAATGTTGCAGGGTATAGCTAGATTACTCTCATAATATGTGACTACATTCAGAGATGAGAAATAGATATCTTGTTTTCACAGTAATCATTATGTATGATTATATCAACCGACATTACATCATTTGCACTTCTATTGGGGAGAGAGATTGGTCTGGAATTCCTTCCTCCCTTCTTGTAAAATGGTGATAATAATGATGTACCTACCTATGAGGAAAAACCTACCACAAATTTTTTTGTGAAGCTTATGAAATGATATATAAAGTACTTTTCATATTTTAAGTACCCAAATGGATCTTTCATCTCTTTGATTTGAATGTTGCCTCCAGTGATGTATGTTACAGGTATCAGTGCTTTCCAGTCCTATATAACTGCTGTTCATGTTTTCTGATGAGTTTACCACAGGCGGTCCACCCAATCAGTTAGAGTTCTTTGCTTTCTCTTGACATTGTAAGGCTACCAGTGAAACTCATCACTGATAACCACATCAGTTATCCTTCCCTTTCATCCTCTGACCAGCTCATCTTTTTTGACAATATATTTCCTTGATGATGATCTTTACTCTGACTTTTTTCATTGCTACTTATTTTTCATGTGTTGCACACCATTCACACACATCATGTGCCATTCTATTTCCCTCTGAGTTCCCTCCCATTTTTAATTCTTTTGAGATTGATGTATTCCATTATTCAGATGTACAACACCAGTAGTAGTATAATGACATTTAAAAAGATGAGACTTTGTTTCATAGAGAAGTTTGGAGTCATTAAAAGAGGTTCACAGTTCCCCAAAAGCCATCCAGCCTACCCCCTTGCTCCTGTTCAGTTTTGGGCCCTTCTTAATGCCTTTCTAATATTTATGCTGATGGATAAGTACTTTTAAGTTATTCATTGAATTGCATGTCATAATCTGGACAAAAGGTATTCTTGATCCATTTGGCTTTTCTTCTATGGACCTTTAAGTGGTTATGGATTTTTTCTAAATGTTCTGGGACTTGATGCACCCAGTAGACTATCATCTGCAAACAGGAGCATATGGAAGAACTTAACCATACATGAGAAGGCATCCCTCAACTAGATCTTTTCAGTAACAGTGGCAAACATTTTGGCAAGCATATGTCTTCTTGACATTTGATTTCTCATTTGATTTTAATGGTCAGAGAGTCATTGAGCAAGCTTATCTTTGTTGTCAGATCTTTTAAAAAAAACTTTCATAATTTTGATAATGCATGTCTTATTGGGGGGAAAATAGCCTAAAAGCTTTTAAGGCAGTGTTTTACTATGCCAAATCAAGTGTTGTGGTTTTTTTTTTTTTAGATAACAAATAATAAGCACAGTAAGATCTCTTTGTCTCTCAGTCAAATTGTTGTCTGTTGTGGAATAATGCTTACAAAGACTTCCTGTTTCCTCTGAATACTCTTATCAAGGATGCCCTAAATATACATATAGATTATTTTCGTTAAAAATATATAAATGGGAAGTAAGCATTTAGATTGATGATTATTGATGTTCTCTTAATTGACTTTTTTGGTGTTAATAAAGACTGTGATTTTTTCCCGGTATGCTTGCTGTCTTCTTTCCTTCAGATGTTTCATGAACTGATCTCTCAGTATCCCTAAAACTGTGTAACCTCCAGCATGTAATCTTCTCTAGGTACTAATGGGCCATTCCAGATGCTTTTCCTATCTTTGTTTCCTTTAGTTTCATTTCTCTCTTTCATTGCCCTTCTGTAAGTACATCTATGTCTGTGATGTCACAGTCCAAATACAATAGTTCTACTTCGTTTGATAGTGAAAAAAAGGCTTGTATTTTTTAAAATGTGCAAATCTTTCTATATTTATTCTGTTTGCTGCTCTCAGTCCAGTCTCATTCTTATATGCCCTTGACTTAAATGACTCTGTTCAGTTAGGTGTCTTGCCTAGCTTTCTTTGAATTGGTTTTATCTACCATTGCTTCTTCTTGTTTTGTGATATGAAGCATGATATAAAAGACACAGAACGGGCCTCAGGCGGAAACTTGAACCTCGATTTTCTGGCTATGTGCCCCTGAACAAGTAACCTCCAATGCCTTACTGAACTCTAAAATTACAAATTGCAGAGAAGATATTGACTTGCATCAATAGGAGTTCCTTACCAAGGAGCTTTCCATATCAATGAAGTTTTAAAAATCTAGTCCCTTTCTTTTTTCTATGCATAATCTTTTATAATCCTGGAATCTTGATACTAATCTGAAATACCTTGAGGTTTCCTGCCTCAGGAGATGTTCTCCTCATGATTTTCCAGGGAATGAAATGGCCTCTTTTCAACTAATTTTGGCTTTTTTTTTAATATAACATTTAATTTCAGGTTTGTTTTCTCCCCCCCAACCCCCATCCCGGTTTCTGATTCATCAAGAGCTGGATCTCTCTCAGGGACAGCTCTGTTATCTTCCTTCTCTTCTTCATGGGACCATGGTGGGATGGGAAGGAGGAGATCCACTCCACTCTTCCCTCGAGTTGGAGATTTTCAAAATTTCTGATTGGTTCAAGGCTTGCTGATAGAGGTTCTATCCAGTTTATCCAGTTCATCTACAAAGGATAAGACTATCTAGCCATGCCCCCAGGGAAATGACTACTTGGAAAAGAAAGCACTGGTGGGTTTGTACATAATATAATTTTTAAAACTATTTTATATCTTAAATCAATGTTGTTCTTAGATTCCATATCTGTCTGATAGGTAATTAAGTCAGTTTTGCTAATTAAGGAACTTTTTAGATTCTTTTGTTTTTCATTTATGGCCATTGATTTACATTAGTTAAAACTCTACAGGACATTTTGCAATATATGGCTGTCCAGTTTTTCATTCATTAGACTTTATTTTCCATCAACAATATGTTTCAAGGGATACTTGTTGAAAATAGATCAGGTTGTAGATGTTTTAATTATGTTATACATTTTTCTCATTTTTATTCCAGTTTTTTACTAACTTGGATCTTTGCTGTGAATCAGTACTTTGACTGTAAACAGACAGCTGGTAAGGAAATGATTCAGATCAGTAATGAGCCTTTTCCTGTCGGTTTAAATATAATTTTTTTTTGTTATGCTACTTGGTACTCATTACTTCTAGCATTTTTAGTTTTTTTCTTAAGGACAGAATTCATGATATATAGGAGTGCATCTTCCATGTACCCTTTGGCCCTCATTCATTCCTTATTCCTGGTTCCTATTTTCTAATTTCAATAAAAATTATTGAAGATCAGAATATATGCTGATTTTATATGGAGGCTTTTATAAAATTTCTCTAACTCTTCCTCCTTTGAAACGTATTTTAACCCGTAAGTTGCATTATTTTCATATTTGTCTTCTTGGCAAATATTTGTCATATGTACTGCAATATAAAATGATCAAAAATCCTAAACTTTTAGAGATCAGTTGCTTATCCTTTTGCCTGAGGAGGACTGATATGACATCACTATGTTGGGTCCAGTTGTGATTGATCAGATCAGTATGAGCTCAGGAAGCTCTATCATGGGTCAGCCACAAATAGTCCATATGAACAGTTGGAGTGGAGATGTTTCTAAATTTGAATCTTACATTTCTTTTAAGCTACTGAAGATCTGTTTTGCTTGTAGAGCACAGGGTCTTCTTTGAGCTGGGTAAGCCATGTTTGGTGGTCCTGTGCCAGTGTTCTCCATGTCTTTAATTCTTCAGAGAAGAATTTGGCCTTGTATAGTTTCTCTGACTTTTGTGTGAATACTTGTCTTCTGTGAGTTTTCCTTGAAAAAGTCTTTTTGTCATTTGAACCATGTGACTAGCCCATCAAAGCTGTGTTCTCTGTAGAGTTTTAATGCTTGGCAGTTCATCTCAAGAAAGGACTTCAGTGTCTGATACCTCATCTTGCCAAATGATCTTCAGAATCTTCCTAAAACAATTCAAATGGAAACAATTCAATTTCCTGGCATGGCGCTGGTAGACTGTCCAGGTTTCACAGGCATACAACAATGAAGTCAGTACAGTGACTCTGTAGACCTTCAGTTCGGTAGTCAGTCTAATACAGGGATGGGGAACCTGCAACCTCAAGGCTCCATGTGGCCTTATAAGTCCTTATGAGCCCAAGTCAAAAATTTTATTAAAGTTATGAGTATCAAGTAGTATAGCAAAAAAAATCATATCTGAACAGACAGGAAAGGGCTTTTCTTAAGTGGATTTGTTCTATGAACTTTGGATTCAGTTAAAAGGCTGCACTTACAGAACTACAGGGCCAAATGTGGCCTTGAGGCTGCAGGTTCCCCACCCTTGATCATACCTCTTCTCTCCTACACTTGCCTTTGGAGATTCCCAAACACTGAGCTAGCTCTGGTAATGTGTGTGTCAACCTCATTATCAATGTATACATCCTTGGAAGGTATACTGCCAAGGTGAGTGAACTTATTCACAGTGTTCAAAATCAAAATTTCTCCATTTGCTATAACCAGTGGTTCTACATATGGCTGGAGAACATGTTTTCTTGGTGTTAGTTATCAGGCCAAAATGAGCACAAGAAGCAGAGAATCAATTTTTACTCTGTTGCATCTCAGCCTCACAGGCAGTACTAAGTGCACAATAATCTGTGAACAAAAATTGGCATTCCAACCATCCTTCCACTTTCCACTTTTTTTCTTGACTTGTAGCCTTTTCAAGTTAAATAATTTACCATTAGTGCAGTCGTTAACCTTGATACTGTCTTTCTTCTTGCTGAAGGCATCTGACAACATCACAGCAGTTGAGATGCACCATAGATCTTCAGCCCATAAATAGTCTTCAGAGTATTAAAGCTCTGGTTTGTTAGTATTAGTGTAAAATGGAGGTGAGATGCTGGCTGGAGAACCTGTTTTCTTGGGGTTGGTTGTCAGTCTTCTGGTAGTTGTCTTGTCTTAGGGTTGTCACTTTTATTAAATGTGAATGTTTAGCTTGGAGAGGATAAGTCTATGATCAGTCTAGCCCTCTGTGCCACACATCACCTTCATTATTCTCACATCCTATCTGTCTCTTCTCTTTGCAATGACAGTCTAGTAAATGCCATGGTTTGCTGCGAGTATGCATCCAGGAAGTTTTAATGCACTTACATTAATGGAAGGCAATGTTGGTGATGAGAAGATCATGAGACTCACAAGTCTTCAGTAGTAAGTGACCACTGCTGTTGATGTTTCCATCTCTATCCCTCCTAATGACTCACTGCTGTGTCAGGCATTAAAGTCACCCAGAATGACAAGCTTGTCCTTTTTCAGTACACTGATAACGAGAGTCTTAAGGTCTTCATACATTTTTTTATTTGACCTCATCAGGGTTTGTCATAGTGGGAACGTATGCATTGATGAGGGTCCTTTCCTGCAAGTGGCAATTGCCTTGTCCTGAGCCTGTCCTTCACTGCTTTGGGAGGCATACAGTTTTTGATTGCAAAACCTATGCCAGCTTCACAGCAGTCGTCATCACTGTGGTCACTCCAGAAAAAAAAATTTCAAACTTTGGCAAGCTGGCCTTCATTTGCCAGCCTTGTTTTCACTCAAGGCTGCTATTTGAATACGATCTCCTGAGTTCCTTTGCAACAAGAGCTGTTCATTTTTCAAGTCTACTGGATTTCACATTGTCCATAGGTGTGTACATATTCCATGTGCCAGTGGTGAATGGAATCATCTTTGTAAAAAAATTTTGTACATTTTTTTTTTTTTGCATTTTGACCATAAGGTAGGATCCCTGCCTTGCATGGTAAGCAGCCCAGGATTAGATTAGGTGAAGCAGATAATTTTTAGGGCAACTTTTTTAGCCCTTTCCTCATACCAGGAGGTGAGCAGTGCAACCCTTTAAAGAGACTGATCAGACACCCCCAAGGTTGTTGAATCCCACTGCTGCTTCAGTCCAGTTAGAAGACAACCTCATTCCCTGGTTCACCTGATGCAGAATTGTGACTCCCAGTGTATCCACATCTGCTGCTTCACTACTGGCCTGTCCCCATGGGATTGTGGGGTAGATAAAAATGGTAAAATGATATAGGTGTTATCTTTTGACTCACACATAAATTGGCTTTAAGTGAGGTAGAGCTATGTGAAGTCATCAACCTCACTCTCTCTTTCAGATTCATCTGAGTCTAGTGGCAAGACAAAAATTAAGATAACTGATAATAGCTTGAGATGCAGTGGATAGCCTTGACCTTTTTGATGACTGACCAAGCTCTAAGCTCTGCATGGCCCCTGCTTCTGTCACCTTTATGGCCCATTGGAACAAATTGTTCACATTTAGCTATTCTGCCAGGGAAGTCTTCACATGCATGGAGTAGATACCCCACTAACTCACTGATGGGTTTAAAACCCCTCACTTATACTCAGCCTGGGATAGCCCATCTCCCAAAAGAGTTTGCCAGGGTATGGCTGCTGCACATGCTACAGCTTCTTAAATCCACAAGTGAAAGTTGGAAGAATCAGGTGGACGCCAAAGGTAGAAAGCAGCCTTGAAAAGGACTCAGTAGTCCTCCCATCAGAGGTACTAGTCTTCCCTGAACAATCCAAGGAGTAATCAAATGTTGTATAGCTAGAAGTGTGGAATCCCCAATCATGGATGAAATTCCTGTGGTCCAAAGGCAAAGGAAGACAATATTCTATTGTTTCTCCTTATTATGTCCATGTATATGTAGCCCAAATATTTTTATTTGCACATATGATGTGACATACCTGACTCAGTGATAAATAGTACTGAGGAAGCCTTGCTGAAATATACTATCTGTTTGGGTGGAGGAGATCAATATGGTAGCTGTCCAAATGAGGAAAACAGAATCAGGATTAAATAGACATCATGATGTATAAGCATACCCACTTTGCCAGGAAATCCTTCAAGGACACTGACAAAATAACCTTGGTCTTTGCATACAAGTTAGTACTACAACTCACCATTAAAAAAGCATGTGATTTGACTTTATTTTTCCTGCAGAGATGAATTTGCACTGATCTAACCCCTGATTTTTCTCCTAGCCTCCTTTATATGACCAGCAGCCCTTAGCTATGTGATAGCAGCCTTAATTGTTGAGGGTTGTCTGATTATGGAAAATAGCAAAGAGCTACCTGTTTTAGGCAAGAATTGAAGGTTAAATCTTGGTCTTTCTATGTTTACTATCTGACTTTACTGTTGCTTTTAGGGAATATACTGGTGCATGGAATGGCCAATGACAAGTAGGAAGTCTAGACTGAGGAAAATACTGAAGTGTCAGAAGTATGTTAAAAGTAAACGGCATTATTTCCGTTCTAAAGTCCAGCTCCTTTCTTGACAATAACTTTCAGCCTAGTCATTTGAGAGTTTGTCTGTTTATTGTTGGGTATTTGTGGCTGGTCCCGTGGGATGGCATCTCATATTTTTAGTAAAAATTGGTAGAAATAGGATTCATTTTATAGACATTTATTCTGCAGCTAACACTAGATGACAACAAGTAGAAAGGAATTAATACTGGAATCAGGATTTGACTTCCACCTTGGACATCCACTACTCTTCGTAACCTTGGACAAACAACTTCATCTCCCTGGGCCTCGAGTTTAACATTTTTTAAAATGAGGGGAATGGTCTGGATACTATTTAGGGCTCTTTCCAGCTTTTGAATGATGATCCATAAAGTGAGGGATACCTTTAAGTCTTTTCTCCCTTTTCCTCAAAGGACAGCATCAAGAAGTTTTAAATAAAGCTAATGTTTCATCTGCTCTTTCTTTGAGGCAAATTTCCAAGTTAGGAGGCATAGTTAATAGTACTTTGCAGCCCAGATTTCCCAGTACCATCTTGATTAAAACAACAAAAATAATTGTACTTTGAATGAGACTGTGCAAAAGGAATAGCTTTTGTTGGACCATGGCATTCTGCTTTGAATAAAAGTCAACTTAATTATAACATGATTGATGCCATCATGACAAAATGGCTAAGAAGTGAGAAAACAACCTTGTGAGCTTTGGTGAACATTTTGGTGAAGTAAATAACTTAGTTGTCTATTTCATAACTGAATTCAGTCACAAGAAAAATATAGAGCTATGCCAAGAAATACGGGGAAATGCAAAAACAAATCATAAAAACTGCTCATTAACCACAGCAGTAATTTGTCCATAGGTCCTTGGCTGATCCACTATAAACCTTTTACACTGAATTGTTTTTCCAGTGGTTATAACAGGTTGTACTCTTCTACCTGTTTCATAACAACTGTGTCACACACGTTTGTAAAATTTCTGACTAGTTTGGGGTTCAATCTATGGAAATAGAGTGTTAACAATATAGTGCCAAGACTCATTGAGTTATGTATTGTATATTTCCTTTCAGAATCAAAGCTATTGAGAGTCCAAACAAAGATGATGACACACAATGGTTGACCTACTGGGTGGTATATGGTGTCTTCAGTATAGCAGAATTCTTCTCTGACCTCTTCCTGTCATGGTTCCCTTTCTACTACATGCTGAAGGTATGTTGATTTTTACTTCTTTACTCAATCTCCACCCTAATTGATTGGTTACCCTAAAATAAAATATTGACTATGAACTTTAGCTACTTACTTGTCTAAGAAATAATGTTTGCTTGCAAATGTTGTAAACTGTTCTAGGTAAGTGCCTCTAAGACCTTTGTATAAAACCGTAGGATTGAGGCACCCCCCCACCAAGAAGATACATTTAAATGTTTATTGAATGTAAAATTCTATGACATGGTATAAATTATGTTCTGTATTTTCTATGATCCAGTTTTAGATATTATTGCCTATCTATGTAAGAATGGTTTTACTATTTGATACACTCTCTTAGTAAAACATTGAATAGTAGACTTATCGTTCCCAGTGGTAAGTATATGTAGTATATAGATTGTAGTATATAGAATGTAGTATATTGATTTGAAAAAAAGAAAGTACATGCTACTTGGAACCAGGAAACTCATTACCATTCCCTTTTGCCTCAGTCGGAAGCTGTGTTTCTTTTTTTTCCAAACTCCCTCATTTACCAAGTATAACAAATTGCCACATTTCTAAGTAAAGTATGCTCTAGTTAGGATAAGAATAAAATCTGTGATTTCATTTATATAGGCTTATGTAAGTTGGTGTTTACTCATGATTTCTTCCACCCTTGTAAAATAAATTTAATGCTAAAAAGCACCTTAAAAGTTTTTAAGATTCAAAAGTATCTTAAGGATTTCAATTTATTTTATTAGTTTATTTATATGTATATTATTATATTTATATATAAAATTAATATATTTAATATATTTTAAGGATTGTGGTATGTGTAAAATTGGACCCTATAAGATATTTGAAGATCCCCTTCCTAACTCATTTTCTGACTTCATTGTATTTGTCTTGAAAATAGGGATTATTCATTAAGTTTACAAATAAGATAATACCTGTCCATCTTGACAAGTCTGTTGTTTTATTATTCATTTGTTTAAAAATTTTTAGTGATATCCTTTGTTTTTATATTGCCTTCATTTATGAATATATCCCATCCCTTTTACTCTGCAGAAAGCCATCCCTTTTGATGAAGAATTTTTTTAAAAGGGAAAAAAGTAGTAGTTCAGCAAAACTAGCTAAAACATCAGCTGAGTGTGATATCATTTCCAATATCCATACTCATAGTCCTCTCCACATCTGCTAGGAAGGGAGGAGGAAGATTTTCTAATTTCTTTTTGAAGAATTATAATTAATTATATAATGTTTGATTTCTTTTTTTATTTTATTTTTTTCTATTTCTATAGATGTAGTCACTGCATATATTTACTTCATTTTGTAACAGTTCATATATGTTTTTCCATGCTTCTCTTCAGTATTTTTTATGATGCACTAATATTCCATTACATTGATTTGCCTCAGTTTATTTAGCCATTCCTTAATCAACAGGCAGCTACTCTGCTTACAGTTCTTTGCTATTACAGAAAGTACTGTAGATATTTTGGTGTATGAGGGATTTTCTTTCTATCTTTGACCTCTTTGGTATATATACTAGCAGTAGAATCTCCATATTCCTCAATATGGACATTTCGTGATTTTCTTAGGACAGTTCCAAATTGTCTTTCAAAATGACTGCACCAATGCACAACTCTACCAATATTATCGTCTTCATACATCCCTGGCCCTTTCAACATGAACTGTTTCCAGTTTTTGTCATTTTTGCCAGTTTGCTGGGTGTGAGGTGAAACTTCAGGTTTGTTTTGAGTTTCTTTTAATGATTTGGGGCAATGTTTTATGTGGTTGCTAATCATTTATATGAGAACTATATGTTCATCTCCTTAGACCATTTATCCATTGTGGAATGACAAGTGGTCTTAAAAACTTGTGCATTACTTATTTCTCTATATAGTTTATTTATCAGACCCTTATCAGAGATAACTGATACAAAAATCCTCCCCATATTATCTTAGTTACCTTAATTTCATTCATGCAAATTTTCAATTTAATGTAATCTAAATTTGCTTTTTATCTTCTCTACCCTTTAAGAGCTTCTCTCCCTCTTCCATCCTCCCCCATAGATGTTAAAACACTTGACTTTTTCCATTTTTTATAGTAAGATCTTTTCATATTCAGTATTTAGATCACATACCCATTTTGAGCTTATGTAGTATGTGATATTGATCTAAATTTTTTTCTGCTAAACTACTTTGAAAGTTCTCCTTGCAGTTCCTGTCATTTAGGGAATTCTTCCCCAGGTGATTTATATTCCCAGGTATATAATCCTGGATTGTTGTTTCTGATTTGCTACCTCATCCATTCACTCTTAAAGGGAAGCCTTAAGGTTGGTGTACATAGAGGCCTGGGATAGAGCTCTAATCTATAAAGTTAGGAGCAGCTTGATACAGTGGAAGGAGCACAGAAGTAGAATTAGAGGACCTGAAGTTTAGCTTCAGTTCTGCCATTTACTAGCTGGATAATGTTGGGCAAATCATCCTCCTTTTTTTAGTCTCATTTTCCTCATCTATGCAATATGTAGGGCTTGATTAGACAATCTGTGGGGTTCCTTTCAAGAAAAAAATTCTTCAGTTTCTGTAATTCTGTAGAGTTCACTTCTGTTTTTCAACAAAATCTTGGTAACCCTACTCTTAATGCCACAGAAAGAGAAGAAATTGTCTATGCCTGTTAACCTTCAGGATCAAATATAAACTCTTTGACATTTCAAGCTTTTGGCAGGTGGGGAGGGGGCAGGGAAGGCAATCAGGATTAAGTGACTTGCCCAGGGTCACACAGCTATTCAGTATCTGACACCAGATGTGTACTCAGGTCCTCCTGAATTCAGCGCCACTGTTCTATCTATTGCACCACTCAGCTGCCTCATTGTTTTCGATTTCTTTTCTGCCTTTCTAGTCTTCTTACACTTTACTTTCTTCCACACATTCTATAGTTCAGCCAAACTGACCTACTTGCAGTTCTTCACACAGGACAACAATTTCCCCTCTCCATGCCTTTGCACTAGCTCTCTCCCATTCTTCCTCTTTCTTCATTTTTATCTCTTTAGCTTCCTTCAAATCCTACTTTCTGCAGGGCACCTTTTATAGCCCCTCCCCAACCCCCAGTCACTAGTACTTTTCTCTCTGAAATTACCTCCCATCTATACTATGTCATAGATATGCGTACTTATTTACATGAAATGTCTCCAATTAGAATGTGAGTTCCTTGAGGTCAAGGATTGTTTCTGCTTTTCTTTGTATGCTCATATATTTAGTATTTAGCACAGTACCTGGCACATATTGAGTTCTATTAAGCACAAATGTTTCTTGACCAGTTGTCCTGCCACATAAACCAGCTTTGATCCACATAGGATTTCTCGTATGGATTTCAGAAGCAAATAATCTAACTTCTGCTCCTGGAGAGCTGAAGTGGAAAATCACACTCAAAACAAGCCTTTTCAGCTTGTCTAACTTTAAGTAAGTATCTCGTAGCGGTTCTTCTCTTCCTCATTTTCAAAAGCATTATGTAGTCTTTACACCAAAGTGAACATTAAAGAATCCTCCCTTTGGTTCTCTCCCAGTGCAATTCTGTAAATCTAGAAAAGTTGGGATGTGAGATTAGAGGAATTCTGCTCTCTTGTCTTAGATGTAAATCACTTGCTATTTCAATGATCTTGCAAGGTTTTAAAAAGTAAAATTTCAGAAAAAGGACCTCCTTTCTTCTTGAAGAGCTAAAGAAAGAACTATGGACACAGAATGTTGCATAAGCTCTTGGAAACAGTTGCTATTAGCTGGTTTTGCTTGTTTTTCTTTGTTACTGAAGAAAGCTCATTGATTGAATGAGTATTTAAAGACAGAGATACATTTGGAAATGATTGGAATGTAAAAACAAAAAAATGGATAGCACTTCCTTAAAAACAAAAATAAAATTAGCCTTTTCTGCTGTCCAGCCAAAGAGGGTAAGTCAGATTCCAGTGACTGTCTTGTGCAAAGAGAAGTAATGACAATAACAATAGCTAAAATGTATGTAGAGCTTACTATGTGCCAGGCACTGTACTAAGCACATGACAGTTATCTCATTGATCCTTACAACAACCTTGGCAGGCAGGTGCTATTATCCCCATTTTACAAAGTTTAAGTGATTTACCTTGTAAGGATCATTTAGCTAGTAAGTGTCTGAGGCTGGATTTGAACTCGTCTTCTTAACTCCATCCATAGTGCTCTATTGCTGATGCTAGTAAAAAAAATTTTTTTAGGATTGAGTCATGGCCAAGATACTTTTTGATGCTAAATATGTTGGGATTAATACCACTGACTAATAATCACCTTTTCTATTCATGTAGTGTTTTAAAATTTGGAAAATATTTTATATATATTATCTCATTTGAAGTAGGATTCCAATTATAATTATCCTAATTTTATAGGTATGGAAAACGAGGTTCAGAGAAGTTGAATTACTCACTCAAAGCCAAGTTACTAGCTCACCTTTTAAGTGTCAGAGGCAAGTTTAAACCTACATTTTCTAGCACATTCTATCCATGAGTTGCACTGTCTCTGTAATAAGTGACCATTCATATTACTGTCACTTGTGGACATGGCAGTGACTAGACCCCCTAACTTTCAAGTCACAGAGTAATGATAGATTGTAATTTTTTCATATCCCTCTTGCTGCCTTCAGTGGTATCAGGAAAAGAAGTCCTTTTAAAAAATTAAAGTAATACTAGCAGGTTTCTTAGAATTCATTTCCTCTAAAAGGAAGTTGCTGTCATGTTAAGGTACTTTGCTTCTTTCAGCTTGTTAAAATTAATTTAGCAATATTGCAAAAGAAACTATAAACCTGTATTTTTTAATCTCCTATACTGTGCCCTATGCAAAGCATTTCAAATAATTTTGGACAAAACAGAAGCCCTTAAGGAGTGTCTTTGATGGTAATGATTTTAATTTGATTTCCATAATGAAAACAAATTTGGCTCTTTTCACGAAGACCTTTCTCATATGCTGTAGGACATGATGTCCTTTCATCAGAACCAAAAGCACTTACCCTTGACTCAAACCACTATATCTGAAATAGAACACTTTAGATACAATGCTGGCCATCTGCCCAAATATAAAGTACACTGAGATCTAGCTTTATCTGTACTAATGGAGAGTAGAAACACTATAGATATATAATCCAAAACAAGATTGTCCTTGTATCATTTGTGTCTTGCTTTGGGATGCATTAAATGACTATTTTACAACAGACTTTACTTTCTAATGATGCTAGTTTATCCTAATCACGAAATCATTTTATATTCCATTAGCACATACCAACTGATGAGTGGCAATGGAAGTGTAGTTAACCAGCACAGGACCATTCTTTGTGGTAAGGGAGAAGACAGCCTGGCATTACAGTATAGTGAAAAGAGAACTAATGGAGTCAGGTGTCCTGGGCTCAAATCTTTGCTCTTGAATTTATTGTCTATGTCCTTGGTCAAATAGTTTTACCTTTTTGGACCTCAGTTTCCTTTTGTGTAAAATGTGGATAACAATGCTCGCAATTCCAAATTCAAAGGGTTATTGTAATTTAAGTGTTTGATAAGCCTTAGAACTAATATATTAATATAAGACTGTTATCATTTTCTGGATAGTCCGCAAACAAATCATTGAATGGGTATGGTTTATCCAGCATAATTCTCTCTATACCAATAGCTTACCAGCACTTCCAAACTTCAAACTGAATTACAAAGCAGCTGTCATCAAAGTCATTTGGTATAGTTTTAAAAATAGAAAGGTAAATCAGTGAAACAAAAAAAATCAGAAATAATTGAACTCCATACCTAAGCATTTGATAAATACTAAACTATAAATTAACTAGAAAAGAATTCCATATTTGATAAGAATTGCTGATATATTGATTGGTCTTATCTGGAACGTAGAAAACAGTCTGGCAGAAATTTGGCCTAGACTAGCATCTTAAGTTCAAAATGGATATGTGACCTGAATATTTTTAGATCATAGTTCTAGAGCTGGAACCTCAGAGGTCATCAAAGATCATAAAATTCAAGAAATCAGAAGAAAATTTCATAGATAATGAGTAGGTGATGAAATGTTAACCAGATAAGGTAAGGGGACATTTAAAAAGATAAAATAGACAATTTAATTACATAAAGATTAAAATTAATACATCTAGGATGAGAAGGGAAGTAGGAGATGGGGGGAGAAATTTTTGTATTAAATATCTCTGATAAAGGTTTGATACCCAAGATATATAGACATGTAACAGAAATATGTAAGATCGAAGGATACGGACAAACAGTTCTCAAAGGAAAAATTGCAGACTATTAACAACCATATGAAAGAATGCTCCACTAATAAGAGAAATCAAAACAGCTTGAGGTTTTACCTCACACTAGCAAATTGGTGAGGACAACATAAGATGGGAATAATCGGTATTAGAAGGATTGTGGAAAGACAGGCAAACCATTGCATTTTTAGTGGTGTTGGAGAGATTTCCCACTTTATTATTTCCTTAGATTGCCCAATCACAATTCATTCTGGTAGCCTTAGATCTTTGTTCCTACTCTGCTTTGTTAACTGGCTACATAGCATTCATTTATTTCAAATCTGTTCTGGTACTTACACTAAGCAGACTAGTTTATATTCCTTGTTTTTAAAAAATGAAATTGCCCAAGTCTGAGTATTTTAATATAAAATACATGCTGTTAGGTTTATGAGATTATGGGAGAAAAGTATAATTTTCATCAGTTGACAAACCTGACTTTTTAATAGGTACAAGATAAAAATCAACTGAAATTATTGACGCAAGTTCAACCTTGCCTGAAGATGTTCTTGTGTAATAGCATCTTGATGCCTCAGATTGCATCCCGAATTCTGTCAGACTTTTTTGAAGTACATAAATGTTTCTATGAATCTACTTGTGGTACATTAAGATCTTTTGTGAGAGGCACTATCAGTTTCACATTGCACAGAACATTGTACACAGCAGGTACACTGCAGAGCAGATAGGAGAATTGATCTTGAGTCAGGAAGACCTGCGCTTGAATTCAGCCTCAAATACTTCCTAGCTATATGATCATCCACAAATCATTTAACCTCTTTCTCATCTACAAAATAAGATATGGGATAAAGGAATAGAGAGGAAAATGCCCAATGCATTGGCCATTCATGTGGATGCAAAGGGAAATTAAACATGATATAATTGCTTGCCAGGGACAATCAAAGGACAAGGTCATTTATAGCAAATACACTGACCTGGTTCCCAAAGAAGTTATAAATGCAGGTGACCCAGACCATCAAGTACCTGATGAAAAAGCCATTAAAGAGATTACAGAAAAGACACAGGTAGCCATAGAGAAATCTGTGTCTCAGAAAGTTGCTGAAGCTATGTCAGTTTGAGATGCAGATAAACTAACCTTAGCTCAGCATACCTGGTTATATATAGATATACCATCTCAGCAGGAATAGTTTTCAATTCTGGAGCTAAACAGAGAGTTATTTGGGTGATAGAAATGCAAAACAAAAAATCAAATGAGAAAATATGTGTAAAGCACTATCTCATTCTTATATCTTTATGTTATTTTTTTATTTATATTTATTTATATTTTTATGGCATCGAATATGGTATTTTTATGGTAGAAATAATCCTGGGATGATGTTGCTATTATCCTTTTAGGCTTAATATTCTAAAACTATGTGCAGGCATATAAAATAACCTTTTTTTGTAGTTGAATGGGCTGCAAGTTCATCCCTTGTAGACTCACTGAAAGCACCCTTCCTCCCTCATGATATGGAGCTTCTCTGCTAGGCCTTGATATTTGAAAACTTTTTGTTCTCTATAAGTTGGAAATGTAGTATTTTATGCTGCAATGTCTATTATATCATTGCTTTTAGATTTTTAATGGATTAGTGTTATCCCTGGGCAGCAGTTTGGTCTGTGATAAAAACTGATTCTAGTATTAGTTGAATTCTGCAGGATATTTCCAGTATGGGGACTTGTCTTTCAGTCCATGGAAAGTAATAAGCTACTGGTGTAGAATTCTAGAAACCATGGCTGGAATTCATGTCATGCTAGGTATCCAATAATGGGTGATAAACTTTCATACCTATGGTGATAGTTTGCACAGTTTTGTCCATTTCCTTGCATATTCACTAAGTCTAGGCTCTTTGAGAAGCCTTGTAATTACTCTGAAAGATGTAAGAGCTCTAATCAACCATGATTCCAGACAAAGCACGTTACTCATCTCCTAACAAAAAGGGTAAAGAATGAGACAAATACTTTTTGGACATAGCCGTTGCTGGAATTTGTTTTGCCTCACTAAAATATTTGTTATACAGTTCTATTCCCGTACTGTCAGGGAGGCAAGAGAGAAAATTGATTTTTGTTAATGGAATCAATATTAACTTTTTTTAAAGGAAGTATTCTTCAGTTTCCATAAACAGTTCTTGCATGATTCAGCAATCTGTTTAATGCATCATTGTCCAAATATTATTTTTTCACTGAGCTCACGTGGATGTCCCCAATGGTGCATTTTTTTTTTTTATTATCCTCCTGGATCATAGCCTCCAAGATGGTTATAGGGGTGAGGGGAGTGCAAGAATTGAAAATGACACTTAGGTTCAGAACCTGAGTGACATAAGAATGGTAGTACCCTATAATGAGTTCATTTTGGACATATTGAGAGTAAAATGTCTCTATCCCAGTTTGGGATATCTAATAAGCAGTTAGAGATGGGAAATTGGAGACAGATTGGAGCTGGAAATATAGATCTGAGAATCATTTGCATAGAGATAATAACTAAAATTATTAAAGCTGATGAGATCACTAACTGAAATAGGATAGAGGGAGAACACAAAGGGATCAAGATGGAGTCTTGGGACATAGGTAGTCATTGGGACATTAGTTGAAGATCCAGTAAAAGAGGCTGAGGAATAGTCAGGTAGCTGGAGAAGAGCAGTGTCACAAAACCTAGAGGGTCAAGCTTATCAAAGGGGGAGGGGAGGTTCCATACTAGCAGCCTAGTGGCCCTGGGGCAGCCCCCCAAAAAGCTACAGAGGACTGGAAGGGAAGACTCTGCATGCATGCTCATGTGCTCATACACACACACACACACACACACACACACACACACACACACACACACACACACACACACACACACACACACACACACACGGAGAGTCTTTCCTCTCAGTCCTCCTCCCACCCAAACCTACTTCTGTACCAGCAGGCAGAGTGGATGGTGTTATAATAAGTAGTGGCAGGAGGAGGAAGTGGGCACAGAGGTGGCAACTGAGAATAGCTCAATTTCCAGTCCTTTGCCAACCTGTGCAGGAAACGGGATACAAAAATTGCAAAGTTCAACCTTAGCAAACCAGTTGAGGAGCAGGGTTCACTTGATGTGATCATATGCAGACAGACTGATGTTATCCTGGAAGTTGATTAGTATGATAGCCAATCCTTGGAGCTAGTTCACAGATTCCAAGAATATACTAATGCTCACCCTAAGACTGCCATCCTGGAACCCCTCCCTGCCATTAATTTATTCAAAAGATTGAAGCCCACATGAAAGATGAACAGATCTGTTCCGTACCCTTCCTAGAGTTCACAGGTTTATGTGAAGAAGATAGCATGAAGCTTCTGGCCTTCTCATACATTTGCAAAAAATCAGAGTGGCCCTCAGCATCTACTCTTATGAGATGGCCGTCATCTTCAGCCAGGAAGACCTCAGTGACATTATGCCCCTTTGGTGGTTCAGAACTTCATCAGTAACAATTTCGTCCTGTACAAGGTGTTTTTGGTGGGTGAGACCTACACCATGGTACAGAGAGCATCTTTGAAGGACATTCTGCAGGAATATCAGACAGAATTAATATTCTTCAACAGCCACATGTTAAAACCAGTCATCTTCCATCGGGACAGCATTGGACAAAATAGGAGTGTTTGTTAAGCCCTCTGATGATTTCCAGGCCCTTGGAGCAAGTACTCAGAGGGTTGCTGTTTGGGACTTACATCATTATCAACAATCAGATTAGATAGCAATGTAGACTGATGTCAACACATTCCCAGGCTATGCAGGTATGACTGAGTTCTTCACCTCATGAACCATATAACACTGTCCTGAAAGGCCAGAACCTTTCCATTCAATCACAACAAGCTCCTGGCTGACGCATCTGGTGGCCTAGCAGGTGAGTGGACGATGGCACCAGTACTGGGTGCTGCAGTAGTGTGATGGGCAAAAGACTTTTGGAATGAAAAGACTGAGATCAACAGCTTGGTGAAACTGTGGCACCAAAGACTAGGACGCAAAACTGCTGTGTCCCCCACCTTCCAACAGCATTGTGTGGCAATGCTGGCTACCAAAGTGTCCTCCCAGTAACCAATGGCACCATGGACCAGGGCATAAGCAAAACCCATCTAGAACCAGGATGACATAGTGAACAGCTTGTAAGAGTTCCACTTATTACTACAAATTTCCATTGATTATTTTTAACATGATTTCCTGTTGCAGTGATCTAAAAGGAAAAAAAACAAAAAGAAACACAGTGATTGGAGCAGGAGAAACAGGATATTTCACCCAGTTCCATTTCCAAATTTTTCAACAGGTTTACACACACTTGTATTTTCACCACTAGACCTTAATGCATGGAATGGTTGGTTTTTGTTTTTTGGTGATTTATTTTGTGGTTTTAGATCTGGAAATTAAGAGATCACTAGTAACTATGAAGAAAGCAGTTTCAGTTGAAAGGTGAGGTCCATTTTACAGTTCTGAAGGTTAAGACTAATATTATGTTGAACTTGATTGTTACTAAGATTATTACTACTACTATTAATATAAGCTAGGGTGTGGTTTAAATTATTCTAGCAAAAAATGGAAAAGTTAGCACAAAGGCACTTTATTAAAAACAAACTTCTCTTAAAGATCAAGTGTATCCTGCTTGCTTTGCAGCTGGGTCATATTTAATTCTCTTCTGAAATGGGTAAAGAGAAAGGAAATTGACTTCAAAGATTTATTACTAGAATAAGAAATCAACTGAAGGACCTTGAATTAAATTCCCAATACCAGCTGGCTTGTTTATGTTATCTATCTAGGATAATTCTCTCTATCAACCTTTCCTTGAGTTGGTTTCTTCATCTGCGTAATGAATCAGAAAAATTACACTAAGGGAATAATTTACATGATCTTTAACACACCCTTTAAGGACTGGAAATGTCTTTCTAGCTCTGGATGTTATTGCAGCTGACTTCAGTGATTAGAAAGTAATGTAATCTAGATTAAAAGTAGTTCACTAGCTAGGTTTTAATTTCTCTTTCTTTTCCAAACAAATTCTTATCCTTTTTTTCACTTTTCAATGTTCTGCTCGTAATAATAAATTTCAAAAAACCCACTAGAAATATATTTCTACAGATGTTTAAGTAGTGGGGAAATTATATGAAAAGTGTTGGACAGCAGGAGATAAAAGTTTTTATTGTGTCACTAATTTTGATTCTTGGTTCTATATAGTGTGGTTTCCTGTTGTGGTGTATGGCCCCCAGCCCTTCAAATGGTGCTGAAATGCTGTATAGGCGTATCATCCGCCCCTTCTTTCTGAAGCATGAATCCCAAATGGACAATGTGGTGAAGGACCTGAAAGACAAAGCCAAAGAGACTGCAGATGCCATCGCTAAAGAAGGTAAAACAGATTTATTTAATTAAATATTTAGGGAGTTGTACTGAAGTTAACTCAAACAACCCTTGAAAAGAAGCTTTTCCCATCCTATGTCAGTAATACCCAAGAATGCTCAGGGTATAATATTTTTTAAATATAATATTGTTCCCCCAAATACATGTTAAAATGATTTTTTAACATTTGAGCTTTTTAAAGTTTTGAGCTCCAAATTCTATCCCTCCTTCTTCTTTCCCCTCCTCCTCCCTGAGACAGTAATCAGTCTAATATAGGTTATATGTGTGCAACCATGTAAAATATGTCCATGTTGGTCATTTTGTATAAAAAGACTTGAAAAAGGAAAGAGGAAAGAGAGAAATAAATAGCATCCTTCATCACTACTCTTTTGGGATTGTCTTGGATCATTGCATTGCTGTGCATAGCTAAGTCATTTACAATTCTTCATCGTACAATATTGCTGTTACTGTATACAATGTTCCCCTGGTTTTGTTCACTTTATTTTGCATCAGTTCATCTAAATCCTACTAATTTTTTCTGAAATCATCCTGCTTTTCATTTCTTACAGTACAATAATATTCCATCACAATCATATACCACAGCTTGTTTAGCCATTCCCCAACTGATAGGCATCCCTTCAATTTCCAATTCTTAGCCACCACAAAAAGAGCTGCTGCAAATATTTCTGTATAAATGATCCATTCCCTTTTTTAAAAAGACTCTTTGGGATATAGACCTGTCAGTAGTATTGCTGGTTCAAAGATATATTCACAGTTTTATAGCCATTTGAGCATAATTCCAGAGTGTTCACCAGAATGATTGGATCAGTTTCACCAGCATTACATTAGTGTCTCAGTTTTTCCACATCCCCTCCAACATTTATCATTTTATTTTTATGCCCTATTAGGTATGATGTAATACCTCAGATTTGTTTTAATTTGCATTTCTCTAGTCAATAGTGATTTAGAGCATTTTTTTCATATGATTACTTTGGGACTTTCTACTCTTAGAGACCTTTAAAGATTAAGATTAAAAGTATCTTGGAGGGTTTCAAAGCTGGCTTCCCTAAAAGAAGTGGCTGAACTAGATCACCTTCATCTCTCTCTCTTCTAGTACTTAAGTTCTTTATAACGTGCTATTTGGGTTGTTTAAAACTAGATGAATTTCATCCATGTCCTTGGTTTTTGCAAGACATCTTGGCCCTAACTACATACTGTTGTGTCTTGCTGTATGAAAAATAATCATCCAAGTTTTGTTATCTAACTAAAGCATATATCCTGTGTGGCAAAGTCATTTACTGTTTTCTCCTTTTCACTCCACAACAGCCAAGAAAGCTACCGTGAACTTACTGGGTGATGAAAAGAAAAGTACCTAAACAGTGAACTGGATGAAAGCCCTGTCTGTTACACACTTTACCCTTCTATTACAGCTCTGTTATGCTGGGGACTGTGGTACAGTAATAATAACATTGCCTTGGAAACCTTTTTGATCTATTAAAAAGGAATGTGTTGTAAGTTTTTTGCTTACTTTCTTGCTGCTGTCTGTATAAGCAGTGAGCATTTTAATTTAATTTCATTCGATGCAGTGACAGTGTTCAAAGTTTCTTGAGAATGTATCCTTTTCCTCTGTGAGCAAGGAAGGACATCTGTCATACCACAGTGAATACAAATAAAATTAAATATCTCACAGGCTCTATGCTTTACTGGCTTCTCTGTGCATGTATCTTCCGTATTTATGGTTTGTGGGTTTTCATGTAATATATGATTTTTGTACTAGAATATTAATGTTTTAAACCTTTTTGTTTGTGCACATGCAGAAAAATGTTTCAAAGGGTAGATTTAAACTATTATGCTAGAGAAGATACAACTTAGCAATATGAATTTTGTAGCAATGATGTTATTCAGTGATTGCCTATGCCATTTGTAACCATTCTGTACAAAAAGTGAGAGCACTTATTTGGATAATTATGCAAACCTAATAAAAACAGCATGATGTCACTGATTAGTTTTTTCCAAGAATGATCTCTATTATGAATGATGATATAGAAAGTGCTAGAAAAAAATGGATAATAATGTAAGTAAATCATACAATATAAAATCTTATGAAGTTTGTATTGCTTTGTCAGTTTATTTGCATTTTCTTAAGATGTCTAGCTTTTTCTTCCCGGAATTATAGAAGTTAGTTGTCAAGAAATCAAGAATAGAAAGGGTATTACTCATGGCAAGAATGGGAAAATTTATATGCATATCAATAACTAAGGGTCTGCTATTTCAGGATATCTAGGATTTTCTGTTTGTTTTCAAGTCCTTTCTAGTGTGTTGGAATGTTACCTGCTGCCATGTCTAGCCTTTCCTCAAGCTAGCTAAGATTGTTTCTTAAACCTTTTCTCAGAAACTCTATCCCTATTTTTAAATTATTCTCCTTTAGCCACTAACAGAGGACTTTCATTTCTGACCAAATGTCGTATTCCTGTGTACAATTGAAGTATCATATTCATTAGACTGAAAACCAGTGATGGAGAGAATGGAACAAGCAGGAATTAATTCCTGCCAAATGAGCTTTAATCTTAATTTTAAATATAGGTCTTCTCAAAATTTCCCTCCACTTTACTCCTCTGGTTTTTTAAGTCAGATACAAGAGACAACCTTATCCTATAAATGCTATTTTTGTAGCTTCTCATTAAATGCCTTAATTTCTCTTTTCTGTTGAAATTATTTCCTGATTTCAGTTCAGGCACAGACCAGAAGTTTAACAAAATTAAGTCACGTGACCATTGCAGGGCAATCATATTATGGGACACATTAACAGCTTTTGTGGCTATAGCAAAAAGGGCTGCAAGAAAACTGAAACTTGAAAGCTTTATAGGTCCATTTTGGGTTGGATAACAAGAAATTAACTACTCCTAAAATACCAATCAGTAAATTATTTTTAAAGTTATTGTGCTTAAGATAATGTATAAATATATATGAGAGATAATCAGATATGATCAAAAGGTTATCTCATAATGAGAAAATATAAAATTGGGAGGCAAGATCATCTTAAATAATATTATACTGAAATAGAGTCTAACATCAATATTTTGATATGCAATAAATTGGAGCATTTGGGGAAGACAGTAGAGTTGTGAAATTGGTCAAATTTCCTATAAACTATCAGTAAGGGTGAATTATTTCTTTAAAAAAACCCAACTAAGTAAACCATATCACCAAATCAAAGGAAAGTAAAAATAACTACTTGGGGGAAAATTCCATTCCTGTAGCCAAAATTAAGGTATTTCTAAATATTAAAATCTTTCTCCTTAGAGACAGAAACCATACTTGGCTGACTTTATAAAAACAGAGTTAGCATAGTATTTGACCTATGTAGCCCATTTTCATTAGACAAATTGGGAGATCCTAACTTTCTCTTTTGATCTTAAATTACTAACCAACTACCAACAAATAACTACTGTTAAGTGTAAAGCAACTATTCTAAAACGTACCACCACTTAAATTATGCACCTTCTTTCAAAAAATCCTACTCTTGATTCATAGTTTCCAGCAGTTGATAGACTGTTGTAATTAACAGAAATTGTGTTGAGAACTTATCTCTTTCAGGCTTTCACGAAATAAAGTTCTCCTAGAAAAACTCCATGACTGCAATTTGGATTTAAGAAGTTTCAACTTCTGTGTTTGGCAATAAGCAAGCTTACATTTGTCGTGTGCAAGTGTTTGGGGACTGCAAGTGGCTGTCTAATATCAACTTGTACCACTCTGTTTTCAGAAAGGAAAGAACAAGCTTTTCTTTTACTTGAAAGTGCCAAGTCATCATCCTTCAGATTAGTGTAGTTACTGATGGTCTTTAAATGGTCTTGTTGGAATGGTCAGTTGAAAATAAGTATTGCTAGCCCTTAGTTCTAATTTATCACTTGTACTGAAGATGTACTGTATTGAATAGTAGACCCAAATAAAAGGCTGTTCTTAATTTATTGAGTTTTTTTTCCAATATTTGTTCCGACCAAATATTTGCAGGGAAGTGGTATTGTAAGAAAAATAAAGAAGAAATCTGATTATTTTACACATGTAATGAATTACTATCATATAAGCTAATCTCACTACTTTCAATGAATGTAGAAAGTCTCTCCACTAAGCTAAGTGATTGGTCCATTGTCTTCCTGCAGTCACAGGGGAGTTTTCTTGACCACAAATCTTCCTTGCTCTATTAATACCAATTATGTTATACTGTTTCATGTCATCATCATTTTGGTAAAATGAATCATATATTTAAATATTTAATCATATATTTAAAAGCACCTGAAATTAAATTAAATTAAAACATGTATTTAAGCATTTAACAACATACTTGCATGACAGAACTTCATATTTAAAGACCTATCTTTTTACACGATGGTTGGGTAAGCTTTGAATATTCAGGGAAATATGACCAAAGAAGTGGAAAAAAAAAACAAAACATCAGCTGCTTGAGTAAATACTCTCAAATCTTTCTAAAACTATTTTTTAATGTAAGAAATAAGATGGAAAATTTCCAAAGATTAAAAATATAAAAACAATCTTTAAAAAAACTTAGCTGTTGAATATTCATTCAAACAAAACTTCAATTTCTGCACTCAATTTATATAAGCAAGTATCAAAGACAAAAACAAAGAAAAGAATAAAATAAGACATTAGAGATTTACTTCTAAAAGGTAACTGGAACATTTTCAGGCTAGAATTATAGCTAGAGTAGTTCAGTAATCACTACTCTTCAAATATTGTGACAGAAATTTCTTTAGGCAGAAAGAATAATTTTCACTTTATTGCACTTATTGAGGCAGTAGATTAATGTTTTCTAATTTTGAAAAAACAGTTAAAATGAAAGGCTTTCTGATTGACCCTGTATATTAGTATCCATGAAATTTGTAGCTTCATATTTACAATAATACTACAGGTTTCATTGGATACTTCTTAGAGCTATGTGATTCTGGGAAGCTCACTTAATTACCAATCCTCAGCTCAATATCATGAAATACCAACCTCAGAGGAATAAATGAATATGTGTGAATGAATGAATGAAAAAAAAATATTGTGCTAAACATTGGGGACACAAATTAAAAATGAAAATGGTCTTTATTCTAAAGGACTTCACATTCTAGTTGAGAAGATAACACATGGAAGATTGGAACTGCAAATCATATGGAAAGATCTCATGATCTTTGGAGTATGTCAGTAATGCCTCTTCTTAAATGATATTTGCACTGACAAAATCAAGTCATTTTCTGATATTGAGGGAATTAGCTTCTGGATCTTGGGGGGCCAAGAGCATAGAGGTATTAACGGAATGATCAAAAAGAAAATGTTTTCTAAATTTTGAAATGTAAAACTTAGGATCATATTGTACTTTAAGTTCTCAGTTACCTTAAGTGCTCAGATAACAGAAATTTAACAATTTCTGTTTAATTCAAGGATAACTATTAAACCTTTTCTGTTGTACTCCTTAGGATTTATTTTAATATTTGTAAAATATTAAATACTTTGTAAAACAAACATCATTTTACCATCACACCGTGAGAGAAGGGAGATGCTGTTATACTCATTTTCCAGGACAGGAAATTCAGACAAAAGTGAAATAACATCAAAAGATGTGACATATCAGACAGGTAAAAGAAATGCAAAAGGGCAAAATTCCATTTATCATGTGTTGCATGAAATTCAGTCTTAACACATAGAATAGGCCAGACTTTTTTTAAACCAATAAGAGAAATAACCAGAGCCTCTTCTGGTATTACTTAGCTAAACTACAAAGGATGCTGCTAATTAAGGCAAGGATCTGATCTTAATTAAGCCCTTTGGCATTGGATGGAGACCATCTCCAAAAACAATGCTCCTCTTCCCACCTAGACAATGATAATAGCCACCATTTACACTGAGGCAGGTGATAGGGCAGTGAGGAAAGCCCTGACCCTACTGTAAAATAATCTTGAATTGAAATCCAGCCTCAGATATTTACCACCTGATGACTCTGGGCAAGTTACTTAATCTTTAATCTGCTTGTCTCAGTTTCCTCAACTGTGAGGATCAAATGAGATATTATTTGTAAGCTGCTTTGCACAGTGCCCGGCACAGAAGAGACACCATAAGCTAGTGACGACTAGCTTATTATAATGCTAACTAGCTATCGGTTGTTTAAGGTTTGCAAAGTACTTTAAAAAGAACTCCCCAAACTCTGTATTTTAGGTGCTGTTATTATCCTCAGAGTTTACTTGGTAACCTAGATACTGGGTAGGCAGCTTGTGCGCTGGATATACAGCTGTAGCTGAAGTCACAAAGACCTACGAGCCAATCTTGCCTCTGACGTATCAATTGTGTAACCACGGGCGTATCACTTAACTTCTTTAACCTTAGGTAACTCTCTAGGACTAAAATGATAGAATGCTTGAAATCTTCTTTGATAGAGCAAGCTGCCATGAAATTAAAGCATTGGTGCTGTCGGAATGTGGAGAATGCTACATTTTCAAAATTTTTATGTCCCTGTTATCAGATTCCATCATAACATTACACATGGTAACTAGAGAAATAAGACCTGTTTCTATTTCATGGGTCATTGCAAATTCTATAGAGTTGGAAGGGATCTAACCCTGACCCAAAACAGAATCCCCATTATAACATAACTGACAACTGGTCATCCAGCATCTGTTGGATGCAATCCAGCATCAGATTTCTGATGAGGGAGGGGAGGATGGGAATACCTTCCAAAAGAGGCCCATTTCATTCTTGGATAGCTTGAAAGGCTAAGACTTCTTTCCTGACAAATCAAAATTTGCCTCTTTGCCACCATCACTCCTAAGGGCTGCCCTCTATGAACAAACAAAACAAGTCTCATTCCTTTGCCACATGAAAATCCTTTGAATGCTTGAAGACAACTATTATCTCCCTGCAGTCTTTTCCAGGTTAAATATTACCAGCATCTTCTATTGATCTTCACGTAACATAGACTCAAGATCCTTAGAAATTCCGACTGCTCTTCTCTGCAAACACACCAAATTATCAAGGTCTTTTCTAAACTGTGGTTCACGGAACTAAATACAACATTTTAGATGTGGTCCAAATGGGGCAGAGTATAGAGTGACCATTATCTCATTTCCTGAGCACAGAAAACCTGGTCTTTACTAGCCTTGAAGTCAAGCTTTGAGTTTTGAGACCTTAGGAGCTCCTTAGTGAAGAAATTTCCTACAATGGAAAGAGTGAAGAGGAACCCAAGATACGGATTGATTGGACAGAATCCCTTGGAGACGCCCAAGTCACATCATGTGACATAGCTCCTGACTTCATCACAATAGTGAATCAGCCTGGGGCAGTGCCACCCTGTGCTGCAGCATCCAGGCTGGGGGGCAGTCAGTCTCCAGCAATCACAATACTACCACAGTGCTCCTGCTTCAGCATAGGGGAGACTGGCAGCACAGGAACATGGCAAGGTTCGTCCAAGCAGTAGCAGCACCCACATTACTCCTGCACAAGAGAGCACTGGAAGCCCAGGACTGTGGCAGTGCTCCTCCCATTGGGCCCCAGTGATGGCAGGCATGGCATAGCTCAAGTCTGAGGCAATGTTTATCCAGTGCTAGAGCCATGGAGCTCACTCAAGTTCCAGCACATCACTCAGTCTTGTAGCAAGGCTCCACCCTGGCATGGGGGACAGAGTCAGTTCCCAGGAGTGGCGATTTTCCTATCCCAGCACAGGCAGGGCCTGGGCGTGGGGTGAGAGCACCTGACACAGTGCTCAGGCCCCTGGAACATTGATCTGGCAGAGTGGGCAATGGAATAAACAGAGTGGGAAGAGATGCATGGCCCCAGCAACTGATGAATAGGGCAGAGACACAGGCTCTTCAGAATAAGCACTGGCATGAGTGGTGGCAAATGCAGGTCCACTGTAGCCTTCTGCTTATTGACTGGCTCCTGCCACATTGCTGTCCCTACAATGTCTAGCAGTAATTGGACAGCTCCTTTATATAGTGAAGGCTCTGAATAGTGAAGGCTCTGAGAGACAAGGAGCAGCATTGCTGCACAGTGTCTTGCTTTCTGGCAACGAGGGGGAGGTGAAAGTGTCTACTGAGCACCTGTAGGAGGGCATTCCCTCAGAGGCCTCTAAGGGGACAGATCCAGAATTCTATTGCTCTTCCCATAAGTATCCCAAGGGAGGAGAGGGCCTGGCTTGTGGATCAGGAAACACCAGGAGATACCACTGAGTAGTGGTCTGGGACAGTTCTAAGAGGGGGAACCATGACTATTCAGAAACTGTTATTGTCATTTTCCCTGTAGATCTGATATCCTGCTCATATTCAGCTCTTTCCATTGAGATATCCATTATTAATTACAAAGATTTCACATTGGCCACTACCTAGACTAGATATTTTAGATGAGATGAGATCCTTCTAAACAGAAGTGAAGATTGGGATTTTTGGTCTTCATTTCCCATCAGGGTAGTGTGTTACATTGTTTTGTGTCATTCTGGGCTCTTTAATCTCACTCACCCCAATATCCAATCTGTGCCCAAATTCTGTTAAATTTTACCTCCTTGTATACATCCCCTTCTTCCTTTTGATACAGAAACCACTATTGGTTTCTATATCAACTCACACTTGAACTATCACAATAATAGCATTCTGGCTGACCTCCCTGCTTCAGTGTTTCTTCCTACTCTATTTTTCACTCAGCTGCTAGAACAATTTTCCTTGAGTGCAGGTCTGACCTCGTCACTCCCCTATTCAGCAAATTCTAGTTTATTGCAGCTCTTTATTACCCTTGGGTTCAAATATAAAATCCTCAGGCTTTTAAAGGCCTAAGTAAATGGGCCTCTTCCTTCCTTTCCAGGTTTCTTATATTTTATTCTCCATATATTCTATGACCCAGTGATACAGATCCTGCTGTTCCTTAAACTGGATACACTATCTCCCAATTTTGTGCCTTTTCATTGGCACAACATTCTGGAATGCTCTTTCTCCTAGTCTCTAGATCCCATCTTCCTTCAAGCCTCAGCTCAAATCCTACTTTCTACAAGAGGCCTTTTCTGGACACCCTTAATGCTAATATTTTCCCTCTAAGATTATCTCCAATTAATCCTGTATAAATCTTATATTTACATATAATTGCATGGTGCATCCCTCATTACAATGTGAATTCCTTGAGGGTAGAAGCTGTTTTTGCCTTACTTCTGTATCCCTATTGCATAACTAGTTTTTCCTTAAAAGGTACTAAAATGGTCCTTCAAATTTGACTAGCATAGGAGACTAAGGCTCAGGCCATTGATACAGTTTGCTGGTCATCTGGACACAAATTAGACAGCATATGAGGGATGATATGAGCCTCAGAGCCCTAGCAGTATGAACAAGGCTTGGAAGCTGCACTCAGTTGAGATACTTTATCCTCAGATTCCCTTTCCTGCTGTAAACATTCTTCCCCTGCTATGGCTCAGTGCACCTCTTTTTGTTATCTGTCAAATAATTGTCTCACTTTTGCTCCACTTTTGGACCTAAACTACCAGAGGACTGGCCTAAGTCAGTCCATGTTATTACACTTCCTCTTGGGGTTTTCACAATTATATTCTCTCCTAGTTCTCCAGTTACTGGTTTGTCATCCATGTCCCACCTTTGAACTACAGTTTTCCCTCCCCTAGGCCTTCCCCTACACTCTCAATTAGTTGACTTCATTAGTTTTCATAGGTGTACCATCTGTTGAGATAACTCAACATAAGCTTCATACAACTAAGCCTACTATCTCTCCATAGCTTCAGTCCATTGCCAAATTGGACTATTGGCCTTTCCTTTTTTTATATAAACTTTACATAATATATATATATATATATATATATATATAATTTATGCAAATAATTATATAAATGAATAAAATTATATAATTTATATAACTATATAAATTAAATTTTCATTTTTCAATCAACGAAAATCTACCGGCTCTGTCTCTTCCCCCACTTTGAGAGCATTTAAATAGAAATCTTGCAAAGCATTTTACAAATGTTATTGCATTCTATCCTCACAATAACACTAGGAGGTAGAAACTAGGAGGTATTGTCACCACTTTATAAAGATGAGGAAATTGAGGTAGACAGAGGCTTTGTGATTTGCCCAGGGTCACACAGCTAGTAAGTGTTTGAGGCCAGATTTAAACTCCAAGTTCCCCATACCCTAACCACTGGGTCACATGTATACTCAAGACAACAAATTCCCAGACTGAAGCGATGACAAAATACAGAAAGTTGGTGAGATTTCAAGTCATTGTGAAATTAGAAAAGTGCAAGGAATAGGGTGTGACTGAATAATAGGAAACTGATCTGACAGGTAGCACAGTGAAGAGTGCCAGGTCTTCAGTCAAGAACACTCAAGTTCAAATCTGGCCTCAGACTAGTCATGTGATCCTGGGCAAGTCACTTAACCTGTTTTGCCTGTTTCCTCATCTGTAAAATGGCATGTACCATCCAAAGCTGTCCTGAGGAACAAATGAGATAAAGGTAACAGAACAGTGCCTAGCTAATACCAAGCGCTAGATAATGTTAGCTATCATTATTATTAATCTTGGAGTTACTGTTTATAGAAGTAGAACACTTATGGCAACAAAATGAAGGCTGTTTAGCATTTTTAAATAATTTGGATAAAGATGTAGTTATCAAATTTGAAGTAACACAAAGTTGAGAGGGATCCCTCACACACTGCAGATACGAGAGTCAGGATGACCAAAAGGATTTTGACAGGATAAAGCATGTAATAAGATCACGTTCAATTGGGATATGTGTAAAATCTTACACAGTACAAAAAAGCTTAACTTCACATGTTGCAAAACAATGTTTAAAGAGAAAAGAGTTCAGAAAAATCAATAAAGTCAAAGAATATATACAATAGCATAACATTATTGCTACAGAGAGGACCAATTTAAATTATTCATTGTCAGAGAAAAAAGTCCACATCAAAGAGGAATTAAATCAAATTTAACTTCCACTATATAGCAATAGTACTGCTATCAAGGATCTAAGAGACACATAAGATTTTCTCTATTGCCTTTCAAATAATTTTGATGTAAGCATAAGAGACAACTCTGCAAGACTTTAAAGCAACGTTTTGCTCTTTTTACAATCAAACTATGAACACAGCAGGGTCATGAATTTTCTACATTATTTATGCTACTTTGAAAGCCTGCTTCCTACTAATGCACTCTGTGAATGGGTTATTTTTATAGCAACTTTATATAGATGAGAAAGTTAGCAGACAGACCAGTAGTTGTTGATGGTCTCTTGGTTGCTTTTTTCCAACAATAGCAAACTCCAAGATATTTTTTTTACTTAATAGTATTTTTTTCTAATCACATGTAAAGATAGTTTTCAACATTCATCTTTTGAAGATTTTGAGCTTCAAATTTTTCTCCCTCCCTTCCTTCCCACTCCCCTCCTGAAGATGACAAGCAATCCGATATAGATTATACATGTACAATCATGTTTAACATTTCCATAATAGTCATGTTGTGAAAGAAGACTCAGAACAAAAGGGAAAAACCACAAGAAAAAAAAAACAAGAAACAAAAAAGTGAAAATAGCATGCTTTGATGTGCATTCAGATGCCATAGTTTTCTCTGGATGTGGTAGGCTATTTCCATCATGAGTCCCTTGGAATGGTCATGGATCCCTGCATTGCTGAGAAGAGTTAAGTCTATCATAGTTGATGACTGAATAGTGTTGGTGTTACTGTGTACAATGTCCTTCTGGTTCTGCTCACTTCACTCAGCATCAGTTCATGTAAGTCTTCCCAGGTTTTTCTGAAATCTCTGAATGTGACTTATTTTTTTACTTTTTTAAATTTTATTTTTCATTTTTAACACAGTTTATAACAGATAAAACAATTCAAACTTTTGGTCAGGTGATACTTCTTTTTAAAGCATTTACAATATGGACCACAAAAGAATTTTTTTAAAACATTAACCAACTGAGACACAAATAATATTTATGTTGCTAACTTCATAAACTCTTGATCTAATTGTCTCCACAGTATTACTAAGAATTAAAGGACCCTAACTCACTTTTGTTGATCTAAAGTCCTATGCCTAATAGCTTAATTTTAGGCAACCTCGGATGTTCCCCTACCCATAATCTATAATGGAAGAGATCTGGTATTAAGCTTACAAACCTTTTGACTATAGGAAATTGCCACCAAGAGTGGGGATATTGCAGGGATACAATATCTCCTCAACTTCATGTTCAGTTACAGGCAGGATTAGATTGCCCACTTGCATTCAGTCAGGCTTAAGGTCTGCCAGGTGTCAGTGGGGAAATTGAGTCAGGAGAATCCTACCTCAGCCCAGGCTGAACAGCTGCTCTCCCATGCTTCCTATGAGATCACCTATGCAGGTCATACCAGCATCTCACAGGCTTACTGGCATCACGGATTGGAGGTTCAGGTCATCTTTCTTGCTATCCATACCTGGAGTTAGACTCAGAAGAAGAGTCACTTAATAGTCCCATAGCATCTTAAAATAGCAAGTTCCAGTGGCCAGGTTTCAAATATGACTATAATTTCACTTTGGCTAAGGAACATCTTTTGAGGGAAGTCTTAAGTGGCTTACATGCCTTTCTGTACATGTTCTAGCTCCTGATTACATAGCAATCATAAAATCAAATTTACCATTAAAACCTTAACTTTTCCATCAATGCCAAATTTTGTCCGAGGTTACCTTCCTCTAGGAAATTTGGACTAAAATTCTTTTCCCCAAACTAAAGATGTCATTGATTTATTCTCAGTAATTAATTCAGTCAATTGTTTTAATACTAATTGCTTTTACCTCACTTTGTAACATGTCCAATTTTTCTCCCAATCACTCCCCTCCCCCCGTTTCCTACTACCTTGCATTCTGATTACTCCTTCCCTCCATGTACCCTCCCTTCTATCACACTCCTCCCTTCCCTTATCCCCACCTTCTCTGTTTTCTTGTAGGGCAAGATAAATTTCTATACCCCATTCCCTATATATGCAATAAAAATTCTCAACATTCATTGCTGATACTTTGAATTCCATCCTCTCTCCCTCCCCCTCCCTCCCCAGCCCCACTGAGAAGTTAAGCAATTCAATTCAGACTAAATATGTGTTGTTTTGCAAAAGACTTGCATAATAATCATGTTGTGTAATACTAATTATATTGCCCTCTGTCCTCCTCTGTCCTCATTTTTTCCTCCACAATTGACCTTGTTCATTCTCGAAAGTGTTTATTTCTAGTGACTCCCTTCTCCCATTTGCCCTTCCTTCTAACATTCCGCTCATCCCACTTGTCACCTCCTCTCCTTCTTCCCTGTGGTGTATATAAATTTTCATATCAAATTTAGTGAGCATGTTATTCCCTGCTTCAGCCACATATGGAGAGAGTAACTTCATTTTTCCCCTCTCCCCTTCTCCCTTTTCTCCTCCATTGAATAAGATTTTTATGAGTTATAACCTGCCCCATTCCATTTCTCCCTTTCTCTTCCTGGTATTTTCCTCCTTCAACCCCTTAATTTTTATTTTATTTTGTGTGTGTGTGGATATCATCTCTTCTGATTCAACACACCCTGTACTCTCTATGTATATATGTGTATGTGTGTGTATGCACAATCTCTCCATCTACCCAAATACTGAGAAAAGATTCAAGAATTATAAATATTTCTTTCCATGTAGTAATGTAAACAGTTCAGCTTTAGAGAGTCTTTTATGACTTTTCTTTCTTGTTTACCTTTTCACACTTCTCTTGATTCTTGTCTTGGCGGGGCAGTTCTGGTCTTTTCCTCAATATGAATGCTTGAAAGTCCTCTATATCATTGAATGACCATTTATTCCCTTGAAATATTATACTCAGATTTTCAGGTGATTCTTGGCTTCAATCCCAGTTCCTCTGACTTCTGAAATATCCCATTCCAAGCCCTTCGATCCCTTAATGTTGAAGCTGCCAGATCCTGTGTTATCCTGATTGTATTTCCACAGTACTCAAATTGTTTCTTTCTAGCTGCTTGCAGTATTTTCTCCTTGATCTGGGAACTATGAAATTTGGCCACAATATTCCTAGGAGTTTCTCTGGTTGGGTCTCTTTCAGGAGGTGATCTGTGGATTCTTTCAATATCCATTTTGTCCTCTGATTCTACAGCATCAGGGCAGTTTTCCTTGATAATTTCATGGAAGATAATGTCTAGGCTCTTTTTTGATCATGGCTTTCAGGTAGTCCCATAATTTTTAAATTGTTTCTCCTGGATCTATTTCCCAGGTCAATTGTTTTTCCAATGAGATGTTTCACATTATCTTCTAATTTTCAAATTTTGGGTTTTGTTTATTAACTGCTTGGTTTAACTCATAGTCATTCATTTCCCTGACCTCAATTCTCTCTTTCAACGAAATATTTTGTTCAGTGAGCTTTTGAATCTTCTCCATTTGGCTAATTCTGCTTTTCAAAACCTCCTTCTTCTCATTGGCTTTTTGGACCTCTTTTTCCAATTGAGTTAGTCTCTTTTTACAGCTGTAATTTTCCTCAGCATTTTTTTGGTTCTCCTTTAGTAAGCTGCTAACTTATTTTTTAAGGTCTTCAATTGCCTGAGCCAAGTTTAAGTTCCTTTTGGAGGCCCTGGAAGCAGAGGCCTTGACTTCCTCTGACAGTATGGCTTGCTCTTCCTCATCTGAAAGGATGCGGGGAGACACCTGTTCCCCAAGAAAGTAACCTTCTATGGTTTTATTTTTTTTCATTTTTTTGGACATTTTCCCAGCTGGTTACTTGACTTCTGAGTTTCCTCTCTACAAGCACCTTGCCTCCAGTTCCGCCAAGCCAACAGTGGAGGCTGATATTCAGATGAGCTGCTCCAAAGCCTCAGGGGCTTTAGGTGGGGGCAGGGCTGGTTTACAGTGTGAGAGTAAGATCAGCTGCTCAGGACGGGGCAGGGCCACCACACAGGGCTCAGTTCCCTCAGGGGGTTTACAATGAGACCTTCAATAATGGGTGTGGGCTACTGCCTGCTTTGGAAGCTCCATCTGCTGCTGCCTCTACTGCTGCCACCTGAGGAGGCCTGAGTTATGGGGACACCCTGCTCCATTCTCGGCCAGTCAAAAAGACCCTCTCACTGATGTTTGGTGCCTGTGGGTTGAGGGATCTGCGCTGCCACTGGAGATTCTGTCTCTGAAGCCTGCTTGGATCTGCTCCTTTGCTGCTGCATGGCCAAGGCAGGGCTGGGCTCTGCTCTGCGTCTGGTGCATGACAGACCTTTCCTGTCGGTCTTTCAGGTCACTCTGGGCTAGAAATCTTCTCCACTCCATTGTTCTGTGGATTCTGCTGCTCTAGAATTTGTTGAGAGTTCTTCTTTACAGGTATTTTATGGACTGTGGGGTAAGAGCTAGGGTATGTGCGTCTTTCTACTCCACCATCTTGGCTCTGCCCCACCGAATGTGATTTCTTATAGAACAAAGTAGTATTCCATTACATTCATGCACAACAACTTGTTCAAGCATTCACCAATTGATGGGCATCCTCTCAATATCCAGTTTCTGGCCACCATAAAAAGAGCTGCTATAAATATTTTTGTACATTTGGGCCCCTTTCCCATTTTTATCTCTTTGAGATATAGACTTGGTAGTGGTATTGCTGGATCAAGGGTATGCAGTTTTATAGCCCTTTGGACATAACTTCAAATTGCTCTCCAGAATTGTTGGATCAGTTCACAATTCCATCAACATATTGGTGTTCCATTTTCCCTAAATCTGCAACATTTGTCATTTTCCTTTCCTATCATATTAGGCAACCTGATAGGTGGTACTTTAATGTTATTTTAATTTGCATTTCTCTAATCAAGTGATTCAGAGCAATTTTTCATATAATTATATATAGCTTTAATTTCTTCCTCTGAAAAATGCCTCTTCATATCCTTTGACCATTTTATCAATTGGGGAATGACTTGTATTTTATAAACTTGATTCAGTACTCTATATATTTTAGAAATGAGGCCTTTATCAGAAACATTGACTGTAAAAATTGCTTCCCGGTTTTCTGCCTTCTAATCTTCACTGCATTGGTTTTGTGCAAAAACTTTTTAATTAATCAAAATTATCCATTTTACATTTCATGCTCTCTGTCTTTTGGTCATAAATTCTTCCCTTCTCCACAGATCTGACAGGTAAACCATTCCTTGCTTTCCTAATTTGCTTATGGTATCAACCTTTATGTCTAAACCACACACACATTTTGACCTTATCATGGGATAGGGTGTGAGATGTTGGTCTATGCCTAGTTTTTGCCATATTATTTTCCAGTTTTCCCAGCAATTTCTGTCAAATGAGTTATCCCCAAAGCTGAGGGTATGGGGTTTATCTAACAGTAGATTGCTAGCCATCTACTACTGTGTCTTCTGTACCTAACCCACTCCACTGATTCACCACTCTATTTCTGAGTCAGTACCACATAGTTTTGATGATTGCTGCTTTATAATATAGTTTAAAATCTGGTACAGTCAGGCCACCTTCCTTTGCATTTTTTTCATTAATTTTCCCTTTTCTTGACATTTTGTTTTTCCAGAATTTTTTTTCTAGCTCTATAAAATAATTTTTTGGTCCTTGGTATGGCAATGAGTAAGTAAATTTAGGTAGAATTGCCATTTTTATTATATTAGCTTTGCCTACCCCTGAAGATTTTTTTTAGTGGGCTTTATCATCTCCTTCAGATTCCTTATGAATCTATCCCTCAAAGTTTGTCCTCCTGTTTGCATTGCTTTCAGCACAGAGCTCCTTTATGTACACTTGGTCCATCTAGCTATGTTTCCCATCCTTGTCTTCTTGAGTATTACATGTACCTCTTCTATAGGCACATACAGGACTGTGAAGTTAGAATCCAAGTATGGTAGCGCCACTGCTTTCCTTAATGACAAAATTTGTTACAAAAACTTGTATATTCTTTTCTATTTTTATTCTGAAGGTTCTTACATTTTTATCCTTGAAATGACTTGACTTAGTTGGATTTCTCATCACCCTTTGTTTAAGCTTATTTTATCCTCCACTGAAGCTGTTTTATTAGGTAACACAGCTCATCAACTTCCATTCTCATCATCTAAGATTTTACGTGAGTTTATATTATAAATTCATGTAGGTTCTGGCTGCTCTTATGTTTTGTGAACACTTTTCTTCAAGAAGTGGAATAATTGTGGGACATAATGAACACATAACCACCAAAAAAAAGGAAATTGATTACATTTTAACTGATGGGAAACTATTCCCTCTGTGTAACTTGAGTTGTCTGTGGAGTCAAACTATTGACCTATTAGAGCAGAGATCAAAATTAATAGTTAGAATAAAAATGAGGAAAACATATGGCACATAACTGAAATGACCCAACTGTGATTTATTCAGGTTACTGAAAATGCAAAATGTGTAAGGGACAGGTTATAGACTATAATTACATATAGAAGTTTAATTGACACAAATCAATTGCCATAAGAAACTATCTTCTGCTTCTTCACATCCCCAGAATTTAACACAATGCCTGGTACACAGTAGGTGCTTTATGCTAGTTGACAACCAAAAGAACCTAGAAAGCACTTTATTTAGCAAACACTTAATTCTCCTGGTGAGAAAATTTTATCCATTGATCCAGACAGGCAACTGCTATGATGTCCTAGAGCTGTTTGGAGCACTAAAAGGTTAGTCTCAGGGTTTTAAGTATCATAGATCACAGATGTGGGACTTAAACCCAGGTCTTTCTGATTGGCCAGCTCTCTATCCTCTTTACCAGTTACCTCTATGAAAATAAAAACACACATATAAACATATGTATGTGTGTGTGTGTGTGTGTGTGTATGTATATATGTTTGTGAATATTTGGACTCTGCTAAAGTGATATAAATAGAATTGAAAGTCTGAGTTATTATTAAGGACACAACTGAACTTTGTAATTTTTATATAGGTTGGTTGGTCTTTAGATGGCTACTTTTTCCTAGGAAGTACAACTGTATTTGCATGTTTTACATAAAAACAATTACTCCTGAATAATTTCAAATTTTTTGAGTCAAATACTTGATCCTTAATGATGACAGATCTAAGTACAAGACAGTCATAAAGTTATTAAAAAACACTTTTATTGGTACCTTTTGTTTTTAATATCAACTTCACTTCTAAATATATCCCTCCTCTCAATCATCCCTTGGTAAAAAATAAAGTTCAGGAAAACCAACACATCTACCACATTCACAGTTTCTATGCATTTTAAACTAATTGACTTGCTTTATCTAAAACTGAAAGACATTTAGCAAACTACCATAATATGCAAAGGTCATTTATCACCAAAGAAACATCCACTCCGATCAGTTTCAATTCAGTGTAAATTATATATTAGGGTCTAATATTACTGATTTAGAGAGGATATAGAAAATCTCCAAGTAATCTTAATCTATCTAACTGGAATCTTTCATTGGAATCAATTCACTTAATGGGGAGGAAGTGGGTGTGGAATGAATCTTGGGATGATAAGGTTAAGTTCTTATCAGATATTTAATTTTAAAATCTCAATAGAGAGTTGATATCTGTCACCTTCTGGATTTAACTGTACTATAATACAATGATCACTGATACTCAGAAAAGTGAATTAACATCATATAACTGTGTAAAAGTAGAAAAATATAATAGTTTTTTAAAAAATGTTCTAAAATAATTGAAAAGGTTTCTTTTTTTCTGCTTTATCTTGGATTAGTTGGAAAATTCAATTAATCAGATCTTTGGATCTCCCTGCCCTGGTTTCCTAAACACTGCAGTTAATCGTACCACTCTATCTTTTACTATTAAATCATCAAGTTCTACAAAAGCATATAACCAAGAAGCTAAACTCATGGTCTTTAGGATCACATTATATGGGAGTAGATAACTAAGAACTATGCATAAAGTCAATCATGGGAACTCTAGTTACTTGCATATTTACCACTACTTATGGTTCAAGTTCTACGAAATGAGAAAGTATTCAGTACTGAAAAATTCTACTTAGTGCTAGTTATGCTCAAAAATTGATCCTTACTAAACATCATTAACTTTTCTGTAAGTCGAAGGATGAAATTCATTAAATATACTTGGAGCCTAATTTATAGCATTCTCAGCTTGGTGATGAAGGAAACAAATACAGGTTGTCTGAAACAGTTATCGAGCACAAATGTTTAACTCCAAGACAAGAACTTATACCAGAAAACTCGTTAATTCAATCAAGGATATTTACAGTAAGAACTCTAAAGACTCTTACGTACAGCACTTTACAGAAAGTAACTTCAGTTAAGCCCTCTGTGCTTCAACTGTACTTTATGCATATCATAACTAATAATTTTTAGAAAAAAAAATCTAAGACTATATATTTAGATTTGGAAGGAACCTTAGAATCCATTTTTTATAGATGACAAAACTGAGGTCTTGAGAGGTGAGAAGAGCAAGGATTTGAACCCAGGCCCTCTGACTGCAATCCTGTTCTTTCTTCACTGTACCACTTTGCCTTCATTGGGTTAAGTGAAAACCAGTTTATGAACACAGAAAACCCAAGAAGAATTTTAATGAGAGAATTCTTTGATCTGCTAAGTAGGTCGTGGTAAAAGAAATGGAAAGAAAGTAAGTGAGAACCTAAGAACCATTTATTTTCTTTCTCTTTCTGCAGAGGCAACAGACATTTATTTTGTACCCAACAAGGACAAGAGAACACTAAAAGTTTTGATTAGGCAAGACAAGAAGACTCAAATGTAGCTACTTCACTGCTGGGGATGGGTAAGTTTTCAGCCTCAGTTTTGGAAACTTTTACTGAAAAACAAAACAAATGAGTTATGGATTTGTGGCACTTAACACTACATTCATCAAAACAAACTGTGTTAAGTCAGAAGGACCCCCTATTTAATCAGTTCTGACATTTTAAACTACTAACTAAATGATTATATAGAGTGGTTGATTTTTTAAAATACTACATACAAAGAATAGATCATAAACATTTTTAGCAATGGTTCTCAAACTTTTTCCATGTTAGGCCCCAAGTTATCCCTCTACCAAAACAAGGTAAGAAAAAAATCACAAGTGATGTCTCCCAGAGCAAAGTAGATGCAAAGGTGGAGGTGGCTAACTTGACGCATCCATTTAACTTGCTGAAGCCATTTCTATATTATTACAAAGGGAAGCATCAAGTTCTGCGATTTTGGTCTCTATGAACCTCAGAGTAAATTCTCTTCAAGTGGAATTTGTAAGAAATCCTGATTTATTGTTACTTCAGAAGCACAGGCAACATAGCATTATGAAAAGAATACTGTAGCTGCCATCATAGGCCCTGGTTTCAGAACCTCTCTTTATGCTACTCCCTTAGCAGCTTGATCCCTTCCTAAATCCACAGTTAAATTCTTTGGCTCTCAGTTTCATCAGTAAAATGAAGCTGGACTAGTTAATATTTAAATACCGACCATCGAGCCACTTGAAGTAGTCTAACTCAAAAGAGCAAAACACAAGTGGGGATCAAATCCCTAATGAGTTGGCGCAAATTGCCTCTATTCACAGAAAACCAATCAAGACAAAGTTTACATTTTTCCTTTTTATCATAGACCTAGAACGTAATAGTATACATTATAACTCAATTCTTTTGTAGCAACAGGACCAGAGAAAGCTATCTACACAAATCCCAGCTATTTTATAAAACCATCTTTTATTTGCTTTGACTCACTCTGGCTATTCTTTCATTGTCCATCTTCTTCTACTACTCAACTAATCTCTATAGAATTTAAATAATCCCTTCATAACAGAAAGCTTCAAAAATCAATTTCAAATCCTTTATTTCATGAACTTAAACATTAACAAAAGTTGAGCAGACTGTAAATTAAAGATTGATGAATCAATCTGTTTAATTTAAACAGAATATACTCAGAAAGTATAACTTTTCTTCTAACCTAAGACACTTATAATGTAAGAAACAGCACAGGAGAACAAATGACTTAAAAGTTGTGTAGTTCACTGGGTAATGACCTTTAAATTTATGAAGATACATACATATTTCTCCAACAATTCAGTACTGGTCTGCAGAGGACTTCTGCTGGCTTTGTGCTATATAAACACTAACTTTCCAATGCCAATTTTTTTTATTTCATGAATTCAAGTTGGTTGACTGTTCTGTTGAAGCTGAGAGGCACAAACATACATATTCCAGTTACATGAAAGTAACAAGTCATACAACTTCTTCAGTTTCCTTTCTCATCATTCACTTCAGGAGCAAATCATCAATGTTCATTCTTATCTTTTGTAGGACTGACACACATTCAGCAATCAGGTATCTCTGGATCACTTCTTCTTCTTCCCTTTTCCTTTTTTACCTCCCTCTCCTTGCTGAAGACTTTGGTCACCGCCTCCTGTTTTTTGTGTCCTTGTTTTCAGTTTGGGTATCATTTCAGCTGCATACAACATTACTGACTTACCTAGGAACCAGAAGTTAGATTTAGCCCGTTTGTGAGGTGAAGGATGCAATCAAATAACTCTTAAGTTATAAAATCACCAGGCCGTCAAATCAACAAAATAGTTGCATTAAAAAAAATTAATTGTAGGCAGTGAAAAGTCTGGTAACAGATAGGTCTGACTGCATAAACAGGTCATCTACTGGAGACACAGAAGTACTGAGTTTATAATAGGTCCAAAATGACATTAAAATGGAGGAGCTCTGAAATGTCTGCATATTTAAATTTCAGCTTTGTGAGACTAAAGGATTATTTACTTTATACCCCATTATCATACCCCATTACCATTACAAACACAATCTGGAAGAGAATGTTATATTGAAGCCCTATTATGCAAGTGCCTTACAATGGGTAAATGTGATTTTTCAAGACTTGTAAATTACAGAAATCACTGGTTATTACCTATCGCCAGTTCTAGATTACCCACTCATAGGCTATCAATCTGTGCTTTTCTCCTGAACTGAGTTACCTTTATAGTCAGGATGACCTGGACTCAAGCCTTGTCTCTAGAACTTACCCTGGGTAAGACAATCTCTCAGTAACTTAGGCAACTGTAATTTGTGGAAGAGTTGGTAGAGGGAACACTTCCTCATCAGGAGTTCCTTATCCATCAATAATAAAATCACAAAAAAATAAAATGTTAAAGTCAGTTTTAAGAAAAATGTAAGTACCATCTCTCACTTCCTTGGACATTTAATGGGTATAACCTTACAGTTATCAGATTGGCTAATATAACAGAAGGGGAAAATGACAAATGTTGCAGGGAAACCAAAAATTGGGAAACTAATGCACTGTTGGTGGAGTTATGAACTGATACAACCATTCTGGAGAACAATTTGGAGGTATACGTAAAGGTCCACAAAACTCTGTGACCCAGCAATACGTAGCATACATAGATAGTAGTGACTAGGCATATTCCAAATAGATTTTTTAAAAGGGGGGCATGGGTGTGGAGGAGGACCTATCTGTACCAAAATATTTATAGTAGTTCTTCTTACGGTAGCTAAAAATTAGCAATGGAGGGGGATACCTACCAATGGGGGAATGGCTGAACAAGTTGTGGTATATGATTGTGATTTAACACTATTATCCTATGAGAAATGACAAGCAGGATGCTCTCAGAAAAACCTGAAAAAATTTATATGAACTGATGCAAAAAGAACGAGCAAAACCAGGAGTTGTACATTTTAACAACAATATTGTACGATGATCAACTCTCAATGACTTAACTATTTTCAGCAATACAGTGATTCTAGACAATTGCAAAGGACTCAAAGAACTGACAGTCTGAATACAGACCAAAGCATATTCTCTGCCCCTCCACTTTCTCTGAATTTTCTTCCACAAAATGACTAAAATGGAAATAATTTACATGACTGAACATGTATAACACATATCAGACTGCTTACCATCTCAGGGGAGGGTAGGGGAGGGAGAGTGAGAATATGGAAATCCAAATTTAAAAAAAAAAACATGAATGTCAAAAAAAATCATTTTATATTTAAATGGGGAAAAATATAATTTTAAAAACATTTAATGGGTATATGTTTGACCCTTTGAAAAATCAGATCATGTAAAACTTATATGATTTCAAAAAGAAGCCTTGTATTAGTGCTCTATAAAAAGAGACAAACCTGAAAAAATTTATATGAACTGATGCAAAAAGAATGAGCAAAACCAGGAGTTGTACATTTTAACAACAATATTGTATGATGATCAACTCTCAATGACTTAACTATTTTCAGCAATACAGTGATTCTAGACAATTGCAAAGGACTCGAAGAACTGAGAGTCACAGGACTACAGGCAACAATACTCCCAAACTTCATTCTACAGTCTTATTAGCATTCACCAGAAATAACCTTCTGACTTACGTGATGGGAACTGTACAAGGCACAGGCTGCCATCTTCCTGTTTGAGCTGAACTCGTACTCTGCCCCTATATTGTAAATCACGATTCCATTCTCTGGAGTACATTTTATTTTTCTAGGATCCAAAACAGAAAAGCACGTATTTTGTTTCAAATACACAATGTGAAACCTGTCAATGAAATGAATAAATTAAGTACTAAGAAATTTCACTGTACCTCAATGTGCACATTAAGTCCAACTGCCAGGCATACATCTTGGATCTCTGTAGCTGTAGGATTCTCAACAGCCTGAAGCAGTTTTGGTAGGAAAAAAAAAAGTCACCCTTTAGCTACAGAATATTACGTTCACCCAATCATGGCTCAAAGCTTACTAATATCAAACACTGCATTACACCCACCATGTAGTCCACCATGTCTATTTTGCAATCCATCAAACACCAATGGGGGAGTCACACAACTGTGCTTTAAGGGTTGACTTACAAATGTTAATTTAATTTCAACCGGTCCCTTACTGCTCCACAGCAATCCTTAGCCACCATGAGTGAGTCCCACAAGGGCTGTGGAAAATATCCTCTTCACTCAAGTCCCCGACACTACTCATTTTCTTCCCTTTTCACAGATGACATTTCTACCAACCTACATCTCCCTCATTAAAAAGCAAAACAAAACAAAACAAAACCCTATGCTTATTCAAACTATCTTTTGTCCTATATCTTCATTCCCTTTCATTGCTAAACTTCTACCTCACTTCTCAACCCCTCTCAATCTGGCTTCTAACCTCATCCACCTTACCACTTGCCTACAATGGTTCTTTCCAAGAACACCCTAAGTTCGAATGAGCAAAATTCAATGGCTTCCCTCCCATCCCCTAGGCTGTCATCTTCTTTGATGTCCTGGCAGCTGTTTGGTAATTAACTACTCCTTTCTCATGAATATACTCTACTCCCTTGAATTTCATGACACTATTCTCCTTGATTCTCCGACCGGGCTTCAGTCTCTTTTTTGGATCATCATTCATTCCCAGTCTCCTGATGTGGTTGACCCCCAAAGCTGTGCTATTCTTTTTTTCCCTACAATTCTCTCAGTAACCTCATCAGCTCAATGTCTTACAAATCTATATTAAACAGCCCTAATCTCTTCTGAACTACATTTTGGTGTCACGAAATGCCTGCTGAGTTCTCCATCTGGATTTCCATAGGTATCAACACATTCCAAATGGAACTCTTCGTCCCTTGCTAAATCTAACCTTCCTACTTCTGTTTAGAGTATCACTAACTAACCTTAGTTACCCAAGTTCATAATCTCAGAATCATCCTCAGTTTATTCCCACTCCTTATTTTCCCATATCCAAATTAGCTGCCTCATCTTGTCACTTCTGCCTCCTGATCTCTTTCACATGGAGCTCCTGTGCACTCACACAACCAGTAACCTAGGGTTAACCAACTAATTTAGAGATGGGGAATTAGGTCTCTATTATCTCACTGGAACTAATGCAATATCCCCCTGATTTTTCTCCTACACTTTTCTGGTTTTCAGTGTCTTTCTTCTCCATGCCATTCTTCCCATAGTTGACAAAATGGTAGAATGGAAAGAATACCATTTCTGGAGAAGACCTAGGCTCAAATTCTACTTCTGATGTGCATTATCTATGTGACTCTGAGCAAGTCACTTAACCTTTCTGAGCCTCAATTTCCTCAACTGAAAAATAAAGGATGTAACTAGATTAGGTAGCTTCCTTTGAGGTCCCATCCTCCTTTATAAAACACAGGTATGGCCATGGCATTCTTTGGTTCAAAAATTGCCAGGAGTTTCACATTGTCTCTAGGATCAAATGCAAACTCAATCAGGTATGTAAAGCCCTCTCATGGCAACCTTTCATGATTTAGCTCACATTACTCCCCCCTCATTTCACACTTTATATTCTAGCCAACCTAGCCATTTTCTGTTCCCATAAACTAGTATTTCAATTCTCACTTCTATTCTCCCTACTTACTCCCTTCTCAATTTGGTCGCCTGGAATTCTTACTTTTTTGTGGGGGCAGGGGGAAAGCAGACATTAGGTAGTATGCTGGATAAGCCCAAGACCTGGAGTTAGGAAAACTTGAGTTCAAATACAGTCTTAGATACTTACTAATTATGTGATCCTAGGTTAGACACTTAACTCCTGGTACCTCAGTTTCCTCTCTATAAAATGGGGATCATAATAGTGCTTATCTCCCAAGGTTGTTGTGAGGATCCAATGAGATCATTGTAAAGCAATGGCACATAGTGAGCACTATATAAATGTCACTTATCAATACTGTTATTTTCAAGAGTCAGTCAGCTTCCATAATAGCCTTTCCCAATCTCCTTAGTTATTAATGCCCTCTCTCTCCTAGAATCAATTATCTTGGATTTCATCTTGGATGTGTACCTCCACATCCCCAGCGAAAGTAAGATCCTACTTACATTGAAGGCAGAGTCTCTTTTTGTTTTTGTATTCCTGGTGCCTAGAACATTAAATCAAAGGTTGGTTGCACCAACCAAATGGGTTTACATACTTTCTAATATTTTTAACTTAGTTCAAATTCAAAATTTTATTTTTGGTTCCAAATTCATTAGTTCCTCCCTTCTTCTCCCCTACTCATCGGGAAGGCAAAAAATAAATAAATAAATAGCAAGTACAGTTATACAAAACAAATTTCCACATTAGCCACGTCCAAATGAAGAGAAGAAAATCGACTTCAATCTGCTAAGACCATAAGCTCTCTATCTGGAGGTGGATAGCATACTTCATTATGCATCCTTGCAGTTGGTCATTATGTTCATCAATAACTGTATCTTTCAAAGTTGATTATCCTTATGATATTAAGTGTTATTACGTGTTTTCTTGGTTCCTCACTTCACTTTGCCTCAGTTGTACAAGTTTTCCTACATTTTTCTGAAACCATCCCCTTCTTCCTTTCTCACAGTATAATAATATCCCATCACATTTATATACCATAATTTCTTCAGTCATTCCCAAATGACAAACTTCCCCTCAATTTCCAATTCTTTGCCAACACAAAAAGAGCTGCTATAACTATTTGTTTTTTAAAAACATATGGGTCTTTTTCCCCTTTCTTTGATCTTTTTGGGATATAGACCTACTAGTGGAATTGCTGGGTCAAATGACATGGCATACTCTCAAAGTTTTCTAGAATAGATGACTAGTTCACAGCTCTAACATTAGTGTATCTATTTTCCCCATACTTCTGCCATTATTTGTCATTTTCTTTTGAATTTCCTTATGAATTTGATAGGCATGAAGGTGGTACCTCTGAGTTGTTTTAATTTGCATTTCTCTAATTATCAGTGATTTATGACATTTTTTTCCCCCACATGCCTATTGAGAGCTTGGATTTCTACTTCTGCAAAGAGTCTATTCATAGTCTGACCATTTGTCAACGGGAAAATGGATCTTTTTCTTGTAATTTAACTCAGTTCCTCATATATCTCAGAAATTAGAACTTTATCAAACAAATTTGCTGCCAGTTTACTGCTTTTCTTCTAATTTTAGCTACACTCGTTTTGTTTGTGAAAAATTTTATGTAATCAACATTACCCATTTCATTTTCTGTGAACCTTTCTATCTCTTATTTAGCCATGAACTCTTCCTCTAAACACAGATCTGACAGGTAATTTCTCCTATGGACCATTAATTTGATTTTAGATCCTTTATATATAAATATCTGTTAGAGGCTTGTCTTGGCATAAGGTGATCTATAAATAGTTTCTGACAAACTACTTTTCAGTTTTCCTGAGTTCTTGTTTATTATTATTAAACTCTTGCCCCAACAGATGGACTCTTGGGGTTTATCAAACACAAGACAACTGTAATGTAGGGTGAGATCCAGTACTGCCCTTCTTTTCCATTTTCCCCCACTGAATCCCTTGACATTCTTGACCTTTTGTTCCTCCAAATGAATTCTTTTTTTCTAGTTCCATAAAGTAATTCTTTGGTAATTTAATTGATTTGGCACTAAGTAGGTAGTACTGTCATTTTAAAGTATTGGTTCGGCCTACCCAGAAGTAACTAATATTTTTTCAATTTTTTTTTACATCTGTCTTTATTCATGTAAAAAACATTTTGTAATTGTGTTCGTATAGTTCCAGTGTGTGTCATGGCAGGTAGACTCTCAAGTACTTTATATTTTAAAAAGAATTTCATTTTCTTTATTTTGCTGATGAGATTCTGTTGGTTAACAACAAAGCTTTGTGTTGGCTTACTTTAGATCCTGCAACTGGGCTGAAGCTGTAAATTGTTTCAATTCACTTTTTAACTGATTCTCTGGGGAAGCTAGCTGGTATAATAGATACATGGCCTAGAGTCAGGAAGACTTAAAATTCAAATCAGGCCTCAGACACTTAATGGCTGTATGACCCCAGGTAAATCCCTTAGCTACGGAGACTCAGTTTCCTCTCCTGTCAAATAGGAATTATATAGCACCTTCCTTTCACGGGTTTGAGAATCAAATGAGATAATAATTATCAAGTGCTTAATATAGTGCCCAGCACATAGTAAGTGCTATATAAATGTTAGCTATTTTTATTAGGGCTAAGTAAACCACGTCATCTGTAAAAAGTGATGGTTTTGTTTCTTCTCTGCCTATTGCCATCAAAATCTGTTTCTTGACTAAAGAACTGAATAGTAATGGGGATAATCTTTGCTTCACCTATGATCTTACTGGAAAAGCTTTAGCTTACCTCCATTTGAGATAATTCTTATTCTCAGTTTTAGATAGATACTATTTTTCTATTTACACATCAGAAAGGGTGCTGTGCTCTATAAGCAAACCAGAATTGAGACAGCACAAAGCAAACGTAGGATGTGCAAATGTGGAGCATCCACCCTAAATATTCACTCGGACTATCTGTGCCCAACCTGTGGCAGAGCATTCCGAGCTTGTATGGGTCTGATCAGCCACATCTGGATACACTGAAACTTCACTTTATCACAGTGATGTCATTTTGGTCCTTTTCCAGAACAAGGACAACAACTAACCATTTTTCATTATGAGGAAAACTCCATTTATTCCTATGCTTTCTAGTGTTATTAACAGGAATGACTATTAGGTTTTATCAAAAGCCTTTTCTGAATCTATTAACATAAATATGCGATTTTTGTTAGTTTGTTATTAATATGATCAGTTATGCTTATAGTTATCCTAACATTGAACCAGCTCTTTATTCCCAGTTACATTCAACCTGATGATAATGTATTGCTGTAGTTTCCTTCTTAATATTTATATTTTTGCATCACTATTCATGAGGGAAATTGACCTATTAAGTTCTCTCTCCACCCTAGTTTAGATATCAAGAATAAATTCATATAAAAAAGGAATTTGGTAGGATTCTTTATCTATTTTTCAAACAGTTTATGGAGTAATGGTTTTTAACTGTTTGGTGGAATTCATTTGTAAATCCATCTGGACCTGAGGATTTTTTCCTTAGGGTGTTCATTTATACCTCGTTCCATATCTTTTTATTAGATAAATTTACCAAAGTATTTATTTCCTGTTCTGCTATTCTGGGCAATTTATAATTCTGTAAATATTAATCCATTTTATTTAAACTGTCAAATTTATTGGCACATAGTTGAAACAACTAATAATTGCTTTTACTTCCTTATTTTCTTATTTTTTCGGTTGTGAATTCACTTTTTCTTTTCAATTTTGATACTAGTAATTCATTTTTCTCTTCTTTAAAAAAAATTATGGCTTACCTATTTTATTTCACTCCATCCTCTCAAAAATTTATATTTCAGATAGGAATTATTTCAATGGCAACTAAAATGGACACTGGTTATGCTAGAACCTTAACTAAGCTATAGGAAAAAATCTAATCTTACCTGACTGGATATTTTGAAATCACTGCCTATCTGCATAGTTTTCTGCTGAAGTTACCTAATAACACTGGGAAGTTTTAGAAACAAGTATTGCAGGCTTAACTTTATAACTACCAATCTACAAGTTCACTTCTACTCATCATCTTAAGGGATAAGACCATCACCTTTATTTCTCTATATAGTCTATGATTTAGAAATGTGCATATTCTTAAATTTACAACTTATTTGGTAACGTAAAAAATAACTTTCTTCTAAGCTCTGGAAGCAATTTTACAGTATTCCAAAACATATATTACTGTCAAATTCATTTTCTCAAGAGAAGAAATACTAACTCCCAGATAAACCTGGGTAAGTCTAGGAGGCAGGTAGGTGGCCTGGTCAGAAAGCTCTCCATCGATATCCAGTCTCAGACTCTTAGCTGCGTGACCCTGGGCGAGTCACTTAATCTCTGCCTCCGTTTCCTTCCCGGTACAATGAGGGTAATAACAGCCCCTACCTCAGTAGCGATGTACAGAATGCCTGGAACACAGTAAACACTAAAGGAGTGTTGGCTAGTATTTTAACTCTGTCATCTTCACTACAAGACCGTATTACGTAATCCCTTTAACAACTCAAAACCGTGTCAATAACACATGCAGCAGCGTTAGACTGTCCAGCTTCTCCAACACCAACCCTCTTTTAACCACTGCTGTCCAGTTCGGAAGCTTGGAAAGCCAAGACACAGCACTTGAACACCTTTCGGTACGGGGGCATCCCACCCCGAAGCGCCTTCCGCCCTTACTTTGTCGATGGGGATCCGTCTTCCCTCAGCAATGGTCTTCTTGTTATTTAAATACGCTGGATAAATGCAAATGAACCTAAGAGGGACAAAGAAATAGGTTTCATAATACGGGATTTAGAGCTGAGAGTAATCTTGGAGATTATTTAGTCTGAAACTCTCTTTGGAAATAAGGAAACTGAGAAGCAGCTGTTAAGGAGCGCTCCGCCCCGATTCCCGCAGTCGCTGACCCGGGATTAGAACCCGGAACCTCTGATTATTAATACGACCGAATCAAACAAGCCAGGCGGCGGAAGGGGCGGCGGACCGGAAGGGGCTTCTTTCCCCACGGATCTCCCGGGTGAACTCTTCCTGGAAGGCGGCGGGAGGGGGCTCCCGGAGCTCCGCCTGCGGCTCACTGCCAAGCTACTCCCCCGGAAGAGCCCAAGGCGAGCCTCCCTCACCGGAGGACGTGGACACCCTTCTCCAGCCTCCCCAGCCTCTTCCAGCAGGTTCCCAAAGCTCAAGAGCGCACAGCGGCTCCGCGCTGTCCGGGCAACTCCCCCCGGGGAGAGTGGCCGAGCCCTGCCAGGGGGCGGTAAACCGCCTTCCGCTACTTCCGCCCCGCGGGGGCTTTACCTGTCCTTGTCCGCCGGAGACCGATCGGCGTACGCCATCTCCCGAGGCACTCCCGAACCTCGAGTCCAGGCGGCGAGAAAATCAGTTACACAGAGCCGGCGCTGAGTTCACAGCGTCCCTTCCGGGAGAAGTCCCGCCTACCACACGACGGCAACTTCCGCCGTCTGCCTCTCCCTGTTCGCTCCGGGAGCTGTCGCTCAAAGGCTTGGCGCTGGGAGAACGAACGGTGAGGAAGAGCCCGCCTCCTCTGAGAAACACGCATGCGTGGTTCGGTCACGGCGTAGCGGACGGGAGGCCCAAAGTTAACAGCGACGTGAGGGGAGGAGTCTGAGATGCCGTGAGGCAGGGACTGGGCCACGCCTGGTTTTCTAGTTAGCCTAGGCTCGTCCGGAGTGTTTTGTGGGGGAGCGGGGGAAGCGGGGAAGGAGGAGAGGACTGGAGGCGAGCGCCATCTTAGGACTGCCTCTGGCGGTGACGGGTACCCCTGGCAGCCGACCTGCGGGTATTAATTTTTGTCAATTTTAATCGGCCACGATCTGCCCTCGCCCCCTCGCATTTCCTTGAGAACGTCGCACGCACGCACGTACGCGCGCGCCCTCCCCCATGACAGTCTTGTACGTTAGTCATTGGCCTTGTGATTTTGCTCTGAGCCCCAGGCCCATCGGGAGGTGGGCGGTACGCTTGGTCTTTAAGCTGATAAGAATACAGCAATCATTTCTGTACCGCAACATCCCCTACTCGGTGGGCACTGCCTCAGCTCCCCACTGATTAGGCACCGACTGTTTACTCAGAAAATAACAAAGCGCTCACCCAGGTGATCACGACCACAGTTAACTCTAAAATAAAATAAAGCCAAAACGAGGTAACACTGGCCATAAGCAAAAAGCTTTCTTTATTCCTGTGGAGGAGGGACACAGACGCGGGTGCCAGCCGTGTAGGAGGAACCCCCGCTGCGCGAGACCAACCCTCCATGCCCAGAGCAGGGCACCTCCGTGAGCTGTAGCCCTGACGACGAGACAGGCTTGAGTCGCAGCAGTGCTTCTTGACCAGGACGTGGTGCCTGCAGGCGTTGGACGGGGTCAGGGACCACCTGGACTGCTGTGGAAACCAGCCTGGGACTTGGCTGTGGCTGCGTTCATCGGGAGGGGGATTGCCAAGGCTTGTGCTAAGCTGAGGGCACAGCTTGCTTAGCTCTGGAAAACAAGGTGTCTGCTAATAGTACATAGAGGGGCAGGATTGGCGTTGGGGTCCCAACACCTCCTCTGCCATCTCAAAAAGAGGTATTTTTGTATTTCCTTAAAGTTTGTTTTGCGTAGATTCATCCCTGTGGATCTTTGTCGTTCAGTCGTGTCCACCTCTAGCTAAGGCGGTCCAGAGGGACAAAGATACTGCAGTGATTTGCTGCTTCCTTTTCCAGTAGATTAAGGTAAGTAGCGCAGCTAGCAACTGTCCCAGGCTGGGTTTGAACTCAGGGCTTCCTGGCTCTAGACCAAGCACTCTCTGTCCACTGTCCCACCACTACCCCTGTTAATCTGCCTTCCCTCTAATTCTCTTGGGAGTCATCACCTGTCCTCCTGACCTGTGTCTTGCCTCTGGATTCCATTAACTGGAGGAAAAAGTGAGGCTGATGACTTTGCACAGCTCTGCCTCACTGACATCCAATTCACTTGCCAATCAAGACATTACCCTCCTGAGAGTGGTCCTCTCCGAAAGGAGGAACAATTCCCCCTGCTCCCTTCTCCCCCTTTCCTCCTGTTTTCCCGTTGAATAAAACAGACTTTTATACCCAACATGTGTGTTTTCTTTTGATCACTCCAGATGAGAAATGGGTTCAGATGTCAGCTGCTCCACCTCCTTGTTTGTACAGAAAACTACTTATGCACTGAAAGAAAAGAGTATCTCTCATATTAATAACCAGTTATTGAGATTGATTTTTAAATTTTTATTTCTTCATTCAGAAATAACAAGGCTGTACAGCCAGTCTTTGAAAGATATTACTGACCTCACCCCCAAATTTACCCAGACCTGGACCATCTTATCCAGGTGGAATTGTTATCCCACTCAACTGGAAACCTTACAAAGAGAATCTTATCTGGGTGAATTCTGGCCCATTTTGTGTTGGGTGGGGGGTAGATCTCTTTGCCTAGATTGCCCAAGGCAGAAGGTAGTCTGGGAGTAAGAACAACACAATTAAAATCTTGGGCCCTAGTCCCTCATTAGAATGGGCCCTCCTCTCATCATAATATTCATTCTCATTAATTGTTAACCAATCAACGTTGATTGTTGCCTGTACTCTTACAAGCATTCAGAGGCCTCTGTGATTTGTTTGATTTAGGAGAGAAAGCCAAATGACCCATCCTTTTATTATTTACTAGCCATAGTTAGTTAAATGATTAATTAGCCAGAAATTGTGTCTCTCAAACTTGTCATTCATCACAGCACCTTGATTATATGAGATAATTTTCCCTAACCTTTTCTCATCCTCTAGTGTATTCCTCTTCTTCCACTGTTTTCTTAAGATTAAGACATAATTGAACCACTCCCAGACCTTTTCTAATTGGACTTCTTCTATGAAACATGAGGATAGAGTTCAGAGCAGACATAGTTATCATCATTATTTAAATGTAAGCAGTTTATTGTCATTTAATCCTTTATCATTATTCATTCATATTTACCTTTTTATGTTTCTCTTCACCCTCTCTCTAGCAGCTCTGCGCTTATCATCAGGAATTCTTTAAACGTCCTCTATTTCATTTTGCTGGAATATTGTATTCCAAATTCTCCACTGTTTTATAATGGTGACTGCTAAATCATGTGTGATACTGACTGTAGCTTCTGGGTACTTTAATTAAAAACATATCTATATGTTTTGAAAAAAACATAGAGAAAAGAAACCTCAAGAAAAAATAATGAAAGTGGGGGGGAAATGTTGTTTCAATCTCTATTCAGACACCATCACTTCTTTCTGTGGGAAAGGATAGCATTTTTTATCCTAAATCCTTCATAGTTGTCATAGATTGTTGGAGTACTTTAATTCTTTCTGGCTGTTAATTTTAGCTATGATGTTCCTACAAGTTTTCAGTTTGAGGTTTCTTTTAAGAAGAGACCAATGAATTTTATTTCAATTTTGTTCTCTACTTCTAAGAGGTCTGGACAGTTGAGATTTCTTGAAATATGATGTCTAGGCACTTTTTTTGGTCATAGCATTGATACTCTGAGGATTTTTTTCGCCTCATTCTATTTTCCACATCTGTTGTTAATATGAAATACCTTACACTTCTCTCTCCCCCCTTATCTCTTTCTCCCTTTCGACTTTTATGATTTCTTGTCATTATCTTCTAATGGATCAATTCTAATTCTCAGGAAGCTTTTTATGTGGGCAAGGTTTTATACTTTCTGTGTCAAGATGTTCCTTCTCTTTTCAGTTTTTTCTTCCATAGTTCCCTTTTCCTTTGTTTTCCCCCAAGCATCCTCATTCCATTAATTAAAAACATTTTTTTATCTTTATAAGAACTCTTGATTTGTCATTTCTAGGAATTCTAGTTGAGTTTTTTTCCCCAAACTGAATTCTTCTCTGAGGCTTTGCTTTTAAATGTTTTGGAGTCATTCCTTTCTAATGCATTTGTGGGAATCCCTGCCACCATACTTGCTCTTTGTGATTACCCATTCTTTCAGTCTACTTCTTGACTTTAGGCTATTTTTGGCTACACGGAAGTGCATATTTCTGGAGGGAAGGTCAGGACTGGTCCTGTTGCTCCTTTCTTGGGTGTTGTATGTTGTTATGTTATTCTAGGATCTCAGGGACAGGCTAGAGACTTGTAAGCTTTCAGTGTTTCTAAAGAGATCTGATCCAGGAGATAGTCTGATTGCTTCCCCCCTGCTCTGAGCTCTTCAAGTTTCTAACCAGAGTTTGGGTCTGTGTAAGACATAATGTTCTGTTAGACTCTGTCCATATCAGCTAGTTGGAAAGCTCTATTGGCTTAAAGTGGCAAGACCCTTAGGGTGAAGTTTTTCCAGATGTCAAGCCTAAATTCACTTCTTTGCAACCTATTACCCCTGGTTCTGCCTTCTAGAACAAAGCGGAACAAGTCTAATCTTTCCTCCATGGAACATCCCTTCAAATATTTGAAGGTAGCTTTCATATCCCTCATCAGGCAATTCCCATACCCACCCCCCACCCTTGGTCCCCCTCCCCCCCCACTTCAGGCTAAACATACCTAGTTTCTTCAAATAATCCTCATGACATGGATTCTAGAGAGTTTGTCAATGTCATTCAAATCATGTTGCCCAAAACAGAACATAATCCTCCAAATGAGGTCTGTCAAGGATAGATTATAATGACCCTTCCTAATAACACAGCCCAAGATCACATTAGATTTTTTTGGCTATCACATCCCACCTCTTATACTGAGTTTGCAGTCCACTAAAATCCCTAGATCCTTTTCAGAACTGCTGTCTTTCCATGCCTTTTCCTCTCATCTTATACTTTCAAGGTTGAAATTATAAAGCTTTACTTTTTTTTTTTTTTGCTGTTGAATTTCATCTTAATTAGGAGTAGCCCCATGCTCTAGAGATTGTCAGTATCCTTTTAGATCCTGGCTCTGTCATCCAGGATCTGTATTAGCTTCAAATATGATGATAATCACCTGTGGCCCAGAGGTAAAGAACATGGCATGTATTTTCAGACCTTTTCAATATTTTGATTTTTTTCTCTTCTTTTTTTTCTTTAAAAATATTCTTTCATTTATGGTATGGCTTTCTGGGATGAGGAGGCCAGAGATACTGAAAACAAAAGATAGCTAAAAAAATTTTTTATAAGCATTTATCCTTTTTAAATCCTTCCCAAGTGTTGTCTGTTTCCTACTCATGTAGTTTTTAGGGTGTGCTCTTTTCTTTGCCACTGTTTTTATCCCTATTCCCCTTCTCTCTTTTGATTTGATCAGTCATATTCTGTTACAGTAATTAGCTCCTCTTTTAGTTTAAGAGCAATATGGTGGTCTTTAGCTCCACGTGGCCATCTCCTGTACTATTTCATGGTATTTATATAAGGTGAAAAGTGAGTAGTAGTACATGCACAATAGCCAAAGTTCTGAGTTAGGAAATTCCTAACATTCAGATAAATTATTTGATTCTTTGACATACTTTATTTAGGGATCTCCAGATAAGCCTCTCTCTACTTGAGACAAGGCATCATGATACAAGAATATTTAATAATAATAGCCAGCAGTTATACAGCACTTTAAGGCTTACAAAGCACATTACAGTTATTCTCATCCAGGTGAGCTATGTGTAATTATTATTCCCACTTATAGTTGAGAGAACTGAGGCAGTAGAGGTTATGACTTGCCCAGGATCACATAGCTAGTAAATGTCTGAGGCTGGATATGAATTCAAATGAACCAGGTCTTCCTAACTCCAGGTCAAACATTCCATGTACTAATCAAAGTATACTATAGTGTCTTTTATTGGTCAGAAAAAGATCAGGTACTTTTTAGGAACTTCCCTCAGGCTTTAAAGAGGTGAAGAAAATCAATAGCTTCAGGCCAGGTCTTCTGTCTAAAATTCCTGTGAAGTCCAGATACTGTATCTCTGCCTTTCATTTTCTTCTTTTATTGGTTGTTGCCTCTTTGCCACTGATACTTTCTAATTCTGTTCAAGTCCCAGGGGGGCTGTAGATATGTGTTTCCTAAAACTCTCAAGGGGGACTCAAGTCTCCCTTCTGTTTAAGAATTACCGTGGTTCAAATGGTTCAGGCCAGTGATTTTTAATCTAGGGTCAGTGAATGTTTAAAAAAAAAAAAAAATTGGGGTCTTAGTTGTGATCAGGGCAGAGCCAAGACGGCAGAATAAGGCCATAAGATTTCACCTGAAATCTCCCCAGTTCCCTTGCAAACAACTTTAAAATAACACCTCAAAATGAATTCAGGAGCAGCAGAATCAACAAAAGGATGGGGAGAAACAATTTTCCAGACAGAACGGTCTCTTGTTGAGGTGAGAGTGGAGCACAACAGCAGGCCCCAGGGCCCCTCCTCGCCCTCCCCACCCCCCCAGGTCAGCAGCAAGGCCCTGGAAGCCCTGCCCCAGCAGATCAGTGCAGGCCTTGGGGGCAACTGAATCAGCAACAGAGACTTGACAGGCTCTCAGTCCACAAATGCTAAGGGGGCCAGACAACTAGTCAGAAGATTATAGGGGGCATTTTGCTGGCACTAGGTGCAGGATTCTATCATTGTCCAAATGGGGGGTCTGGTTCCCAGACCCAGGTCACAGTCCTAGGATGAGGGGGAGCACTTGTACAATAGGGTATAGCTGATAGGGTAACAAGGATCCTGGTCACAGTTTAATTTTCTTATTGATCACTTAATTAAAGAAGGCACTGAGCTAGGCTTAAAGGTTCAGTGCTCTCATAAAACATTTTCTAAAGAAATTGCTATCTCAACACCACCTTCAAGTCACTTTGTGTCAAGGAAATCTGGTATCCTTCAAAACTTCAGTTCTGGAAAAACTATGACATCTGTGTGCTGTCTTTGAAGGCCTACAAGCTGACCTGGTACACTCATCCATCCTTACCCAATTGCAAATGATCTCATTTCTCTCCTAGGAACCAGGGAGTTTGCTATCCTTGGTCGGCTGTCAATGGCCTCAGGATACAGATGGGTCCTATAAATCAATCAAGCATTCATCTAAGTCAGAGAGGGGTAATTGTTGGCCCCAGCATTGAAAGAAACTTGGGAATGAAACCAGAAGGAAATGAATTGAAGGCATGAGGGGCAGCTACCCATCTCAGAACTGTTATGTATAAAGAACAGTAAGACCTGTTTGATTGAACTATAGTGAATGAGGAGTAATGTATAACAAATTTGGAAATGTAGGTTGGACCAAGTTGAAAAGGATTTTAAATTTCAAACAAAAGTTTCTATTTGATCCTTTAAGTAACATACTGAAGAAAGTAGTAAAGGAGTTTATCGAATAGGGGTGTGACATCATCAGACCTGTGTTTTTACTAGTTTTTGGTCCACTACACTATGATGCCATGATTATTAAGTTCATTCCCACCCTTGAGATTTTGATTCAATAGTAACTTCTTGATATTTTAATAGACTCACAATTTCATCTGTACATGCAGATATTCCATGGATACATATTTCAAACCATCCATTGCTTTTCACGATGTATGGCTACTGTCCATGTTCTTCTATAAATTCTCCATAGAGGATCTACCCATGGAGGTCTTTGCAAGCTCATAAAAAGTGGTTTGACTGGTATGGCCCCAGTCCTTTCCCCATAAAACCTTTCCCCCACCACACATATATGCTAAGGCATAAACTCATAGGTTAGACATTTCTCCAACCCGTCACTACCCTTATTTTTAACCTTTTGCTCTGGACTTCTCTATCATGTTCCTAACACCAGGTACCTTCTTCTCCCTTTTCTACCCCCTTCTACTTTTCTGCTTCTTTTTGTCTTGTCTTCCCTATGCTAGATTGCAAGCCTTCCTTGAAGGCAGGGACTATCTTTTGCCTTTCCTTGTTTCCTTTGTCTTTAGCACAATGCCTACTATCATATATAGTAGATAATAAATGTTTATTGACTGGCACACTTAGGGTTAAATTTCCAACACCGTAACCCCTCATTCTTCAATCCTTATTAGGCAGTGTAGAAAATACTTTAATGATTCCTGAACAAGTATCATACTGGCTCTTTGTCTAAACTATGCCTTAAAGGATGACTGGAGTGTGAATTCCTCACTTCCTTCCCTAGTGTACTAGGAGCATAAACACTGAGACTATCCCTGATAGCACCTATTGTCACCTTGTGATTAGCTATGAAGTTTGTTAAAACTTATCTCCTGGGGCTGTCACTTTTCATTGGAACTCCCTTGCACTACAAAACTGGTGGATACAATGGGATAAGAACAGCACATTTGGCCAGATAGTTTTTTGAAGGAGGGGGAGAGGAAGTATCAAAGGTATGGCAATCTTCCCAGTGGAGCCTGGTAACCAGATATTTAGAAGGCTTTGTTACAAAGGCATTTGGTGATCAAGAGAGTTTGCCCCAAAATTCTTGTCAGGATTTGGAATGATAGATTGCTCTGAAACAATTAACTTCAGGGAGACAAGAATGACCCAGGCTGCTACTCGTAAGAAAGAACTTCTCTCCGACAAGGGTAAGGGAGCAATAGGGGTAGACTTGCTAAAAAAATAATAATCCAGAATCTGCCCAATGACCACTACTATTCAGTTGCAAAATGGCAGGCTGTAGACAGATGTGGCTATATAGTATGAGGGTACTTGCTAGGATTTGAGACAGGCACCAGGATCATGGGAATTTAGAAGTAGTATGGATAGCTCACATTATTGATAGCAAAGCCTGAATAATCCCTACTATGGAAGATGAATGAATTGTTCTAGAGGCCTTATCCATTGACTTCCTTCAGATTAACCCAAAAGCTAACCAGAGGGGAAAGTGAGGACAACAAACTGCCCTATTAGAATGGATTTACATGGTCATTAAAGAAACACTTATTTGGGGGGAATTTCCAGACTGGTGGAAAACAAGCAATTTATATCCTGAGACAAGGCAGGCATTCCTGGCTTTACGGTATTGGGAATGAAGGTAAGCACACAATTGTAGTGGTATTGAAGTGAGTTATAGTTCCGGACATTCAAATGAATTGTAGTCTCAACTTCCCCTGAAGACTGTGTCATAGATATAGGCCTGTTGAGTTACTTTCCAGGGACAGACAGGCCAGATGGCCCACAGTTCACCATCACTGTCTATTGCCTACTATCTGTGGGGCAGGGAGCAGCTTGTAATTCTTCAGCCCAGTTGCCTTTCCCCAACAAAGTGGTTTTACTCAAGCAGTATAAGATGCCAGGCAGAGAGGAGATCATAGCCTTAACAGAAACAACAATTAGATGCTGGAGTCATACTCCATACTGTCTCTCATTTCAACATTCCTTTGTGGCCAGTGAGAAAAGCTGATGACACTTGGTGACTGACTATTGATCAGGCTGTAGATACCACTGCCCCTGCTGTGCCAGATCATAGTGGCTGTGACTGAAACTCTGGTGGCCACTTCTGGTGAACGGTATACTATGGTAGAAATGCTTAATGCCCTATTCCCCATAAGGAAGTCTGACCAAGCCCAGTCTGATTTTATCTGGCAGGGAATACAGTGTACCTTTACTATCCTGCCTCAAGGATATTTTAATAATCAATCCTGACATTTGCCACCAATGGGTGGGCTGGACAGTGGCCAAGCTGCAACTTGACTGTGACAGTATTATCCTTCACTATGTTATTATAGCAGGAACAACTGAGGCAAAAGTGGACACTACTCCCTGAGGATCCAACTGGAACAAAGTGGCCACATCTTTGATCTTGCCATATGCCATGTGTTCCACGCCTATGCTCATGAATTCCAAATCCCTTTATGATCTTTTATTCTTTCGCAGTGTCTTATGACCCCTAGGCGTGTCCCTCCTCACTGTAACTTCCAATCGTTCTTTCCCAGGCTATTATCTCCGAACTGGCTATTATAATCCCTTCCCTATTTTGACCTCTTAGTGAACCAGTTCAACTTTATACTCTACACTAGAGTCCTTTCTCCCCTGGTCCTGTTTATAATTATGCCTTGTCTAAACCCAGCCTCAGATTACTCCCAATATCTGCCACCTTCTCTTTTATTCAAAATGCTGCTGAAGAAAAAAAATCACAAAACTGCCGTGTCCATGACAAATTTATGTCACTATAATTTAAACTGAACCCTTACTTCATTAAGATTATCTTTTTGTATCTCTTCAATAGAGCTGATATTCCATTCACCACAGTGACTATTTCAAACCTTTTAACTTTCCTCAAGCTTCCCACAGCACTTTTCCCCCTACCATCCTGGGTGAGGAACTTTCCTCATTTTTTAAAAATTGAAGTCTTCTACATGCACTCTTGACCTCATACCTTCTTCTCTAGTAGACTGACCCTCTGTCATCCCCATTTTCCATCTAAGCTTCAACTTTTCTTATCAATTGGCTGCAACCCTGGTGCCTCCAAACATGTCTCCCCCACCCTAAGGAAAAAAAATTCATTTGATCCAACCATTCAAGTTAACTATCATTCTGTATTTCTTTTCTTTCCAAGTAGACTTTGTAAGAAAGTCATCTCTACTTTGCCCCTCCAATTCCTCTCCTTTCATTCAATTCTAAGTTATCTATAATCTTGCTTTTGACTTCTACTAAAGCTCTTCAAAACCTTTTCATTTCTTCTTAAGCCTTCCGTGACTCCTCTCCACACTTTCAGTTCAGAACTTTGCCTCATGTTGCAATGAAAAAAACATTGAGGCTTCCTCTTCTCTCCATCTCATCTCACATCAACCAAGTGCCTTCTATCCCCTCCTTCGCTGGGTGCATGGTGGTCCTTTTCTTTGCCAAGACAAACCCCTCAATGTTGATAAGGGATCTCATTCCAGCCATTATTCTCTGGAAGACTGACCTCTCCATCATCCTGGCAGAGACTATTTTTTGCCTTTGTATTCCCAGTGCATGGAACATAGCTGGTGCTTAAGAAATGCTAATTGACCCTATACAGTTGACTCTAGCCTATTCCAGATCTCTTAACTGCCAATTCTAATAGCCTTTTCACAATTATCATCCTTTTTGACCCTTCTGCAGTTCCTGACACTGTCAATCACCCTATTCTGGACAGTCTCTCCTCTTTAGATTTCCATGACACGGTTTCCTCCTGGTTTTTCCTCCAAGCAAGAGTATGATTGCTCTAATACTGTGGATCTTCTTCCAGATCATAAATCCCAACTAGCAGTATCCCCCAAGCCTCTGCCCTGGGCCTTATCCCTCTATTATTTTGCTATATCGCATCAGTTTCCATGGATTCAACAATCATTACTCTGTAGTAATGATATCTCCAGCCTTAACTTTGCTCCCGAGTCTCGGCCTCACATTTTCGACTGCCTTGTAGACATGCCCAAAACAATCTTTTCCCATAAATCCTCCCCTTTTTCAAAGTGCCTTATTACAGTCCACCACCCTCCCACTTACCCAGGATCAAAACCTTGAAGTCATCCATGACTCCTTACTCTTTCTTCCATAACTATTCTGTTATAGTCTTTTTGTTTCTATCTTGAAAACATCTTTCGTATACTTCCTCTTTTCTTCATTCATATAGACAGTACTTTAGACCTGGCCCTCATGACTTCTCACCTGGAACACTGCAATAACAGCCTTCTCCCTGCCTCAAACCCTACAGCCACTCACATTTATTGTCCACTTAGCTGCCAAGTGATTATTATCTTAAATAATCTCCTCAATAACTCCAATGGCTTTATTACCTCTAGGACCACATATAAAATTCTGTCTAGCTTTTAAAGCCAAGTCTGACTCCTACCTTTTGAATCCTCTGTTTACACTTTACTCTCTGCTGTGGACTCCAATCCAGCAATAATGACCTCCTTACTACTCCTCACATAGAATACTCCATCCCTGTGCCTTTTCACTGCTTGTTCCCTATGGCTGAAAGGCTTGACCTCTTCACCTTTGTCTCCTAGCCCCCTTGAAAACTTAGCTCAAATCCTATTCTTCTCAGGAAGTCTTTGCTGGTTTTCTTTTCGCCTACAGTACTTTTCCATTTTAAACTTCTATTTACAGCCTATAAATCTTGTATGCAAATAATTGCTGTATATAATGTACAAATGATTGCAGCTAGATGTTGAAATGGATAGGGGGCTGAACCTGGAGTCGGGATGACCTGAGTTCAAATCTGACCTCAGAAACTAATTTGCTTTGGTCACTTAAGCTTTATGTCTGCTTCTATTTCCTATCTCCCACCGTTGTTATGATAGAATGAGCTATTTATAAAGCATTTGGCAAACCTTAAATTGCTATAAAAATTAGTTGTCTCACCCATTAAAATGTGAGCTTCTTGAGAGCAGGGAACATGTGTTTATCCTTTGTATCTCTAGAACTCTGCACAGTGTATAGCACATCATATTTGGATAAATACTTGCTTGGCCAAATAAACAAAAACTTTAAAGCTGTGTTTTACTCTACTAAACTGAACGCTTGTTTGTAATCTGCACACAGCGGATCTTGCATTTTTTGGAGTACGTCTATGAAGATATGATTTGCTGTAGAAAAACTGGCCACAAGAGTTTATCTGTTCCCCTCCTAATGCTGTCATAAAGGACTCACTGGATGTGTGTGCATCACTTTAAATGATCTTAGGGAGGTGAGAAAGGTATATGGTTGTTAGCTACCTTAAAAAAAAACTGGTGATACTTTTTCAATTCTTCTGTGATCTTTCCCTCCTTTGAGAGATTTTAAAAATTAACCCCTACATACCTTTAAAATGGTTTCAACTGCCAGCATGGATTTATCATTCTTCTTGAATTCAACTCTTAAATTAACATGTCTATTTCTGTGGTACAGTCCAAATGTGGTGCTTTTGTTACTAATTTATGAGCCTAAATCATTTAGAAATACTTGTAAATTTTTCCCATTTCATGTCTATTTGTTATCCTTCCAGTTTCAATTATGTATGCAATTGGGTCTCACACTAGCTTTCTGTAGGCTTAGCTTCCTTTTCTGCTTTTCAAGGCTTTTTAGCACATATTGATTCTAATTTTATCAACTTTGTCCAAACATTTTACAAATGGAATTAGGCTCTAAACCAGACTGCCTTTAGCCACCACGCCTGTGTTTAATAAAAAACCAAATATTTACTGGCTATAGTGACTGACAGAATCCCAATCTCATTTGCAGTTTTACAATGGTTAAACTTTGCTAGGATTATGGTAATGGAGTTCCTTTTTTATGGAGAAAGATGCAAAGTACTATATACAGTTACTGTATAGAATTTTATAGTTAGCATTGTAAGTCTCCCTCCCCCATAAGGTACTACGAGAGGATTATTTAGAAGTGATTACAGAATAAAAATATACTAATAAAACATTAAAATGATGATTTACTTCTTATTTTTTCAGAGTTAACAGATTGTTTGAATAGGTTGAGGTTTTTCTAACTGGGCGGTGGGATAGAGTGCTGTGCTAGGCTTGGAGTCTGGAACACAAGCTCAGATTGCTTCTCAGATATACTCACTAGCTGCGTGACTCCAGGCAAGTCACCTAACCTGTTTGCCTCAGTTTCCTCATCTGTAAAACAGGGATGATAATAGCACCTACCTCCCACAGTGGTTGTGAGGATCAAATAAGTAATTATAAAGCACTCAGCACAGCACCTGGTACATGGTAAGTGCTATATAAATATTAGCTATTATTCTAACTGTACATGAGATATCTCTGTTTTATTCTTTCTCCTAATCTGGTGATGATTCTGACTGTTCCTCTTTGTAATCAATGATTTAACTTTCCAGTCAATGATTTGGCTTCACACACAAATGATTCTGAAATGACTCCCAATGATCACTTCCCGTTCAATCAGGTTCTATTGTTTGGAAAGTACTGTTTCTTAGGAGTAAAATGTGTGACCAAATTAATTAATTCTTTGAATTCAGAATTCTACTAAGTGAATTTATTTTAAGTGAGCGATTCTTTATAATGAAAGATTGATTACCTTTCAGAAAACAGTAAAAATGGAAAATTATTAAACAGCAAGAAACATTGGTAGACACTTCCAAATCTTATCATACAAAGGAACATAGTAAACTGAGGAAAATAAGTGCCACTGCATAATCTAGACAGCTTTCTTCAACAAGCTGCTTCATTACAGCAGAAGTTTTACTCTAAATGCATAGGGTTTGAAGAAACTGCATATAAGTTTTTAAAATGACTAAGCAATTGTGAAATAAGACCCTTCAAATACAGATTTCAGTAACACATAGTTTACATACAGCAATAATTTATTCTAAATTGTTCATTTAGTTTCTGTTGAGACATAACCCATGTCTCATTAATAAAAGAGCAGCCATCTCACCTCAAATACCAGAATATACAACAAGTTACAGCATAGCAAAAATTAATTCTACCTACTTTCAGATAAAATCTAATTCAGGTAAAATAATTTCATTCAAGGTTTTATTGTTACACAGATTTCCTTTTTTAAGAGCACAAACTAGTGTAAATGTTTACACCATAGCTATCTATGCACATTATGTGACCACAGAACTGTTAATCATTACTTCAGAAATTGAACCATCAGTTTCATTCATGCAGAAGAGCAAGCTGAGAAAATTTGTTCGTTTGGAACCATATTACTGTGAATTTCACAGTCACATGATTAGTTTTTGGATTAGATAGACTCTTGAGTATACTAAACTGAGTTTTGTTTTTTTTTGCATAAATAATACCAATTTCTCCCTGATGTAAGTTTAGTCATTTTATAATCTAGAACTGATTGATACACAGCAATATATTGTACCCTCTATCTGTAGTGTTCATTATTTTAAGACAAGCAATAATTAAAGGATCATGGCATGGGAGGCTACTTAAATACATGTAAAACATACTGTACAAATATACTTGCTTTACCAATTTTCCTCTAAACTATCAAGTGTCCCTCCAAAATATGACCAGTGAAGACAAAGTATACTATTAAATATGGCTTCCAGAACAAAGACCCTCTAGCAAGAATCAATCTATTTACAAAAAATTCTTATTTTTTTAAAGTTTCATTTGAAACAAAATTTCTACATAACGGTTGTAAATAATACAGAATTTTCTTTGTTTCATCATTTTTAGCTCTCTTAAACAGAAGTAACCAGGTAAGATCCAGAATGGCGCTTAGGGCTTTGAGCTCCACTGGATTCTGTGTTTTCAGTTTTTGAATCTCGTTTTTTTGTGCTGTTATTTACTGGTGTGGGGATCTGTGATGGGCGGGCTGAACTACTATCTGCACTGCTTTTCCTTGGACTTGGATTATAATTGAAAGGAGTTACTCTGGCAGCAACAGTTCCACTAGGTGAACTGTGCTTGCTTGAGTTAGTGGAACTGAATGGTGTACGCTCAGCAATAGAACTTTCACTAGTCTCTGGGGTAGGGGCAAGATTACCTTGCCCTGATTTTGTCTCGGTAGCCTTTTTGTCTGGGCTATCTATCTGAATGAAAGAATTCAGACGGTTTTCTAAGCCTACAGTACGAGCAGGAGCACTGCTGCTATTACCCCCATTTGGTTTTCCCTGATTATCTTTTGAATCTTTATTACTAGAATTAACTTTCTCTGAAACAGTGTCGATCACTGGGGGTGTATTTCCAGTAGGAGATCTTCCTGACCTAGGATTATTAATGGGACAGTCCTCAATTCTTACCCACACATCTTCAGTCTTGGAGACAGCAGGTGCCATTTGATAAATTAAAGTCTTTGAATCGGCACCATTTGTAGCACCTGAGGAAGTAACCTGGGAAACAGTACTTATGGGAGTCATTTCATTTTCTTTTATTTTTCTCCAAGTTCCTTTTGCTGGCCCTTGGTTTTCTTTAGTCTGTTTTGTCCCCAGAAATGAGCTTACATGTTTTTCATCTTCACTTTTTGCCTTTTCACTGGATTCTGATGAAGCAGAGAGAATTGAGGAGGAACTTCCAGTTCTTCTCCAAGTGCTTACACGAGGAAGTGATGATGAATGCTTACTATGTTCACGCTTCCAAGTTCCTGACCTATTAATTGGAAGTCTAGAAGGACTCTCAGAGTGGGAGCGAGCTATATCATGGCGCTTTGTTGATCTTCCGTCATTAAATTCTATAGAAGGATTAAGATTAGGTGGGAGCTTTCGCCAACCACCAGTCTGAATAGACGAATGTGTGGATAAAGACATATCAGGAAGGGATGGACTTAAAACGGGAGTCTGTACCTGGGATCTAGTAGGAGAATCTGGTCTAGAAGATGAAGACAAAGATTCAAATGATGCTGACTCTTCCAATTTTCTCCTTAGTGTTGGGCTTGGAGTTTCTTTGATGAAAGTTGACTGACGCACTAAAACAGGTCTTTCTGATCTATCAGATTCACTTCCACTAGATTTTGTTGAAGACATTCTAGAAAGTTCAACTTTTTTATTAGTTCCATTGCTGTTAGTTATCTGATTTAGTCCTTTCGAGGCAGATTCACTTCTAGGTATACTACTGGTATTCTTGGATAAACCTGTTTGCTTATTAAGGTTTTGCTGGCTCATCTGTCTTCCTGGAGATGTATATGACATTTTCCCTGAACCTGAGGACTTAGTTGAAGCAGTACTAGGGGATGATGTCCGTGGCAGTTGAGACAATTTGTTAGGAGGACTTATTCCATTTCTACCAGGAGAAATTGAGTTTCGTCCTGGGGACTGCATAGGTCTACTCAATGGTTGCTGAGATGGTCTTGAAGGAGTTGAATCTCTAGATCCTGATCTAGAAGGTCCTTTACTTGAACTTGAACCACCAGGCTGGGATGTCTGCCTGGTCAAAGGACTTAATTCTGATTTCACTGATGGCTTAGCTCCCCTAGGAGAAGTACTAGAAGCTGGACCTTCACTGGGGCTTTTGGAAGCTGGGGTTTTGAGGGACGGGCCCTTTTTGGAAACCGGACTTGTACTTGAAGAGCTATTACGGATTCCTGGAATGTGAATCATTGTCCTTCCTCGAGAAATTGAAGGCATATTTGTTTGCAGGGGTTGTTTCAACTGACTTGAAACTTCTGAATTAGAACGAACTTTTCCAGTGATCAAACTTTTATAAACTTTCTTTCCTCCTTTGATTCCTTTATTTTCAGACTCAATTTTTTTAGTTTCTAATGTACTTTTCTCCCCAGGCTTTAGAATTCGTGGACCTTTATTACTTGTAAAGGGTTTCTCCTCTTGATCAGGTGTAAGATGAAATGGTGATCCTAGAGAAATACCTGATTTTAGTGAAAGAATGGAATCAGAATCAGATGAAGCTTGTCTAGATAAACAAGCAGCAGCAGCAGCTTGGTGTAAACTACTTACTATAGAATTTGCACCTTCTTGAATAGCTTTCCAATCAAAGTTCTCTGAATCAGGAGAAAAACCATGCTCTGAATCTGGTCTCTGTATATCTCTCAAATCTAATGTCAAATCTTCTGCTAATATACCATCCATGTTTCTAGGAGTAGGCTTTTCATCATCACCTTTGAACCTTGATGGCCTTTTCTTTTTTGGCATTGCAGAACTGATACATTCTTGCAAAAGGTCATCTTCAGAATCTATGCTAAGAGAACTAAGTGAACTGTTTCTTGAAAAACACACTGGGGTATCTTCAACATGGAATGACTTAGGAGCATAACCAGATGTCTGAGGTCTACTTGGTTCTACCTGTGAGTCAGGTGGCTCAGTCTGTTTAGTAGGTTCACTTTCTTTGTTATTGTTATTTTCCTGGTCAATGTCACTGAGAGAACTCAGAGATGAATTTCGAGAAAAACAAACTGGGGTATTTTCAATTGCAAAATTCTGCAACTTTTCATCTGTAGCTGCTCCTCTGTCTGGCATATCTTTGGATGCCTGAGGAAAAGTGGACTGCTTCTGCAGCAAGGGTTTAGACTGACTTCGATCTGTTGGTTGTTTTGTACAAATCTGTGTTCTATTACTTGACTGCTGGTTTGATGTTAGCTCTATATGGTTATTAACTTTAGTTTCTGTTTCCTTAGCTTCTTTTCCTTTTAACTCTGCCTTTTCCCTGGAAAGGTCAACATCATCATCATCAAAGTCAAGAGAACTCAAAGAATCATTTCGTGAGAAACAGTAAGGAGTTCCTTCAATGGGTGTATAGTGATGTGGAGAATCAAAAGTAAAGCTTCCTCTCACACGATCTTCATTATTTGGAAGCTTCTCAATAAAGTCTCTTGGATTGTTTTTCAAGTTCAGTTTCTTTGAATCCTTGTTATCTGTGTAAGATCTTTCAACATTCAAATTTTTTGATTCTGCATTTTTTCGTATACGGGTTCTATATTCAACGCTTTGTGGCATTGGCTTTACTGGTGATGTAGGTTTCTTTTTCTCACTCTCTAGTGGGCTTTTACTATTCCCAGATGAAGATGCTGATGCTTGTTGAATCTGATCCATTATCTTCTTCACACGGAGAGGCTTGTGACTTTTTCCTTTAGGCATAGCTGAATTAATGCACTCAGCAAGGATTTCACCTTCCTCCGTTTTGTTGTCATCTAATGCAGAGGTAGTTACATTTGGAATTTTTCCTGCCTGAATGTCATCTGTACTTCTGCCTTCTGTAGGTATAGTATCTCTTTTTTCAAACTCCCCTAATTGTGCACCTGTGCCAGTACTTTCAATAACAGCCAATTCATTTGGAGGTGATTCTATTGTGAGATCACTTAGAGATGTAGCTGTGGAAAAGTTTATAGGTGTGCCTTCCACACAATATACCCGAGGCATATCATCTCCTGGAGTAAAACTAACATGTTTTTGAGCTTGCAACCTGTTTTGTGAAGGAAGAAGTTTGTACACAGGGAGCTGACTTGGTTTCCTGGCCACTGGAGGAGGTATTTTTGAAGCAGCTTGTGAAGGCTTTTTGGCTTTATGTGAAGATTTTGTTGGCATAGCAGAAATAATACATTCTTCTAATATTTCAATATCATCATCATCAGAGTCCTCCAGTATGTCTTTCTCAGATTCAGTAGGTTTCTCTGTCTTTTTCTCCTTGTTTTCATTTACATCTTCTAGCTGCTCAGGCTCTGTTTCATTTCCATGGTCATTTTCTTGTACAGGGGGCATTATTCTTAATTCCACATCTTTCTGTATAAAGGGTTCATCAAGGCTTAGAGCACTTAAACTGGATGAACAAGAAAATCCATCGGGAGTACTTTCTGTAGCAAAATGTAACAAGGTGTCAGCATCAGGTAGCACCTGGACTCTTTGAACTGCAGCATTTACAGCAGCTTGCCTAGGTCCACTTTCTCTCTTTTCAGTGTTTGGTATTTTACTTTTTGTGACCTCTCTCTTAGTTTGTACGGCCTGAGGAGGAGGTGGGGTTTTACTTCTACTTGGTGGCATGGTTTGTCCAGGACTATCTGGAAGGTCACTAGGGCTTATGATGCCACTTACCATTCCACTGCAGGGTTCACTTTGAACAGAACTTGCAATTGAACGGCTCTCAAAACTATCTAGTGAACTGACAGAAGTACATCTGCTAAACATGAGTGGAGTCTCTTGAACATAATGCTCTGGTGGACTTTTAGGTGTCTGAGCACCACTTTTTGCTGGAGATTTGGCACCTGAAGAAAATTCAACAGCTTTATGTCTGGCTGAGTCTGAAGGAGATAAATTAGCAGTTTGGAGTCTGTTGGCTTTAGTTCGAATATGTTGTGATGTTGATGGAACTTCACTTATTGTATCATCAGTTGATACACTTCCACTGTTTTCTTTCAGTTCTGCTATCTGTAAATTATTAGTAGTCTCTGTCCCACGGGTTGTCTGATCCCGTCCTATTTCATCTTCAGCAGAAGACAAAGAAGATAATGAACTACATCTTGAAAAACATATTGGTGTATCTTCCACACAGTAAGTCTGTATTGTTTCCTGGTTAATAGAGGAAGCTTTACAAGAGGCAGTCTTCTGAGTCTGACCACTTCTACTCTGTGCAGAACTTGGATGAAGTTGATTCTGCCTCTTGGTACTAACTGAAGTAGTTGATGTATTCCCACCACTTGAAGAGATGTGATCTGTTTTATTACTTTGTACAGATGAACTCTTAGAGAATGAAAAAGATTGCTTCTGTGAGGAGGGAGTAATGTCTGCTGCATATTTTAAACTATAATCAATAGGCTGATCCACATGATGTTCTTCTTCATTATATTTTATGCTATAATTTGTTGGTCTGTCTTCTTCTTCATGCTGTTCCTCTTCAGAATAACGTTCACTGTAGTTGGTTGGTTTATCTTCATCATAATCATCTTCATGACACAAAGACTGGTTAACTTTCTGATTAAGTCCATGACTTGAATTAACTCGATTTTGTTCTGATCCACTGGCTCCCCTCGATCTATATGGAGAAACACACTCTTGCTGTCCAAAACGTGACTGAAACTTGATATGCTTGTCATCACTGCTTTCGCTATAAGCAGAAAAGGGTGTGTTTTGACCCCGTGACTGTCTCTGCTCATTTTGCTTCATTTCATCTTCTATTATATGTTTTGGCCTTGCCCATCTTTCATTCTGTGAAGGACTTTGTCGTCCAGAATTTAACTGTTCATCTGAATATTTAAGGCTATAATTTATTGGGGTATCTAATTCTTCATCATTATCATCCATATGATTTGCACTATGAATTTTATGTGCTAAATCAGCTGGATACTGCCCATAACTACAAAATTTACTTTCATCATCTCCAGAATAGGATTCAATAGATGGTTTCATTTGACCTCTTTTCCCATAGCCATCACTGCTACTAACACTATTTAAGCTATCATTTGACGATCTCTTATATTCCATTTTGGCGTAAGGCATAGGACATGTTCTGTTTGAATTATCTGATTTGGGAAAGTTGTAAGTGTTTGAATGTGCATGGGCAGCAGATGCTCTTCTCAAGGTGTTTCTCTCTTCTGCTATGCAATGTAATTCTGTTGTAGATCCTGAACCTTGATCTTCTTGTGCATGAATTCCTGATACCTCTTCCATGACTTTAGCAATCTGGGCTGTAGCAGTAGAGAGCTGCAATCCTATTCGCTTTGAAGAATTTCCAGAATTTTCTGTTGCTGGATGAAAGGTGCTTAGTCCAATTCCTCTTTCTCTGTCCAAGCTCCGGTCTTTTTCAGATCGAGAGCTTTCCAAACTTGTCCTTGATGAAGAGGATCCTGGCAACACTGTAGTATTCAAATATGGTGAAAGTACAGTCATATTTCCAGTATTAAAATTGTCTGACCTACTGTCCTCATGACGATTAATATCAAAACCATATTCACTATATAAATTTTGTTTATGTCTCTGTTTATTACGATGAGACGTCTTGGGACTTAAATTGTCAATATTGTCAAAAGTCTCAGATAAATGTTGAGCATCTAATTCTGCTTCTAGTGCTTTTTGCTTTCTGACATGAAGGGATGGCAAGCTTGAACCAGGAGACATAATATTGGCATCCTTATACTTTGCAGGTCTGTTTGCCATAAGGTTCCTCAATGCTGCAGCACTGCCCATAGCAATCATTTTGTGCTTGGAGTGAATTAGGTTCTTAAGCATACTAACTGCTCCCATGTCCCATAATGCTTCTTGGTCTTTAGTATTTCTTGCTGAGAGATTCCACAAAGTTCCACATGCATTGCTAACTATTGTCAAACTATGAGACTTTAAGTGCTGTAACAAGGTTTGTAAGCAACTGTTCTCTCTCAAGATTTGCCTAAAATAAAAAAAAAAAACAGTAAACAAAAATTATTAAGGTCAATATAAATAATATATATATATATATTAACCACTATATACAAAATTTTGAATTTGGGCCTCTAATCTCTTTTAAAAAATGACATTAGAATTACTTCATAACAGGTGAAGTAATTTTTGAATTCCAAAAAGAACCCATAAATCTTCACTTGCTGCTTTTTTCCCCCCACTAAAGCTATCTTTTAAAATAATCTTGACCAGATAGACTGAAATAAATGAACAGGTCAGTATAAAAATTCTGTTCTACCATTTTACTTCATTTCCCCAAAGCCCATTTTTCTTGTTTTTAAAAGTGAGTAAATAGTGTCACTGTATTCACAGATAACACTACTTTCAAATTTAAGTACCAGAATATCTTTCAAAATCATACAGTTAACTATTCCTTTGCTCAGGCCAATGAAAAAGAAAGTGTATTTGAACACAGGGGAAGCCAGGGGTTCTTAACCTGGAGAGTGTGAACTTGTTTTTAAAAGTATTTTTAAAGTTATATTTAGACACAAATTACATTATATTTCGATACAAATTACAAGGTTTCCCTTGTAATCTTATGTATATTTTATGTATTTAAAAATATTAATCTGAGAAGGCTTTACCACACTGCCAAAGGCATCATGACAAAAAAAAGGGGTGGGTGGGTGGGTGGTGGTGATGTTAAGAACCACCCCTGTGTTAGGTATAATGAGGTAGGCAAGATTTTTAAATCTTGAATTCCTAATCTTTTCAGAGGTGTGGCACCCTACTGTCATCTCCTTGATTTTGTAGGTCTGCTCTTTTTGGTACCAAAGAAGTGCTGGATTATAAGAAATATTTAGGCTGCATTATAAGTAATATATGTATATGTATATATGTGTTATATACAGGTTCATCTGAATTAAAATTAACTAGAAACACCTATCCAAGATTCTTTAGTGCAACTGGCCTTTCACTCTCTCTGGGCTTAACAAATAAGAACCTGATGAATGTTATTAACATTTCCCATATCTGTAGGCTTTTGACTTGGTGAGGATCTACTGGCACAGACATCTCCCTCAGTGGCATAGCAGATGAATACACTGAACCTTGACGTTACTCTCAAATGTAGCAAGTTAGAAAACAGAGACTGGATTAGTGAGTCTCCAGGCTCCTGTAGTCTGCAAGGATATCATTTCTTACACCTTCCTCTTTCTCTCATTTCCCCAAGTGTATATCAGAGGGGTTCTAGGTGCTCTTGGAATTTGAATAACCCTTCTGACATTCTAGCAGTCTCAGTAACTGGCTATATTCAACAGTTAGGTTAAATAAAATTACAATCAGCAGTAAGAATTTAAGCCATTATCCTCAATAAACTTAATTCTTTCAGCTCCTGATAAATTTTAGTAATATGGTCAGGTATCCCTCTATCTTGGGTTAATCATTATATTTTCCCTCTTTATATATACTACATGCTACAAATGTCTTATTTTTTGAGGTTTGAGGGGGGGAGCTTTAGACCACCTTGTGAAAACTAAATTTAATTCTATTCCCCAAGTTCTATGAGTCTTTGGAACTTTAGAATGTCCAATTAAACAAGTATTAGATAAGTCAACCATTTTCATGATATTAAGACTATATGCTAACTTAAAATTTTATAGTTTACAAAGCAACTGAAAATATATTCTTTCATTCAATTTTTACTTAAGAGCACAGAGATTAAATGACTCACCCAAGGTCATATAGCTAATGGTGGTGAAGCCAGGAGCAAAACTTACATTTTCTGACAGCTAGCCTTGTGCTCTTTTAAAATATCATGTCTTGAATAATCACTAGTAAATACACTTCATGCTAGTGCAGTAATACAAATAAATAAATAGCTATTTCCTCATAAGCATATACATTTTGATTAAGGAATTGAAATTTTATTTAATTTCATTTTGAAATAAAGTATCTGCTCATAAATATATACATTTTGAGCATGAAATTAAAATTTTTAAGTTCACTATGAAATATGCACATGTATATATACACATTATTTATCTATATACCTGTGTTCCTCATTTGTGGCTATCAAGCTAGACACATTCCGCAATATCCCACCTCCACTCTCAATGATGGCTAAAGTATTTGTTTGGCTCCGGTAAGTTAGTGTGCCAACCAAAAATGCAAGAGCACCATCAACAGCACAGATATCAGCTTTATTTTCAGTGCAATGTGCTGACAAATTCCATAAGGCACTCAGTACGCTTTTGAGGGTGGACTCCTATAAAGAAATAGAATACATAACATCTAATCAGATATAAAATTTGTCTCTTGGAGCTTATAATTGTTTTCTTTAGAATGATACTTATTCACACTCCTTTCCCTTTTTTAACAAAACATTTAAAACCTTCGGATTTTTGTCTTTGAAATACTCACTTTCAAGAGTTTAAAGAAAATACTAAAGAGAAATTAAGAGTTCAATGAGTCAAGAATATTCTTATTTTTAAAAATCAACATAAAAATAAAATTATTAAGGTGCTTAAAGACCACAGCAATCTAGACATTAAGTATTTCTATAAAGGAATTTCTTACAAAGAGCTTAAAATTATAAAAGAATAAATGGATTTATATAAACTATGAAAGTACTGCTGTCAGGAAAGCAATATAAACTGATAAAATAATGATAAATATGCCATGAGAATAAGTTAAGGTGTGGTACTCACAGCCATATTCTAAATATACAAGGACCATGATGAGGTTAAAATCTGTCTAACCTACGTCTTTTTAACAGATATCAATCCCTCAATAAGTATTTATTAATTTAAACAACTAGTCATAATATCTAATCAGATCTAAAAGGGCACTAAAATTTATTAAGAGCTTATTGTATACAGCAAACTGTGTTGAGAAAGTAAAATTTTAGATAAGACATGGCCCCTTTAGACAAGACAATCTCTCAAGAAGCTTACAGTTTAGTGGGGAATGAAATACCAACAAAGATATTGAGAATACACAAAAGTACCTGAAAACTGCATGCAGAGAGTTACAAATAAAAATATTATTAGAGATCTAAGAGAAAGATTATTAACGGTAACCATGTGGTACTGTAGTTGGTTTTTTAAGATGAGTTGGCTTTCAGGAGGTAAAGATGGGGAAAGGGTATTCATGTGAATATACATGAAAACTTAGTATGTCTTTTGAGGGGACTGTATACAGTTAGGCTGAAATATAGCATGTGTGTGTGTTATGAGAGAAGGCTGGAAAAACAGGGTGGCATTATGTTTTGAAGAACCTTGAATGGCAGAAATAGGTTCTAAAATTCACTTGGAAGGAAAGATCCAGTTTTAAGCAAAGCTTCAGTGTACAAATCAAGAATAAAAAGCATCTGAAAAACAGGAGGGTCAGTATGTAGAGGGTAAAAATGCCATATAATGGAGGAAAAGTTCAATGTGATAAGGAAGATGTAGTTGCTTTCTTTCAAAGAATAAATGAGATAGAACATTATGAAATGTTAAATGGATAATTTTGATTACATTAAATTTAAAAGGTTTTGCACAAACAAAACTAATGCAACCAAGATGAGAACAAAAGCAGAAAGCTAAGAAACAATTTTTACAGCAAATGTTGCTGATAAAGGCTTCACTTCTCAAATACATAGAGAACTGAGTCAAATTTATAAAAATGCAAGTCATTCCCCAATTAATAAGTGGTCAAAGGATATAAATAGACAGTTTTCATATAAAGAAATCAAAACTATCTAGTCATATGAAAAAAGCTCTAAATCACTATTGAGTAGAGAAATGCAAATTAAAACAACTTTGTGGTATGACCTCACATCTATCAGATTGGCTAATCACAAAAAAGGAAAATGATAAACGTTGGATAAGATGTGGGAAAATTGGGACACTAATGCACTGCTGGTGAAGTTGTAAACTGACCTTATCATTCTGGAGAGCAATCAGGAACTAGGCCCAAAGGGCAATTGATCCAATAATACCATTACTCGGTCTGTATCCCAAAAAGATTAAAAAGGGGGGGGAAGGGAAGGGACCTATCTATACAATAGTATTTATGGCAGTTCTTTTTGTGATGGCAAAGAACTGGAAATGGAGGAGATGATCATCAATTGGGGAATGACTGAACAAGTTGTTATTTATGATTGTGATGGAATACTATTGTGCTATAAGAAATGATGAACAGGCAGACTTCAGAAAAACCTGGACTTACACGAACTGATATGACATGAAGAGAGCAGGACCAAGAGAATATTATATACAGTAACAGCGACATTGTATGATGATCAATTATGAATGACTTAGTTATTCGCAGACATAAAATGATCTAAGACAATACCAAAGGATTAATATTGAAAAAATGCTATCTACATCCAGAGAAAGAAACAACAGTCTGAATTTAGATCAACGGATACTGTTTTTAGTTTATTTTTTCATGTTTTTTTTTTCTTTTGGTCTGTTTCTTCTTTCACAACATGACTAACATGGAAATGTTTTAAATGATTGCACATATATAACCTACATCCAATTGTTTGCCATTTTAAGGGAAGAGGAAGGTGAGAAAGGAAGAAAATTTGGAACGTTAAATTTTTTAAAAATGAATGTTAAAAATTATCTTTACATGTAATTGGAAAAAATAAAATATTATGAAAAATAATGAATGCGACAAAAAGTTGTTTTCTAAACAGGTGTGTAACTTTTATGGCAAGTGGATGTATTTCAAAACAGTTTTTCACATTTTGTCTGAACATATTTAGAATATAAAGTTTGCTAGTATGTTCAAAACTTGAAACAAAATACAATAAAATATATAAACACACAAAGTGACATGAAGAGTAATGTTAATTTTATTTAGTTCCTTTTGAAGTACACATTTATCTGCATTGTTGTCAATGCTGCCTCGGAAGGGACTGTCAATGAAATAACAATAGTCTCCACTAGGGGTTATCATGAACTGTTGGGGGCCTGTGCTTTTGTCCTAATGTGCACTTTAATTAAATGGAACAGGGTTCGAAGCAAGTATTTGCATACAGAGGTATTTGGCCACAGCATTTGGTAAAGACATATTCTGCATTAGGAATGTGATCATATTTTGGTTTTGGTAAAGGGTGAGGGAGGAGAAGAAGGGGAAGGAGAATAATTTGACAGTTCTCAAAATAATTTGGCATGTATTGAAGACATAAAAAATGTGACAGATGAAATTTTCTTTCCTAGTAATAATCACAGGACTTACAACTTTGCTTCTGTTAACCTGATCTGCTGCTAGTATCTCTACATCAGGCTGAGCCTGAGGGAGTATGACATAACAGATCCAATGGGCTCCCCCAATATGTGCCTTGTGCAGCTTTTTCCTGGCTATGCCAGTCACTCGAGTTTCATTCCAAATCAAAGGAAGAAGTAACTAAAGACCTTTCTTTGATGAGGTGCACCTTGTCCAAGAACAAATGGAGTGGGGTCAGGCATGGAATCCAGTGACTCTTATAAAAGGAGTTTCTGGCTTTCCAACTCCATGCTGTGGACCTCCTCAAATCCTGGGTTTAACAGAACCAAGAGATTATTTTTAATTTCATGCCTCACAGTTTCTGGGAGCTTATCTTTAGGGGAAACTGGTTTGCGGCTGGTAGTGGCAGGTCTGTTGGAGGGTACAACTGTCATCAGCTTCTTGTTGGCAGTATGAAGCTCCAATGTGAGGCAGGTGCTGTACACGCTCCAGCTCACTCAGTTTGTGGCTCTTCAGCTTCAGGTTCAGCTCCTCCAGCTACTTCTTCTCTTGCTCCTTTTCAGTGTTGTTGACCACCATGAGAAGGGTTTTTATTTGCTCGAGCTCCTTCAGCAGCCCCTTGTTCTTGTCTTCCTTCACTGAGCTTCCAGCTCTTTGCGTTTGGACTACCAGAGGACAGATCACCCAGTAAGAATAAGAGAATAAAAAGAAGAGGAATGGCATTTGCTCACTTCCTGCCTAGGGATACCAATGCAGGTAACTGCTGACTGTATAATAATAATAGTTTTTTGTGTTTCTAGGCAATGTACTTAAGATGTGACAAAGAACCTGATGATTTCCTAAATCCTGGTGATCCATATCATGGATCACACATGACATAGTCAGAAACAACCTAGAAAGCACTGTTACAGATTACCAAGTGATGGTATTGTATATTAAGATGTGCTCAAGGGAAGAGGCCCAGGAAACAGAGAGGGGAAGCATGGTAAACATTTGATTCAATTTAATTAATTAGTTAATTAGAGAAATAAGAAGATATCATTGGATTATGCTACAAAATATATGAACAGAAAGAAGAAATAGAGGAGAAGTTCAGGAAATGGATGACAAGCCTGGCAAAAAATAATATAATAAAATAATATAATAGTAGTGATGTGATACTGTATTATTTGAACACCTGTTGGATCTCCCTTTGTGATAAAAACAGACTAGCTAATCATTTCTTGATTTGTATTAATGATAAATTTCATCATTTTCAAGGTAAAAGAAGTGATCAACTTATTAAATACACACACATACACACACCTCAATTTTCAGGAAAAAAGTGCTAGCAACTGGAAGCAGGGGATCAGGGTAGACAACTCACAGAAAGTGATATAGCACACCTTTACGGATTCTATAAGGTAAAGTAAGAGTGTATTTTAAGAAGGTAAGACTTTTTTTTGTAAGGAGCTGGTTAATGGAATGTTGTGTTTGGGGAAAAATTAGCAGGCCAGTTTTGATGTACAACACATGAAGAAGAGAAATGTTTATTAAGTCTGGAAAGACAGGCTGCTGCCAAATTTTGAAATGGCTTTGAAAGCCAAATAGATGAGTTTATGTTTTATCCTAGTAACAAGAGAATCATTGGAGTTTTTTGAGCAGGGGTGTGACGTAGAAAGAGGTGTGCTTTAGGAATATAAATCTGTAGTTTTGTTGTTGCTGTCTTTTCAGTTGTGTCAGACTCTTGCCAAAGATGATCTGTCATTTCCTTTTCCAGCTCATTTTAGAGATGAAGAAATTGAGGCAAACAGGGTTAAGTGACTTGATCAGGGTCACACAGCAAACTGATTATCTGAGGACAGATTTAAATTCAAGATGAGTCTTTCTGACTCCAGGCCTGGCATTCTATCCACTGTGCCACCGAGTTGGCTCTAGCTTTGAGAACAGATTAAAGAAGAGACTAGAGGCTGGGAGATCAGTCAGGTGCCTGTTTCGTCCCAACATAAATGAGGAATCAAGGTAAGGTGCTGGCCATCTGAGCAGAGAAAAGAGGACAGATGGAGATATATTGTGGTGGTAGAGTTGACAACACTTGGTAATAGTAACAACCACAATGGCTAACGTTTATAAGACACTTGCTAAAAGCCAGGCACTATGCTAAGTACTTTCTACCCTGAGAGGTAGCCGCTGTTGCTATCCCTCATTTTACAGATGAAGAATCCAGCAAATTGAAGTTTAATGACTTGTTCAGGGTCACATAGCTGGTAAATGTCCAAGGCTAGATTTGAACACAGGTCTTCCTGCCTCTGCGTGTGGCACTGCATCCACTGTGCCACCTAGATGCCCTCAACTGAGGGGTGAGACAATGAGAGAAGTTGAGAATGTCTCTTATGTTATGAACTTGGCTAAGTGGAATGGACAGTGGTACCCTTAACAGAAATAGGGAAACTAGGAAGATTGAGGATGTGAGGGCAAAGAGAATCAGTTAAGATAAAGACCAACAATGGAGTGCTGGATTCTGGATCTGATTCTTACTAACTGGAACAAATTTGGTATTTGGGCGGAAATGATGAAGATTTTGGAGAAGAAATTACTTCCTTTTATAACCTGTGATAAAGGAGAGGAAAGCAGGAATAGTTTCATAAGGAGTTCTAAAAGTTCAAGGGAAGGCTAGGTAGGAACTTATGAACTAAAATTTTATATGGAAAAAGCCAGTCCAAGAAGGTAGGGTTTGTTTTCTTAAGAGAGAGGTATAGCACTCAACAACCAACGAAGGCTTAAGAAAAGTGTCCAGATCATGGAAGCAAGGGCAAATGGAGAGGAAGAGAGAGGGACTGACTTGGAAATTGGAAAAGATAACTTAATCAATGGATTCTCCAAAAGTCATAATTTAAATAAAGATCCTAGATGATATATTTCATGAAATCTTAAGTGAAAAATTTATTAGAATCAGAGCACAAAGTGAATATATAAAGAATCTACTAATCACTGCCTGAAAGAACAAACCAAAAATTCCTAGTAAGATATCATACACAATAGTCAAAGGAAAAATACTGCAAGTACCCAGAAAGAAGATATGAAGTACCAAGGAACTAGTCATGATCATGTAAAACAATAAATTAGAAGAGATGTTGGAATATAATATTCCAAAAGGCAAAAGAGATAGGTCTGTAACCAAGAAATTGCTCTGCAAAGCTGAGGATAATCTTAAAAATGAACCTTTAAAGCAATCGAGGACTTTCAAGCATTTCCAATAAAAAAAAATCAGAGTTGAGTAGGAATTCTGAAATAGAAACCCTAAGAGTTCAAAGAAACCTAACCTGGTAAATTTATTTGAGCAACGTAAAGGAACTGTATGTAGTACTTGCATTCTAATAGGGGACAAAGAAACAAAGGTCCCTTCAGAACCTTAATGTTTTGAAGGCTACCGAGGGAATTAAATAAAAAAAACCCAGAACTTGGGGATGGTTCTGCTTTGTGGATTTCAAGAGGGAAAAGATAAGGGAGGGTAAAAGAAAGAATATACTTTATACAGAAGGGAGAAAAGGGCTATAATTGTTTTTTCTCACACTTGGGATGAGAAGAATATATAAACATGGTAACAGGATTAGGCATCAGATGAACTTCACTTTTATCTGAAACAGATAACTGAAGATTGAACACATACACAAAATATACATCAAACTCCAAAGGGAGACAAAAGGAGTACTGTACTTACAGACTAAAGAAAACTTGAGTTCAAATTTTCCCTTAGACTTTTACTAGCTATGTGACTCTGGGCAAATCACTTTACCTCACTCAGCCTTAGTTTCCTCGTCAGTAAAACAAGCATAATAAGAACACCTACTTTATAGGACTAAAAGGATAAAATGAGGTAATACATGTAAAACACTTTGCAAACCTAAAGTTCCTTATAAGCATTAGCTATTGTTTTATTCTTGTAAAATCAGGGGAAGGAACAGACACAAATAAAACAAAGGGGGAATATTTCAAGGGGAAGAAGAGAAGAACTAGAATAGGAGGGATGTACCTCATGGCCTCTTAGATAAATGGGGAATGGCTGAACAAACTGTGATATCTGAATCTACAGGAAATTACTGCATCACAGGAAATTATGAGAGAGACAACTTAAGAGAATCCCAGGTAGAGGATGCAGAGTGAAGTGTTTAGAACCAGAAGAACAATTGATACAAAGCCAGCAACACTGTAAAGAAAAACAACCCTTAAAGACTGAAGAGATATGATTGATGCAATTGCTCAACCACATCTCTGTAAGACTTAAGATGAAGCAAGTTACCCATCTCCCAATTGTGGAGACATGGCCCCTGGGCGGATTAGTTTTGCTTGACTCTGCTTTATCTGTTGTAAGGTATTTTTTTTAAATTTCCTTTCATTTTTTATTGGAAGAATAGAGGGGAAATCTGGAGGATCAGCAATAATAATACCAAAAGAAAAAAAAATGGGCCATTTTAACACAAAAGAGGATAGAGGAACATTCAGAAGGAAGCATAGTTAAGTAGGACAGTATTGAAAGTAATGTAAATTTATTATGTACTTTTAAAAAAGCAAGAAGCATGATATGGAGATTCAGTTTCATATCTAAGGGTCTTTTTCATATATAATACTCTTTAGGGTATGTTAAATTCAGAATAAAGTTTTCTTAAAGAAGAAAAATTGGTAAGAATCAGCCAAAATGGAGAAATTGAAAATATTGAACAAAGAAAAGAAAGTACCTGAGGGTCTTGGAGCAGATGTGGATATGAATCTAAGAGAAAAAATGGCACATTTCTTCCTGAGATTTCAGAAAAGGATGAGAGAATAGATACAGCAGGAATAAGATGAAGTTAAAGGGTTTGGATATATGTAGGAATTCATGCAAGATGGACATTATTTTCTTGGTGAAATATGAAACATAATTAAGAGTGACAAATTAATGAGGACAGGATTAGGGATTGAAGGAGAAACAGGAATGTTTAGAACAATGGGGAGTGTCCTATGGAATATAGAAAATGCTCAGGGTTACTGAGTTATAAGCAGTGTCAGAGAGAATGTTAGACAATAAAATGGTATGGGAATACTAAATTATGAAACTTTCTCTAGCAACACTTTCTGGCCTATGTTCAGGAGAAGAGAAAGTAGATATGAAAAATGATAAAGATGAAAGAAACCATCCTTCATGGAAACAGTTATTTATCAAAGGCCCAAAGTGTTAGTATAACTATCTAAAAAGTGATGAGACCATTTGATGTAAAAGTTGATGAAATCAGGAAAACTGCAAAGGGTAGCTTGCTACAACGACAAGGAAAGCTCTTTATCCAGTGCTCACTGAAATTATCAGTTAAAGAATGTTGTCGTTCATCATGTCTGACTCTTGAGACCATGTATGGGATTTTCCTGGAAAAGATACTGGGGTGGTTTGTCATTTCCTTTTCCAATAGGTTAGGCAAACAGAGGTTAAGTGACTTGTCCAGGGTCACACAGCTAGTGAGTGTCTGAGGCCACACTAGAACTAAGGATTTCCTGTCTCTAGGCCCAGTGCTCTATCCACTGAGTCACCTGGCTGCCTCCAGTTAAGGAATAACTGGACTTTGCTGATTCCAAGCAGTAGCTTGCTAAGATAAATCCTTTAAAAAACTGACCCAAATGGGCTTTCCTATCAAAAAGAGATAGTTTCTGATATACCTTCTGGGAGTCAGAAATGTGACTCATTTTTCTCAGATTTTCTTGGATAATGCTGCCATCAAGGTTTCAAACTTTGGGAGACGAGAAAGAACCCAAGTATATCAGACATTCCTTTTTTATATAGAATGATCCAAAGGAGAGAAGTCATGAGTTGGGCATGATAGGTGAAGGGTTTTAGAGAAGGCACTGCCAAAACTAATTATCCTTCAGTGTATCTTTTCAATGTCACAACACTAAGTGTCTAATTGGATACCTTTTTCACTTCCAAAGCACATTCCATTAAAGCTTTTACACTTCCAACTTCACGGAGAGTCTTTTTACTGTTCACATCAGCTCGCCAAGACAAATTCCTTAAAACACTTGCAATGACCTGCAAAATAGTCAATGGACATTTAAGAACATTTGCTTTTACATATCAAATGATTCTTACCAATAAGCATTTTACTAAGGATCTACTATGAACTAGGTATTATGCTAAGAATTTAGAATACAAAGAGAAAAAAAACAGTGTCTGTCAGGATGAATTTTACATTTAACTAGGGGACACTACATTTTGATGAATAATTATATACAAAAAGAAAATGAAGTCAATTAGGGGACACTAGCAGCTAAGCTATTAGCTAAGTTTTAGATAGAAGGTGACACTTGACAAAATTTTTTGGAAAACAAGTGGATTCGAAGGGGAATGTGGAAGGAGTACTCTTCAGGCAGTAGGATACCAGTGGAAAGACATGGAGACAGGAGATGGAGTGTTGTGTTGGAATAACTGTGGGAAGGTCAATTTGGCAATGACATAGAGCTCAGGAAAGGGAGAAATGTATAATAAGGTTGGAAAGGCATACTGGGACCAGGTAGGAAGGAATTTTAAAAAGCTAAACACAGCAACTTATTTTTGATCCTGGAGACAACAGAAAATTATTGGAATTTTAATGAATAGGGGAGTTACATGAACAGATGTATACTTTAGGAAAATCAGAAGAAAAGGTAAAGATAGTTAGGTAGAAAAGGAAGATAGTTAGGTAGAAGACCCAGATCTCTAAAAGGATACGGGTGCTTTTTACATAAATAAGGAATTTTGAAGAAGAGGTAGGTTTTGGGAGGAGTTGATTATTTCAGTTTTAGAATTGAGTTCAGTTTCTTTACTGCCAGAAACAAGGACAGAAAACACAAAATCATATGATTTCAAAGTAGATCATCTCATTTAAATCGAACAAGAAAAAAACCCATGAGAGTATAAATGACTATACCCATTTTTTGTTTAAAGGTGTCTATCAAGGTACAATCTACCTTTTGAGGCAGCTTATATAAAATAACTCTTATTATTGTTAAGCAGTTTTTCTTGTTAGCAAGCCTAAATATGCAACTTTGCAATTCCTACCACATTGTTCCTGATTTTGTCCTTCGAAGACAGGGTAAACCAAATCCCTTTTAAAAATGATTATCCTCAAAATATTTAAAGACAGGTATCATGTCAAATCTCTACTAAGATTGCTCAAATTACAAGGTACTAAGCATTAAATTTAGTGAGGCTTTCCCTAAGTTCAATGGAATAAAGATTTTGATTTTGGGAATCCATATCTATAACTGCACCCTTCCCCTCCAAGCTGAACAACTTCTCCCCTAATAAGAAGTTACCTGCTGTAAGTCTTCACTTTCAGATTTCAATTGGGCTACAAGAGCTCTCATACAGCCTTTCATAGAGCACAGAGTAGCCTAAAAATAAGCAGAAAAGAAAAGATGATCACAAAAACAGGTAACCTCATGTTTAGTATATATTTGATGTTTTGCTTTTGGAGATGAAATTTCAAATACTATAGTTTAAGTGCTTCATTTTAGTCACATAAAGCATTTTCCCCAAGAAGGTATTATGATACTATTTACAGAACTGGAAGAATATACCCCCTTCCTTAACTCTGGTTAGATAATAGGTTTCCATTATGTGTCAAAAGCAAGGTTTCAAGCAAAGAGTTCCAATTTAGCCTATGTGGTAGTGTGTATGTTACATTTGCCTGGGTTACCAGTACACTAAGAAGTGCAGTTAGTAGCTTTTATTAGAAAAAATGGAATCCTACAGATTGTATCTTCAAAGAGTATAAAATCTTGACTGTATATACATAATGGTTTTTAATCAGACATATGACTGCTGAGTAAGGAGGTAAAAGGAATATGATGTAAAGGATAAGTGTTGATTACTACTGAACGACTGATATGAAATTAAAAGCAGCAAAAAACAGAAAACTGCACTGATCCCATGCTAACTCTTTTAAAAATAGATGAAATTAAAAAAGGGGAAAGGACCTACATGTACAAAAGTATTTACAGCAGTTCTTTTTGTGGTGGCAAAGAACTGGAACTGGGGGCAATGCCCATCAATTAGGGAATGGCTGAACAAACTGCAGTTTATGAATGGAATGGAATACTACTGTGCTGTAAGAAATGACAAGCAGGAAGATGTCAGAAAAACATGGAAAGACTTATATAAAGTGATGCAAAGTGAAATGAGTAGAACCAGGAGAATACTGTACACAGTAACAGCAGCATTGTGATGACTAACTGTGATTGACTTAACTGTTCTCAGCAATACAATGATCCAAGGCAATTCCAAAAGACTCATGATGGAAAATGTTATCCACATCCAGAGAAAGAAATGATGGAGTCTGAATGCATACTATTTTCACTTTACTTTTTTCATGATTTTTTTTCCTTTTGCAAACTGTAATTGTTTTGCAAACTGTTTCTTCTTTTATAATATGACTAATATGGAAACAGGCTTCACATGATTATACATATATAACCTATATCAAATTGCTTACCATCTTGGGGGGGGCATATTTGGAACTCAAAATGAAAGTTAAAAATTGTTTCTACCTGTAATTGGAAAAAATAAGATATTATAAAAAAAAAAACAGATGAAATAAAAACCTACCTTGTTTGCTACATCTCCAAAAGTCAAGTTTGTCAGAGCCATTCCAGCATATCGTCTTAATGTAACACTGTAGTGGTCATTAGTAAGCCCATACATTTCACAGTCTACTTGTAATAATTCTGCAATGGCCTGTAGTCCCCCTATTTTAAAAGAGTAAGAATAAAAGTATTTATTTCAAGTGAAAAGTGATTATTTAATACTAGAGTTTCATCATTTTAACCAGCAGGGAAATCTCAAGTAATGAAAATACAATCTAAAATTCTCTAATAGAATTACAAACAAAACATTTAGAACTAGAAGGTACCTCAGAGGTCAGATAGTTCAACCCCCTCATTTTATAGATGAGGAAAACTGATGTTAAGTGACTTATCTAAGTTCACACAGTAAGTAGCAAAACCAGTATTCAGACACAAATCTTCTTATTCTAAATCAAATGTTCTTTCCATGGACATGGCAAAAGAACTGATGTGAATGCAAGAAATTCCCGGGTGAAAATAAATTGAGTAATTTTCATAATGAAGTCAAATATTAAATCCCTAAAGAATAAAGTTAGGCCCAGAAACATTTAAAAGTTTTACATATGACCTGAAGGAAGAATGCTGAGGGAAATCTGAGTATTCAGAAAATACAATGCTTTTCTTGGTCAGAAAAAAGCCAACAAGAGAAAAATAACAAGATGATTTTTTTTAAGGCTTAAGGAATTGAGGGAAAAAACGTTAATGAAATGAGGAAAATAAATCCAAACTTTCCTCATCTGATAACTTCAGTGTTTTCAGTTATATCCTGAGACAGGGGACTTAGGAGTCACTATTGTTCACTGAAAGAAATTAATTGAGTATGTTATTGAGGTTAAGAGGGAAAAAACAAAATCCAGAAGGCATGGGCTAAACATCTCAAGTTCTTTCAGTCAGTCTTGAAATGGCAAGAACTCTAGGTCATTCTCCACAGGCAACATGGTGACTTGTATCTGAATTCTGGCTCTTGCTCTTGTCACTGCTTTTTTTACCTTACAAGTAACCGAGCTTCTCCGGGACTGTGTCCTCATTTGTAAAAGGAGGGGACTGAAAGAGATGCCTTCGAAGGTCCCTTCCAATCACTCAGGTTTGAACCTTGGAGCTATTCTTGGTTCTTTGCTCTTCTGCATTTCCTACAACCAGTGAGCTGCCAGGTGCTATTGATTCTATCTTAACAACACCTCTTATATTTTTACCTTCTTTTCATTTAAATAGCCATTACTAGTTTAACCCTTCCATTATTTCTTGCGCAGACTGCTGCAATAACATCCTAAACCAGGAGTGGGGAATCAGTGGCGTTGAGGTCACATGTAGCCTTCTAGGTCCCCAGGTATGGTCCCATTGAATGAACACAAACTTTGCAGAATACATCCCCTTAATAAAAGGATTTTTTTCTGTAAAACCTGGACTCAGTCAAAACTCCGCACCTGAGGACCTAGAAGGTCACATGTGGCCTTGAGGCCCACAGGTTAAATGTTTCTGGGCCTCACATGATCTTCCTGCCTTTGGTCCAGGAATCTTCAAACTTTTTTGATCATGCATCCTTAGCAATAAACAATTTTTGAAAATATCTCTTCACATATTTTCTTATTTAAAAATTTTATGCATGTACTATTATTACTAATATTTATGTGTAAGACATAAACATTTTAAAAGGATGAGGTAGAGATGAAATAATATCTGATCCTAGAATTCACAGGGCACCACTGAAGCTTACTGAATAGGGAGTCACACAGTCAGATTTGTGCTTCTGGAAAATCATTTTGGTGGTTATGTGGGAGAATGAATAGAGAGACATCAGGCAGAAAGACCAATTAGAATGCTATTTCAACAGGCCAAGGAAGAGGTGAATAGGGCCTAAACTAGAGTGGTGGATATGTGAATGAAGAAGTGGTGGTGGAAGAAATGAAAATATATGGCAGCTGATTGGATATGTTGAGTGAGGAACAGTCATGGATACTATGTAGGGCAAGACAGGGCAGGGAAGCGCTGCCTTGCTAAGAAGCTTGCTAAGGTGCCTCAGTCTAATTAATGGTGGGAAATGACAGAGTGGGGGTGTGTTGAGCTAATAGGTTAATAGGTAAAAGAGACAGTGTAGTTGTACTGATCATTTAAGTATTTCCCCACCCTCATTTCCCTTGTAATTTAGTTTGATAGTGGTTTCCTTAGGGGCTGGATCTCAAAGTGTTGCAGCATCCTCCCTTGCTGGGCAAATTCACAGTTCACCAACCAGATAATCTAGGTCTCTGCTGGGACAGCTGGTTTAGGTACACTGTCATTTTTAACATATCATTCAAAACCAGTTTGCTTTCCATTCAAACTCAAATATGACTTGTTTAAAGCTGGTAAGGCCTTCTTCAGGAGATCTTCCCCAAGACAGTTGGCTGATGATGCTCATTAGCAATGAAGACATCCAGACCCACAAAGGGATAAGCCCTGCATTTCTTCTGAATCTACCTTTTCGGATGAGGGAAGTATCTCTTTTAATACAAATCCCCACAACTCAATCCCTTCAGGCTGTTTTGAAGGTAAATCAAGTTATGAAGAGTTATATTATCACAATTTTGAAAAAGGGAGATGGAGCCAAGATGGCAGAGTAGAAGGACAGCCCTGTAGAAGCTCTCCTTCCACAGTCCATAAAATACCTGAAAAAAATGACTCTAAAAAATTCCAGAGCAGCAGAAGCCACAAAATGACAGAGTGAAAGAGATTTCCAGCCCAAGACAGCCGGGAAGACTGACAGGAAAGGTCTATCACACCAGGCTTGGAGCAAAGAGCAGCCCAGTCTTGGCTGCGGACAGCAGCTTGGATGGGACCACAGCAGGCTTCATGGAACAGAATCACTAGGTAGCAACTGTGGTTCCCAAATTACTCAACCCACAAATGCCAAAGACAGCTTCAAAGGTTAGTGAGAAAGTTCTTTCACCTGGATGAGAAGAGAGCAGGGTCTTGCCCTAGCTGCAGCCCCAGGCAGTCGCAGGAAGCAACAGCTGCATCCATTTTTTGGAGCCCTAGGGCTAAGGACCCTGGGGAAATTGAGCAGCTAGTCTGGGTCTCAGCCCTGAGTAGAAGTCCTTGGGTGAGGAAGAGCACTGGTTGGTGGAGCTGGTGGAAGCTCTGGAGAGGGAATTCTACTCACAGATCCTGGGCAGAAAAGCTTGTGGTTGCTCCCAAACCAGAGCACAAGCCAGGAGAGGAGTAAACTCCTTGATTGTGCCACCTTGGAGGAACCAAGAACTTACAGGTCCCTGGAGTATATCCTCCTCTTGACAAAGGACTCAAAAGTCAAGTAACTGCCTAGGAAAATGTCCAAAAAAGGAAAAAAATGACTATAGAAGGTTACCTTCTTGGTGAACAGGTATATTCTTCCATCCTTTAGGATGAGGAAGAACAATGCATACCATCAGATGAAGCCATAAAAGTCAAGGCTTCTCCAACCAAAACTTTCAAAATGAATATGCAATGGTCTCAGGCCATGGAAGAGCTCAAAAAGGATTTTGAAAATCAAGTAAGAGAGGTGGAGGAAAAATTGGAAGAGAAAACAGAGAGATGCAAGAAAATCATGAAAAGTAAGTCAACAGCTTGCTAAAGGAGACCCCCAAAAAATGCTGAAGAAAATATCACCTTTAAAAATAGACCAACTCAAATGGCCAAAGAAGTCCAAAAAGCCAGTGAGGAGAAGAATGCTTTAAAAAGCAGAATTAGCCAAATGGAAAAGGAGGTTCAAAAGCTCACTGAAGAAAATAGTTCTTTAAAAATCAGAGTGGAGCAGATGGAAGCTAATGACTTTATGAGAAACCAAGAAATTACAAAACAAAACCAAAAGAATGAAAAAATTGAAGACAATGTGAAATATCTCATTGAAAAAACAACTGACCTGGAAAATAGATCCAGGAGAGACAATTTAAAAATTATGGGACTACCTGAAAGCCATTATCAAAAAAAGTGCCTAGACATCATCTTTCATGAAATTATCAAGGAAAACTGCCCTGATATTCTAGAACCAGAGGGTAAAATAAATATTCAAGGAATCCACTGATCACCACCTAAAAGAGATCCAAAAAGAGAAACTCCTAGGAACATTGTGGCCAAATTCCAGAATTCCCAGGTCAAGGAGAAAATACTGCAAGCAGCCAGAAAGAAACAATTCTGGTATTGTGGAAATACAATCAGGATAACACAAGATCTAGCAGCTTCTACATTAAAGGATCAAAGAGCTTGGAATAGGATATTCTAAAAGTCAAAGGAACTAGAATTAAAATCAAGAATCACCTACCCAGCAAAACTGAGTATAATACTTCAAGGGAAAAAATTGCATGCAATGATATAGAGGACTTTCAAGCATTTCTGATGAAAAGATCAGAGCTGACTAGAAAATGTGACTTTCAAACACGAGAATCAAGAGAAGTATGAAAAGGTAAACAGGAAAGAGGAATCATAAGGGACTTACTAAAGTTGAACTGTTTACATTCCTACATGGAAAGATAATATTTGTAACTCTTGAGATTTTTCTCAGTATTTGAGTAGTTGGAGAGATTATATATAGGCAGAGGGCACAGGGTGAGCTGACTAGGAAGGATAATATCTAAAAAAATAAAATTAAGGGGTGAGAGAGGAATATATTGGGAGGAGAAAGGGAGAAATGGAATGGGGCATATTATCTCTCATAAAAGAGGCAAGAAAATGCTTTTTCAATGGAGGGGAAAAGGGAGGTGGTGAGAGGCAAAAAGCAAAGCTTACTCTTATCAAATTTGGCTTAAGAAGGTAACAACATGCACACTCAATTTGGGTGTAAAAATCTATCTTACACTCTTGGAAAGTAGGGGAGAAGGGGATAAGTGTGATCGGGGGGATGGCAGAAGGGAAGGTTAATGGGAGGATGGGGTAATTAGAAGTAAACACTTTAGGGGAGGGACAAGTTCAAAAGAGAGAACAGAATAAATGGGGGGAAGGAAAGGATAGAGGGAAATATAGTTAGACTTTTACAACATGACTATTATAGAAGTCTTTTGCAAAACTACATATATACAGCCTATACAGAATTGCTTGTCTTCTCAGTGGGGAAGGGAAAGAAGTTGGAACTCAAAGTTTTAGCAATGAATGTTGAGAATTGTTATTACGTGCACCTGGGAAATAAGAAATATAGGTAATGGGATACAGATATCTATCTTTCCCTACAAGAAAAGAGAGAAGATGGGGATAATGTAAGGGAGGGGTGTGAAAGAAGGGAGGGCAGATTGGGAGAAGGGGTAATTAGAATGCACAGTGTTTTAGGGGTGGGGGAAGGGGAGAGATGGGGAGAAAATTTGGAACTCAAAATCTTGTTGGAAATGACAGTCAAAAACTAAAAATAAATAAATGAATTTTTAAAAAGAAGAATTTTGAAAAAGTCTAAATTACCAAGCTGAAAGACTCATCAAAGCTGGAAGATCTAAAAGACAATTTAAAAATTATCTTGAAGGTACAGTTCTTAAGGGCACAAAAGATACATTAGTCTCTCCCAGCTGAATGGTCAAGGCATTTTTCTGTCTTAATGGGATTGCGGAAGGGTCCTCTCCACTGGTAGTGGAGTTTCCTCACTGTAAGTTCCCTACTCTAACAGTGAAATCATAGGTTTAGTGCAAATTTTAAAGAACATAGGTAAATATGTAAGGCTGTGTTTTAATCACTAGGAAGCAAAGAAGAAAAGACAAGAATGAGAAATATCCTCAGCACTTTACACAGCTCATTTTATGCTTTTATCACATTCTAATTTTCTGTCTTGCAGAAATCCCTGTGTCAAGAACTGCAATTTTGGGTTTGGAACTTGAGAAGTTCCTCCCTCCTCTGACTGGCAAATGGTGGTAGAAAGAGTCCACAAATCCTCCTAGGAATAAAGGAGTGTGTGTGTATTCGTCTTTCATTGCCAAAGAAAACCATGCCATCAGAGAAATAATGAAATGACTTGCACTTGACTTTGTTTTGAGGGAGGGAGGGCTGGGAGGTCACCAGCCTCACTTCTCCACCAGAGTCATCTGAATCCAGTGACCAGATATTCATCAGGATGACTGGAGATGACCCAGGATGAGGCACTGGGATTAAGTGATTTACTCAAGGTCACACAGCTACTGAGTGTCAAGTGTCTGAGGTGACATTTGAACTCAGGTCCTCCTGATTCCTGTACTGGTGCTCTATCCACTGCACCACCTAGCTGCCCCAGGACTAAAGGAGAATCTCAAATTGGACCTATGAACACATTTTTCTCTTTGCAATGTACACTTATACAAAGTTCTCTGGTTTTAGGTTTTGCAGTACTCCATTAGTACATCATAATTTATTATTTGGCCATCTGTCTCAGAAACCTAACCACCACAAAAAAATAGTTTCCATGGGAAAAAATTGTTATAAGTTCCAAGTAAAGAATGAACAAATTAACTCTTAGGAGCTTGAAACTTTCTTACTTGCTTTGGAATAACACATCAGTTCACGAGCAGGTAATGATGGTCCTTAATGAACACTTTACTACTGAATATATCATTAGTTGGAAAAGAATGAATGCAACCTCTCTGTTTTTATATAAACTCAAGAAATAGACCTTTAAAGAGTATTTTGCAGCATGACTATTGCATATTATGTGTGTATGTATGTGTATGCACGTAAGTTAACAAAAACTCCGCTGTGACACTTTGACAGCTTTATCATTTCACTGATGTGGGGATTTCTTCTATTGTGAGGAGTATGATTCATTTGCACTTACATAATTCTTGTCCAGGTTCCTTCATGGATTTTTTTATAGGTGTTATTTAATGAACTAAAGAACTTCTAGATCTTTTACATTTCTACTTTTTATATTTTAAAAAACAAACATATATTTCTCTGTGTGTGCACAGAAATATGCCAAGCTTTTGAAGGGTTAAAGGGGTTCTTCTAAAAGTTTTGTTAGCATTTTTGATAATAGGTAACTTTTGAAACATTCTTTAAAAGAATACAAAATTATAACATGGTATTGTGGGGCGTCAGTAATTCTCTCTTCCAAAAAGTTTGCACTCCTGCCCATCCTGCTGTATATCCCAGTATAAACTTAACATTTCAATAAACTGTACAAAAATAAAGCATAAGATTCTTCTGATTTATGATGAGTGCAAATGTGGCTCATGAGTCAAATATTGGAGGCTACAGTGGATTAGGCTAACTGATGAGTCATGATGAGTTCGCTAATGAACAAAGTATGGATATGGGTACAATTACACTGGAAAGAGAACTAGTACCCTAGTTGAGACCCTAATTACCTCCTGAATGGATTACTGCAACAACCTCCTAACTGGTTTGCCTAACCAAAATCTTTCCTGACGACAGCTGCTGAAGTGACATTCCTAAAGTATAAGTCTGACAATGACTCCCCTAGTCAAAAAACCCCAATGGTTCCCTATTGTCACTATGATCAAATATAAATTCTATTTGACTTTTTAAGCCCTTCTCAACCTGGTTCAACCTACTCTTCCAGCTTTATAACATACTATTCCTTTTCCTTACACACTAGCATCCAGCAAAACTAGCCTTCACACTATTAGAAGCATGTAGGTGGCATAACAGATATTCAAGTCAAGAAGCATTTATTAAGTGCCAGACATTAACTGGGCAAAGTACATAAAGACAGTTCCCCTGCCCTCCTAGAACTTATATTCTAAAGCTGAAAGATAACACATAAAAGGAGTTGAAAAAAAGTTGAAAAAGGAGGGGGGGGTTTGAGACAGGGAAGAGAAGCTACCCCCAAACTAGGTTTAGGGGTGAAGTTCAGACAGTGAAGAGTAACTTCCTCTATGGGCTTTTCCTCCAAACAGACATTCTAGAAGGGAGGGATTCACCAATAAGATAAGGGGGTTTCAGGGGCAAAAGGAGAAAGTAACTGAAACATGGTGGACAAGACCAGACCAGAGTGTGAAGCACGGCTAATCAGAAATCTTCCTCAAAAAGGAGATTTCCTCAAGAAAACGTGAATTCAAATCCTGACTCATACACTTCCAAGGTATGTGGTGGGGAAAGTCTCTTAACTTCATTCAGCCTTAATTCCCTTAAGAGTAAAGTAAGCATGATAGTAGCACTTACCTCACAGAGTTACTCCAAGGATCAACATGATAATAACTGTAAAGTGCTGGACAAATCTTAAAGTGATATCTAAGTACTAACGATTATTATTCCTTATACAAGGAACTTCACCTGCTATCTCTGGGCCCATTAACAAGTATATAAAGTGAAGGGACCCCTGGAACTTGTTTTCTTGAGTTGCTCTGTTTTCCAGAAATGAAGCCACCCCGACCTAATTTAACAGTGATCTTCTGTAACAGAACTCTATTAAACTCTCAGTGCCCAGCTAACCCAAAGTGACCTGTGCAGTGGGGACCCTTTCAGATAAACAGAATACCCTTCCTCCATGGGCCGAGGTTCCCAAACTCTCTTGCTCCCTCTCCCCTACCATTCCCTTCCTTCTCCCACGCCACCCCAATCTGGGAGAGTATTACTCTCTTTCTTCCTATTAAACATTCCCTTTCTCCTGGACTTTTGGTTAGGAGTAACATATAACTAAATAAAAACTGTTATATTAAAAACAAGAATTTAAAACATATCTATGTGTATATATACAAACACACCACATACAATATATTTATGATATACACACATATACATTTTACTGTTGAATGCATTATGATAAAATAAAGGCCTCTAAATGAATAATGCTCTTTTGAATCATGAAGTAAATTTTTCCTAATCAAATTAATATAGAATGTATTTCTACAACAAGTATTTTCCTCCCTAAATGTACCAGTCTACTTATCATGAAAATAGTAACAAACTAAGGCCAAATGACATTCCTGGCATTTCTTCATAAGCAGAGCTAATGAGACAAGACAGACTCTAAGCTTTGGAAACAAAGCTGTTTTCTGCACATTTGCACAAGGCATACTACCTAATTATCTTTACCACCTACTTTACCACTGAATGGCCTATTATGGCAGTGAGGAAATAATATATTACTGTATTTTTTTAAGTTCTGAGAGTACAGTTTCACATTGAGTCAACATTTTTCTGTGACTTCTTCAGTCATATCAAGAAACATTTTTATCTTACCAAGTTCATTCATTGCATGCCTGTGCTCCTCATCAAATGAAAGTTTCATTAGAACACAAACAGCAGGGCAGATCTGATGTTCAACAGGAGCTGGCACTGTGAAACAAGAAAATGAATGTGAAAACTAAAGTTTTAGTATATCAAAAAGGATCAGAGGAAATCAAGTTAAAAATCAAGTCCTTCAAAAGTGCTTTCAAGGATAACTTTATTGCAAAACTTTAAAAAGCTTCATAAAAACTTTATTACTACTCTGTCTGCCTTTGGCAAAAGGTATAAATTACCTTTATGTCAGGTCAACAATCTAAAAATTTTTAGAAGGAATCAGATGGCAAATTCTTTGTTACAAAAATACTCAAGACATTTCTGTAAAAAAATGTTCACGCTGCAATTGCTTGATGCAATTTATTTTAAAAAATGTTTTTGAATATTATATTTGTTGGTAAGTATGTGAGACTGAATGGGCTATTATTTCTTTGAAAATAACCTACAAATGACACTGTGCACAAAAAGCAAATAGAAATATAATCAATAACTAATCTGTGAATAATAAGGTGTCCCAAGACAAAATAATGCTGTGAAAAAGGTATTATACATACAGACATGTAGTATTTCTATATTATCAAAAACATACACAGCGAAGTAACCACAGTAAAGAGAAAATATTTGTAGAAATAAGGATAAGAAAGTCATCCTTAGTGCATCAGTTACTGCAGATCAACTGGCAATATTTACTTAAAAAATGAAATAAAACCACTAAATACCACAGATGGTATTCTGTGAAAGGTTTTAGTTCTGTACTGTCTGGACAATAGTTATAAACATATACTGTAGGAGCTCAAAAAAGAATCAATACTTGTTACTGACTTCCCTAATAATTAAGAATTAGTACTTTATCTTAGATTTCTTTCTTAGCTACAGATCAAGACTCACATACAGTCTTGTAGTTTAATAGAATCTTTTTATTAAACTTACACTTATGTGCTTCTTATACCTTTGTGCCTTCTGCTGCTCTGTAAACTAGGAGATTAAAAGAAAACAGAAATGTTGTTTGTATTTGAGTTCCCTAGAATACTGATGAGAACAAAATTTAAAAAAAAATAGTAAGTTTGTTGGATAGATGAGAAAACAGAGAGGTATGTGACGTGGTCACACAGCTAGTGTCAGAGGAGGGTTTCAAACTGAGGTATTCAATTCCAAATCCAGTACTCTAACACACCATGCTGCATCAATGGAGATACTTAGTTATACACTGTTGGGCTTCCATCAAAAGAATAAAAAGCCTTATCATACATACTTAATTTTTCTGTTCCTCAACTACTTGGTAATCTTTCTTTTTAAATGTTTGTTCAATTGTTGGAAACTAAATTTTTGGCTATTATCTTGGTGGACTAAAAATATGATTTAAAAACAAAGACCATATCTAAAGTGAACATAATGTTTTTATTTTATGTCTCATTCATTAAGAAAAATTAAACTTTCATATGAGCTTCAGAGTGTCTTGAATAGTAGATAAGGCAAAAAAGTTAAGCTAATTTTTTTTCTAATGTTTTCTCTGTAATATGAATTATAACATACTTGGATTCTTGTCCTGATCCATGCCTTGCTCATGTGCTTCTTGCCATTCCCAACAGGTTTCACAGTAAGCTCGGATCTGTTCCAAAAGATGAAGGACACGGATTTCACGCCTGCCTCGCTTGTCATCAGGTTGTGAATGAATGATGTTATGGAGTGCAGCACTAGCCCTGGCACGAGCTTCTTTACTTCCTCTGGAATTTCCCAACAATACAGAATCTTTGTCATTGCCATGTAAAAGCTGGATAAGGAGAGGAAGACATCCAGATTGTCGCATGGATATGCAGCTGTCTTGGGAGCTAGACATAGCTAGCAAAGTTCGTGACATGTCATCCTTATCATGAGTACCAAGCATTGACAACAATGAATAAACCATTTCCACCTGTGGGACAAATGAGTTTAGAAAAAATAATTATGATTTTTATATTGAAAGACAAACTCTAATCAAGTAATGAATGGGACAGTATCTATAATCACACTTTTGACTACTTTCTAGGATATAGAAATGAGTATCATTTTGCAAAACACATTAGTTACTAACATTTGTTTATGATATACCATGGCAAATAATTGGTGGCTGTGATCACTATTAAATAGTGCATTAAAGAGTAGGTTTATTACAGTGGATTCTGCAATCCTAAATATCTGGAATTTATAGCAGTTAATACTTGCTAAGCACTTGTACTTAATCACCAGTTGTCTTTATCAGATTCCAATTATATCACAACTATATTTAAGTACTTTTTTTGAATACATACAGGAAATATCAGAGCAATCAAGTCATATGTTCAAAAAATGGTACGATTTTATAACTATAACTAATTAAAAATACAATCAATATCTGCTGGATTTTTATTTTGTTTTCAGTGGTTTCAGAGCCCTGAGGTATTTTATAGTAGAAGGGTACCTTAAAATGGATTTATAGGCTTAGATTATCTGACATTTCCTTTATTCAGAGCATATCCTATTTCTTATAGATTTTAATCAGAAATCACCTTGTTAATCCTTTAAACTCAAAATGGAATTCGAAAAAGACGAGTGTGTGAGAACATGGGAATTTTATAATTAAACAAAATATAAAAATAAAAAATTACAGTCATTACCAAACCATTAAGCTAGTATGTACAGGACCCCTGATCACTAAAGAGCAACTATTTATATCATTACCTTATCATCAATAGTAATTAAAATTCTAATGAAGAGCCATTGTGAGTACCTACTTACCCTAGACCTTTTCTCTAAATATTGCCCTCCCCCAGGCCTTCTCTTCAAGATTTCATGGTCAGTTCTGTACTAGAAGGTATAAGAATCCAGCTTGATAAAAGTGATTAGGAGGAAAATGACTCTAGAAGGTGTGTAGCCATGTGGATACTCTCTAAGACATCTACTTTTCAATTAAGCATCCCTTTGATACCATGATGTGTCACTACAGTCTGTTATACAATGATATATGAGATCCAGGCTAGTACTCTGATGTACTAGGAGATCAAATTGCCATAAATGTCATTCTAATCATATTATTTGAGTCTTGTTAAGAAATATATGGGAAAAAAGTTCAGTTAATTATTAGACAACAGATCATCTAGAATAAATGGAATGAATGCTTGGTGAAGAGACATTTACTGATAACCTAACTAAAGCAAGGTAATCTGGAGAAGGGCAATCTACTTCATTTCATTTAGAGTATACTAAACAGAAATATGTAAAAGAAGGAATAGCAAGAATCATTAGCTCAATCTAACTGAGGGACACTAAAAAGTAGAACTAGCCAAAAGAATCCAATCCCCTTTCATATACCTTTGCTAGTTCTTAATATACCTAAACATTTGAACTGAGAGAGGATAATACTTCAGAAAATGGGAGCATTGTAAAACAAGAATTACTAGGCTATTTTTTTTCTCTATAAAGTAATAGTACCAAATTAACATTCAACACATGAATACTGATTTTTCCTCCTGTTGTCAGAATTAATAGTTAAGATTCCGAGATTAAAATGTAAAGGGCTGATTGATTAGTTCCTCAGTTCCTGATATAATAGAGGAAAACAAATATAAATAGACTCAAAAGACTAAAGAATATTACAAGTAAATGGCAAATTCAAAATAAAAATCTCTATGGGAATACAATTGAACAATACTTTCTCTATCTTGAGAAATAAGCAAAAACAATTTAGGATTAGATTAACCTAATTAATAAATTACAAAATTTAGTGAAACACTTTTCAAATATTTTAATTTCTGAAAAAAAAATGCTCTTCCTAAATGAAACCAAATTATTTCTCTTTTGATTTTCATAAGCAATATAAGCCACAACTTATAGCAGGCAAAAATCTACTAGGTGAATATTCTTTGCAAATGATGAAATATTTTTAGATTGAATGAAAATAGGGTATTATTCTAGCATACATACATTTTAGTCTTGTACATACATTGGGAGGGAGGGAAGAAAGGAAGGAAGGAAAGGCTAAACAAGCATTTATTAAGCTCTTGCTATGTGCACTGAATAAGGTTAAATTAATTTTTTTTAGTAGCACAAAAATAATCAGTTAACATAGCATCTCTGCAATATATAATTCCTAATTTCCTTTAGTTTATGTCTCAGATAAAAAAATCAGTTCTTTTAAAGACTGTAGTAATAGAGTGATATAGAACCCTAAAACTAGCTTATTCCAGAATATTTTAGTATTTTTATGTGTACAAAGATCATTCTATTAATATTAGTACTGTAAACATATTCAGAACACTGCCATGTGTAATTTTGCTTACAAGTAATAATGTTGCTAATATATTTTAAATAAATCCTACTACAACATCATGCAAAACCCACATGCAAAATTATGTTGTTGGTAGCTATCTACCAACCATCTCCCCCAGAAAAACCCAGTGTCTTTTGACTGGTAGAGGTGGTAAATTCAGGCAATCAAAAAACAATCACTCTTACAACGTTAGGTGCAAAAAGAGAATTTCCAGTTGGATAGAATCTCATTTCTCTTATTTTAATATTTTATAATTCAAAATTTGCCTTCCAGGTATATATTTACTATTTATACCACTGCCCCATTCCTGTTATTATTTTGCTTCAGTCATGCTTCTGCACAATAATGAATGTTAGGTGTGGTATGCCTGTACTGGTAGAAGAAGTGAAATTATTGTATTAGTAAGAATGGAGTGTCAGCGACCTATGGTTTGCAACCTTCGGTTACCTTGGTACCCAGATGACTTGTCAGCCTTCGAGGAACAGAATAAGTACTATTAGCACTCATAACACTGGCTGTTTCATGATCCACTTGTGCAATAGACCCCTACAAATTAAAAAAGTTATTAGATAGTATCCCAAACCAAAAGACATCAAAAGACACAAAAAGTTATGCATACACTTAAGCCCTAAGAATCGATCACACTATTTGTAATCTTAAGTATCTCTATGGTATATTTGTATGAAGATGCTCAAAACAAGGCAAGATTTGATCCAACATAAATTCCATTCAATAACTAAAACACAGTAAAGAATGCAAAGGACAGTGAAAACCTATGAGGAGGTACTAAAAGTATAGCCATTCATTATAAAACTCATTTTAGGTCCATTTCTTGAGGTATTCAAAAGAAAATTGTATCAGTGAAAATGCTATCCATACAGTTACTTTCTAGAATCTAATACCGCAAAATTAAAAAAAAATTATTTTTAAAATCACAAGACATAAAACAAATTTAAATTAAGTGCGAGTAGATTTACAGAATGTAATGAAGAAAATGGCAGATTCTGAAATGTAAGCTATCAGAAAAAAAATAAGAACTAGTAAATCTTTGAACAATTTTGACACTTTCTTGGCATTCATATTTCCAGAAGGGACACAATTAAATTTTCTTAACACCTTTGCTCTAAATGTAACTAAGATTTTAAATCTTAAAAAAAAAACACAGCCCAATCCAATGTACAGTTTGTCAGATCTATGACAGCAGTCCATCCATCTATATATTAGCACTTATGGTAGAGAAATAAAACAGAAGTAGCTAGTTGTGAGCCAAGAGTGACAGGAAAATATGAAATAAAAACCTCCAACACCTTTTGAGATTGCTTTTGCCAAAAAGCCTTGATAACATCCAACGTTTTTGATAGATGATATATGTATGTACGTATGTATATATCAATCTACCCACATACATACACATGATAGGAAATACTCCCCTTCTTACAGAAGGAGTAAGGGAAAAATACTCACTCTGAGTAGCAGAAATACATTATGAAATTTTAACATAACTATAAGAAAGGTCAAATACAAGAAAAGAATACTCTCAAAATGTGCTCAAATGTAGCAATTTTTTTTTCAATTCTCTCTGAAAGAATATCTTTTAAAAGTCTACCATTTTCTAATATTTGGGTGGTCATGATTATACTGACACTGAGGCATAATTACAGTGTGGACTGTTTAATGTCCAATACTGCAGTAAAGGCATTAATTATGATCCTACTTTTAGGATGAATCACTCTTAACTTGATGAAGATTTCTGGCAAAAAGATGGACAACAAAGGTATATTATCTTTTGTATGGGAAAGATACTTAAAAACAACTTCCTACACAACTTTGGAAGACTTAAGAACTCTAATCAATGCAAGACCACCATGACTCCTGAGGACTAAGGAGGAAGCACGTTATGCAGCTCCTCAGAGAAAAGTGATGGTCTCAAAATGCATAATAAGCCATACATTTTTGACATGGCCAATATGGGAATTTATTTTGCTTGACTATGCATAAAGGTTACAAGATTTTTTTTTCCTGTTTCTTCTTTCTTTTTGGAGGAGTGTCTTTTTTCCTCTCTTCAAGTGGAAAGATAGCTGGAAGGGAGAAGGAAGCTAGTAGGGAAAGGGTAGTCAAAAGAGAAAAGATCATTTTTTTAAAAAAAAAAAAAGCACAAAAGAGAACAGAGTAAATTTTAAAAAGAATAACGGATCGGTTTTGAAAGTTATATGTTTAATTTAACACATATTTTAAAAGAAAATCAAGTTACACATAACAGAGATTTGTAGTTTAATTACAATAAAAATTTTAAAAAAATTTTCCCTTAAATCCTAATATCATTAGGAAATATAAGCCCTGCTACTTACTATTCATAGTAGAATTCTGGGTACTCTTAAGGGCTGTTAAGTTTCCCCTAAACTTGTCTTTTTGAATTGCCCTATTTTCCAGAAACCCTGGACCTGACGCACACAGGAAGCTCTGAATGTGTCAAGGATGAAGCCAACACCCCCCCATGCCCCACCTTCTAGCCCGACAAGGAGACCACCATATTTTCTCCCAAGGTAAAAGAATGTGGCTTTTGACACTGCCTTGCTCCTGCCCTTTGGGTGGCATTGTTTTCCTTTTCCCACCTTTACTGCACCTTTCCCCTTGCATGTCATGCCCTTTTAGGTAGAGACTTCTGGTACCTCTTACTTCCTCTGTCCTGCTGTCAAAAATATGCACATTTCTATACAAATTGTGAACTCTTTGAGTTCTGTAACCAGGTTCATTTCTCTTTTTTATAAGCCTAGTTTCTACATAAGTTTTGTGAAATTGTGACTGCCTATGGAAAGTACCACTAATAAAGTTTTGAGATGTACTGATGTAATCTACTGAAATGGTGGTACTATACTCTGGAGGAAAGTTTACTGACTTTTTAAACCTTTGTTGAAATTTAAACTAGGTGTTAATCAGATATTCTAAAAGTTTAATCCCACAATTATGTTCTTGTACACAGTTTTAGTTTCTTAAACCTGCAACCCAGGAACCTGTTTCTATGTGTCTTCTTTTCTGAATCTTTAATTATAAAGAGACAGGAAAACAAAGGAAATGTCAAAGCTAAGAAAATACTTGGATGAATTCCAGAAAGTCAGGTTGATCTGGAAAAATCAAGAGACAGAGGTACTAATTTCTCTGGCTACCAATTAGATCTGTGTGACCCTGGAAAAATCACAGTCTCTCTTGGGCCTCAGCTTTTTGATCTATACAAGGACCAGATTCTGAGAACTGTTACAGTTCTAACATTTCCCAATACTATTTCTTTACATTACTGTTGAACTATCTGCAAAACAAATTTGGAACTGATGTTTAAGCTACTGTTTGAGTAGCTATTTAAAAAAATCCCAATACAAATCACTTTTAACCTAACAGAGATGAGTGTATCGATTCCTAATTTGTTAAGAGTTAAAAGGATCTGTTAAAAGGATCTTTGAGATCTACTGACATATTTTTAAAGCACAGCTACTCTGAAATAAAAAAATAAACACAAATGCAGTAACTTATCCAAGTAGGATTCAATAAACTAGAATTTCTGATAGGTAATTCCAGATAAATCCTTTTAGCTTTGTCTTCTCCACCTTAGAGATTAATTTTCTTAATTCACTTAGTTATTTAAAAACTGATTATAAACTTTGCACACCTAATCACAAGATTATTTTATAATCTCTTAGTCTTTTTGCTTTCTAATTCTAGTACGGTGGTCGATTCCACTGTGGATAAAGATACTAAAAATTAGGAATAACACCATCCTGATACCCTGAAAACATTTAATTTGTAAAATGCCTTCAGTTTCTTTTTCTTCTATTATTGCATTTCTAGGCCTATACTGAATATTAGTTGGGAAAAAAATTCTTTCCTTTATTTTTTTATTTACATTAGGAAAACCTGTAGTATCCTTCCATTGCAAATAATGCTAGCTTTTAGGTTTTAGATACAGACTTTTAATATGTATGTATGTATGTGTGAATATATATGGCCCTCATATGACTATACTTCTTAAGAGGACTACAGCCACTGATGTGTGTGTGTTCTTCTTTTTAATGTGATTCTGTGATTACTGTTTTCCTATGTTAAGCCAACCTTGCATCTCTCATATAATTTCAAATTAGTCAAAGTGATTTTTAAAAAATAAATTGTTGTGATCTTTTTGTTAGGATATTGTTTTCAAATTATTGTATACAAATATCATATATGTTATATTAAACTGTTTTTACTATATACCCCTTACTATTGTTGTTCACTTGTTTCAGTCATGTCTGACTCTTAGTAACTCCATTTGGGGTTTTCTTGGCGATGATAATGAAGTGATTTGCAATTTCCTTTTCTGGTTCATCTTGCATATAAGGAAACTGAAGCAAATAGAGTTAAATGACTTGCCCAGGGTCACAGAGCTAGTAACCATCTGAGGCCAGATTTGAATCCAGGAAGACGAGTCTTCCTGACTCCATACTCAGAATCTATCCACTGAGCCACCTAGCTGTCCCTAATTGTTATCAATGAATAATTTAGGGGTCTGACACTTGTGGAGGCTCAACAGGCCCCTCAGGATCCCCTAGAACCTAAAAAAAAATAGCAGCTGCCTTTGGGGACCCAGTCTCCCACAGTGGGTTGGGTTTGGGACAGTAGCCCCATTGCCTATATTTAGCAGTTGTATGCTGGCAAAACCAAGAACCTAAAGGAAATAAATAGTTATGTGAAAACAGATAAAAAAATCCCAAATAACAAAACAGAAGTTTTAAGCAGCCTTTTCTCAGATAAGACCACCAAAGAAGAAAATCTGGTCTGGACTGATTTACAGGTGAATTTTCCTCAACCAATTTGAATACATATCCTGGAAAAGCCAATCCATTTCATTCAACAGACTAAGGGCTTACCTAAAACTCAGTCTAAACCTTTGAGTCACCAATTCCACAGAGATGAATAGGCCTTGTTCACACCTTGTTGACACCTCTGATGGATCAACTCAATGGAGGCATTATGTCTAAGTTATCGGGGCATGACATAAGTTACATATTCTTACCAGTTACCTACATATAAGTTACTTTAAGTAGAGTGGGAATGATTTTCATAGTGACTCAATTCCTACTCTTCTATTTGTGTGATATATTCTAATCACTTCATTTTTTGTTATGAATTCATCTTGTTATTTTAAAAAAATTTTGGCAACTATAATCAGATTAGCCAAAGATTTATTTTGTTAGTTTCTTTAAAAGAACGTGCATTTAGTTTTGCTTATTATTCATCTAATGTTTTTGTTTTCCAATTCATCTTTCTAATACGTAAATTAGTTTTGTGCTTCTTTTGGATTTAATTTACTTATTCTGTTTTTTAAGCTGCATGCTTATTTCAAACTTCTTTCTGTTTTCAAAGGTAAAAACATTTTCTATGTTTTGAAGATACACAGCAAAATGATGATAATGCCACCACTTGACAAGGTTGTGGTAGCATCAGATGACTGTTCAGAGTACCATTATTAAATCTCTATTAGGCTTGCATATTTCATTTGTGTTCCCTTTATTATTTTTAATTGTATTAGGTCTATAAGATGTCTATTTAATATTTCCACCTTTTAACTTTTAAGTTTTCTTTATCACTCTGGTACAATTTTTGTAAAGCTATCACATGATACTAAGAAATGTGTTAAAATTCTCATTTTCAAGTCATCTAATGCAAAATAGATTTTGTTCCAGCCTCACTGAAATGTCATTATTTTGAGGTGCATTTCTTATAAATAGCAAATTACTGATTTTGTTTTTAATCTACTATGGCCATATTAAAAAATGCTATAAATCACTACTGATCAGAGAAATGCAAATGAAAACAATTCTGGGGTACTACTTCATACCTATTAGATTGCCTAATAGGACCAAAAAGATAAGTGACAAATGTGGGAGAGGATGTGGGAAAAATGAGACAATGCACTGTTGATAGAGCTATGAACCATTATGCAGAGCAATTTGGAACTACGCCCAAAGGTCTATAAAACCATTCATACCCTTAACTTAGTTATACCACTACTAGGTCTACATCCAAAGAGATTTAAAAAAAGGAAAAAGACCTACATGTACAAAAATATGTGTAGCAGCTCTTTTGTGGTGGCAAAGAATTGGAAATTGAGGAGACACCCATCAATTGGGGAATAAATGGCTGAACAAACGGTGGTATTTCAATACTACTATGCTCAAAGAAATGATGAGTAGGATGCTCTCAGAAAAACCTGGAACATGAACAAGATGCAAAGTAAAATGTACTACGTACAAAGTAGCAGCAATCCTGAAAGGTGGTCAGCTGTGAATAACAGCTATTTTCAGCAATACAAGGATCTAAGACAACTCTGAAGGACTTATGATGAAAAATGCTATCCATATCCAGAGAAAGAAATGATGGTGCCTGAATACAGACTGAAGTATAATTATTTTTTTTACTTTATTTTTCTTTGTGTTTTCTTTTACAACATGATTAATATGGAAATCTGTTTTGCCTGACTACACATTAATAAGCTACATTGAACTGTTTGCCTTCTAAATGAGGGGAGTGGGCAGGGAGGGAAAGAATATGGAACTCAAAAGTTTTAAAACAAATGTTAAAAACTGTTTTTATGTGTAATTGTGGAAAAATAAAATAATGAACTTTTTAAAAATAAATTTTCATCTACTGTCTTCCTCCTAATTTCTATTCTCTTTTCATTTATTCTGAATTCTATGCTCCTAGTCAAGGAAGAAATTCTTACATGCTCCTTTATTCTATGTCCCTTAAAGACAAAGTTTTTATAGTACTAAATGCTATTTTGTTTCTTTCTTCTGAGGCACCCAGGGCTGTGACTTGCCCAAGGTCAATTCTTTTTTATTTCAATGTTAGTATGTTTGCAGAGATCATTCCATCTTCGCTCTCCTTGTGTATTTATTATGTTTTATTTGTTTTTGGTGGCCCCTTTGCCACATTTCCCTACTAGAAATATCAATTCTAATGAGGGAAATAGTGATGTGTGATAGGTATCTGTTCACATCGTAATTATTCACAATTCAAGTCCAGGATATTATCCCACTATCACCCTGGGAAATGACTATCCCAGATGTTTCTTTGAAAGTGTGGTGTTGGCTGGTGGAGAACCTGTTTTATTGGTGTTAACTGTCAGGCCAAAATTAGCACAAGCAGCAGAGAACTGGTCCATACCATGTTGCATCTCAACTCGGAGGCTGCACTGAGTGCACAATTATCTGCGAAAGGGTGGAGCCAAGATAGGAGTAAAAGCAGGGACTTTCTTGAGCTCTCCCTCAAAACCCTCCAGGTATCTGTAAAAAATGATTCTAAACAAATTCTAGAGCTACAGAACTCACAAAATGACAGAGTGAAAGAGGCCAAGACAACCTGGAAAACTGACAGAAAGGTTTTATAGCACCAGGCAGATAGTGGAGCACAGTCTGCATGCACTGGCATAGACAGGCCTTGGTAAAATCGTTGGCAGCTGTGGCAGTCTCCCACCTTCTCAACTCACTAATGCCAAAAATGTCAGTGGGAAAACTGTGTGGGGCCTAGGTGAAAGAGAGCACAGTCTCACCAGGGCTGGTTCCAGCCTTGGGGTAGTGGCGGCAGCAGCAGCAGCAGCAGTAGAAGTAGCAGAGGCTGCTTCTGGAGCTGTGGGCCCAGAGGCAGTGGGGGACTGAGTGGCTAATACAAAATCCCTGAAGCCTGGGACAGTACACCCATCCCTACCCCCACTGGAAGCAGAGTACTATCTTGACCAAGAGTTAGAAAGTCAAGTATTTGGCTGGGAAGATGAGTAATCATTGTAAAAAAACAAAGCAAAACAACTCAGACTATAGAATCTTATTTTGGTGACAAAGAAGATCAAAACATACAACCAGAAGAGGATAGCAAAGTCAAAGCTCCTCCATCCAAAGCCTCCCAAAAAAATACGAATTGGTCACAGGCCATGGAAGAACTCAAAAAGGATTTTGAAAATCAAGTAAAAGAAGTAGAGCAAAATGGGAAGAGCAATGAGAGTGATGCAAGAAAATCATGAAAAACGAGTCAACAGCTTGCTATGGGAGACCCCCAAAATACTGAAAAAAATAACACCTTAAAAAACAGACTAACCCAAATGGGAAAATAAGTCCAAAAAGCCAATGAGGAGAAGAATGCCTTAAAAAGCAGAATTGGCCAGATGGAAAAGGAGGTCCAAAAGCTCACTAAAGAATATAATTTCTAAAAGATTAGAATGGAGCAGCTGGAAGTTAATGACTATGAAAAATCAAGAAATTATAAAACAAAACCAAAAGAATGAAAAACTAGCAGACAATGTGAAATATCTCACTGGAAAAACAACTGACCTGGAAAACAGATCCAGAAGAGAGAAATTTTTGGACTACCTGAAAGCCATGATCAAAAAAAGAGCCTAGACATTATCTTTCAAGAAATTACCGAAGAAAACTGCCCTAATATTCTAAAACCAGAGGGTAAAATAGAAATTGAAAGAATCCACTGATCACTTCTGAAAAGAGATATTAAAAAGAAAAATTCTAGGAATATTGTAGCCAATTCCAGAGTTCCCAGGTCGAGAAGAAAATACTGTAAGCAGAAACAATTAGAGTTGTGTGGAAATACAAGGGTAACACAAGATCTAGCAGCTTTTACATTAAGGGATCAAAGGGCTTGGAATATGATATTCTGGAGGTCAGAAGAGCTAGGATTAAAACCAAGAATCACCTACTCAGCAAAACTGAGTATAATCCTTCAGGGGAAAAAAATAGACTTTCAATGAAACAGAGGACTTCCAAGCATTCTTGCTGAAAAAAACAGAGCTGAACAGAAAATCTGACTTTCAAATACAAGAATCAAGAGAAGCATGAAAAAGGTAAACAGGAAAGAGAAATCATAAGAGTTGAACTGTTAACATTCCTATATGGAAAGATGATATTTGTAACTCGTGAGACCTTTCTCTGTATTAGGGTAGTTGGAAGAGATGGACAGATAAAGAGACAGACAGACAGATAGAAAGCAGAGGGTGGAAGGGATGCTATCTAAAAATAAAGTTAAGGAGAGAGGAATATATTGGGAGAAGAAAGGGAGAGACAGAATGGGGTAAATTATTTCACATAAAGAAGAAAGAAAAATGTTTCACAATGTAGGGGCAGAGGGGGGAAAAAGTGAACATTACTCTCATGGGATGTGGCTTAAGGAGGAAATAACATACACACTCAACTGGGTATCTTACCCTACAGGAAAGTAAGAGGGAAGGGGAATAAAGCAGGGCATAAGAGAAGGGAAGGGAGAATGGGGGAGGGTCAGAAGCAAACTTTTGAAAAGGGACAGAGTCAAAGGAGAAAATAGAATAAGTGGGGAGCAGGATAGGATGGAAGGAAATATAGTTAGTGTTTCACAACATGAGTACTATGGAAGTATTTTGCATAACTACAACATGTATAACCTATATTGAAATACTTGCCTTCTCAATGAGGGTGGGTAGAGAGGGAAGGAGAGAATTTGGAACTCAAAGTTTTAAAAACAAATTATTTTTACATGCCACTGGGAAATAAGATATACAGGTAATGGGGTATAGAAATCTATCTTGCCCTTCAAAAAAGTAAAGGGAAAGGATAATGGTGGGGGGAATAATAAAAGGGAGGGTAGATTGGGGGAAGGGGTAATCAGAATGCATGCCATCTTGGGGTGAGGGGACAGATGGGAAGAAAATCTGGAACTCAAAATCTTACGGAAATGAATGCTGAAAACTAAAAGTAAAAAATAAATGAATAAACAAACAAACAAAGAAACAAACCCAATCATCTGTGTACAAAAAGTTATGCACCAACTCTCCTTCCCTTTTTAACCTCGGCTTGCAGTCTCTTGGAGTCAAGTGTGAGACACTAAATTTACTGATACAGGACTACCCGGCATGGTTTGCCTGAATCAAAGGTGGTGCTATGTTCTACGAGCAAAGCAGAACTGCAGTAGCTCAAAAGAAATTTTGAGGTAACAATTTGTGTTGAACTTATGCTAGAGGCTTCTGAGCTCATATTGGTCTTGAGAGGACAAGAACCACTGCCACTTGGACAGTACAATCTCTGTTAAGAGAAGATATTTTCCTAGTGAACCCATTCCCCTCAGGTGAAACTCATTATGTGTCTCTTAATTTATATAGCTAGATACAAATATGTAAAAAAATATATATATATATATGTATATATAAATAAATATATATATATATATATAGCTACATATACTCTACCCTCACTGCCTGAAACATGTTAATGGCACCTCTTCATAGGTAAAATTCACTGGATGCTAGAAAGGGGTACATGGGAGCCTTTCTCCAATGTCCCAGCCCACACCCTTCCCAAAAGATCTTTCTTCCAATGTTTATGGGCCTGGGACTCTTCAGGTCACTGTTTAGAGGATGAATAAGGCTACTTGTACAACTTCAATGTGACCTTTTTAGTGTAACAGACTCCTGAGACATAAGGACCACTTAGTGCTTTCTTTGCTTCAATATTCTAAGGATTCCTGTGCCTTGCCATTCATCTCTTTTATCTTTTGCCTCCAGTAAAAGAAGTTTGAGCTCCTTAAGAGTAGGAACAGTATTGCTTTACTTTTTTTATCCCTATGCCTGTCACATATTAAGAGCTTAATAAGAGTTCATTCATTAATTCTATTCTATCCCAGTACTTCCCCTCCATTTGTCTTACCCTATTCTCCCATGGTCCAACCTAAATCCAGAGAGTAAACACATTTATTCACCCCCACAGTGAGAGGAGTATGGGTTCACCTTCAGTTTATCTATCTTTTCCTTCTAAAGCAACTTCCTGCTATGTTATCCTCCCATAAAAGATATTAGTTTACATAAGTAGACTGTGGGGATTAAGTTAGCTATATGTTAATGGTTTTTCCTCTTTCCCTAATTGTACCCCTAAATTCTTAGAATTAACTTATACATTTATTTTCTTAGAGCCTTTCTGTTCTTCAGTGACATACTTTATTTCTTAATTTTCAATAGATTGGAAGCAAGAGAAAATTTATTTCTTTGCTTATTATTTTCTTAATATTGTGCTCACCTTTTTTGGAGGGATGGGAGTAGACATGACTCATGTTTCTTTTTTTGTTGATGGCTCATCTTTTTCATTGATGATTAGATTCAGCTTTGCAGGATGTTATTTTGGGGTGCATCTTAAGCTCTTTTGTAATTTCCTATTACAGTCTTATCTCTAGTTTCTTGTGACTGCAGAATAAAACTCAACTATTTAAATTGGGGTTCCTCCAGAGCTGAACCAGACTTTCTTCTTGCTGCTTGCAAAATTTCTTATTTGATATTGATATTTTAAAAGTTAACCATTTCATGCCTTGGCTTTTGAAGAATAGATTTTTCCTCTGACAGTGATCTCTGGATTTAGTAAATCAATACTGTGCTTTCCGCATTCAAAAACTCTAAGCAGTTTCCTACGATATTTTTCTATAGTGTGGCATTTAGGTTATAAAATTCATGTGAGTCAGTGTGCTACAGTACCACTACTGAATCTTCTGTACACTTCTCCACGCTTGACACACTCCTTCTTCCTTATGTAGCTAGGTAGATTCAATGTCTTGTGGGGTGTGGTCCAGACTGAGCGAAAGTAATGAGATCCTTATGGCTGGATGGTGAAATAGATGCTTCTGAGGTTATTATATAAGCAGGCTACTTCCAGCCTGGGTAGACTGGACAATGTGACAGATGATTAACTGCACTCCTATCTTATTCTAATCAGTAACAATTAGCTTGATATGATTTCACAGGGGTAGTGATTTTAAGTTCTGATATTATGCCTTGGAACTGTGACCTTCAGATTGAAAGTTAACTTGCTTAATCATAGAAAGCTCATGAGGACCTCCATCCTTTTTTCCCCTTATTATGGTAACCAGGCCCAGCATGGCAGAGGTGACTCACTTACATGGAAAGTCCCCTCTATTGCCTAACATGGGGAAGATCATGAGTATGTAGCCAATGAGTAACTATAGCTGTCAGCCTGTGGCCTGCCTTCTCTCCTAGTCCATGGGTGCAATCATTGGCTTGGTAGGACCTCCTGAAAGCTCAAGAGAGGTCTGTTAGTACAGGGATTCCCCTGCATTCTTTTTCTGTCCAGGTATTGCTACACTCTAAACTTTTCTATCTTTCTAAACTGCCCTGTTGGGGCTAGAAAAATGGCTCACTATGAATTTTCCTGGGCTTTTCCCATTGGAATTCAGTCTCATGCACTTTCTAGAACATTGTGTAGGAATTAAGGAAAAATGCTACCTCTTTTAAGGGCCATCTGATTAGGATGCTACATGGTCATACTTGTGCTTAAGGAGAATAATTTTGATAGCAGTGTATAGCATGGTCTAATATAGGGAGAGAGGATATATGGAGACAAATTAGGAGGTTGTTGCAATAATCTAGGTGAGAGATGATAAGGTTCTAAGTGGCAGCTGTGGATGTAAAAGATATAAAAATGACAATAGTATGCAAGATTGAGCAATGGGCTGGATATACCATTATGGAGGGATAGTGAGAAATCAAATAATGCTAAGGGTTATGAATCTGGGCTACTGAAAAAACAGAATGTGTTTGACCAAAAGTGAAGTCTGAAGAAATATTGGTTTGGGGAAAAATATAATGAACTGTTTTGGATATGGTGAGTATGGGATATCTGTGGGTCACTATTTAAAATACTCAACAGGCAACTGGTAAAGGATTAAAGCTCAGGGGACAGACTATGACTAATTCTAGATGTCATTGATAAAGGGATGATAAATTAAACCCAGAGGAAATGATGAGGTCACCAAAAGAGCAAGTATAGGGAGGGAAAGTAGGGGACCTAGGATAGAGCCTTACTCTAGAGCAATACTCCTGCAGTTACAGAGCATGAACTTGATGATGAACCAGCAAAGAAGACTGAAAAGGAGCAGTGAAAGAAGTTAGGAGGAGAACCAGAAGAGAGTAGTGTGAAAAAAGCCCACAGAGGACAAAGGGTGGCCTCAATCTTCACTGTAAAGTAGAGGCAAAGTTATCTACTGAGAGTGCAAGAACTGGAGATGTGGGGTTAGTAGCTTGAGTAGAAGACACACGAAGGTACAATAAGCTATCCCGCCTTTTATCATTTTACCTTTTAATGTAATACAGAGGAGCTTTTAGTTCAATAATTTATTTGCTTAGTAATGAAGTAATGAATCTATGATTTCATTGGTACAAGGAACTCCCAAGTGAGGAAACACTCTCTAGCAATGCAAATATACATTATCTTTACCACTTAATTTTAGAGATCCAGAGCACTGTGTGGTTATGCCAGAGCCAGAATGTGTCAGAGGCAGGATTTGAACCTAGGTCCTTCCGGCCCTGAGACATGCTTTTCTTGAGCTACTGAATGACAAAATATCACTTTTGTTACTATTCAAAATACTGATCAAACTTTCTTTAAAACAATCAATCAAATAGATCTCATTTCAAGAAAATTTATGCATTTCTGAAGCTGTCAGATATTACAACCTCTGTATATGACATTAAATTACCTTATAGCTTCTAGGCAAACTGGCATACTAGTAGTAACTGGTGTGTAGGGTTGTATTCCCCAAGAAGTATATGATCAACTAATTCAAGAATGGGTAGATGGGGTAGAATCCTACTATGTAAACAAAAGTCAAATACAGGGTTTTTCTCTAATAGTCACACTTAGCCTGTGTTCATTATCCCCCTTCATCTCAACTTCCAATGTTCTACACACTCCCAACACTCTAGTTCACTGGCCCCTTGTTACAATCTAATTGTTAACTGGTGCCTACAGCAAAAAACTGTGGTGAAATTTCACTCTCACAATTTTAGCGCCTTGGAGGATGGCGACTGGGTTCAGGGAAATGATCTGTGAGGAAGATCCTTCATCCCCGTGTTGTTTTGGTTTGAAGAAAATGAGTTGCATGGTAATATATGTGCATCATTTCTAAATAAGTGAATATGTGTGTGTATGTGTGTGTATATATATGCATATATACACACACATACACACACACATACATTTCTCTGATGGTATATACACATTTCTCTGATGATATGGTCTTCCTCGGCAACGAAGGACGAACACACATCTGTAAAAATGACTACACAAATACTAGAATAGCAGAAGCCACAAAACGACAGAGTGAAAGAGCTAAAGACCCTGGGGGAATTGAGCAGCTGATCTGGTTCTCAGCCCTGGGCTGAGGAGGAATACTGGCTGGTGGAGATGGTGGAGGCTCTGGAGAAGGAATTATACTTGCAGATCCAGGGCAGAAAAGCTTGCAGTAGCTCCCAAACCAGAGCACAGACCAGGAGAGGAGTAAACTCCTCTCCCTTGATTGTGCCACTTTGGAGGAACTGAGAACTTACAGGTCCCTAGAGTATATCCTCCTCTTGACAAAGGACTCAAAAGTCAAGTAACTGGCTGGGAAAATGTCCAAAAAAGGAAAAAAAATGACTACAGAAAGTTACCTTCTTGGTGAACAGGTATATTCTTCCATCCTTTAGGATGAGGAAGAACAATGCATATCACCAGATGAAGACATAAAAGTCAAGGCTTCTCCAACCAAAACCTTCAAAATAAATATGCAAAGTGGGTGATGACACAGGGTAATTTTCCCTGACCTGTGATAGAGATTAGTTTCTAAGTAGTAAGCATTATCATCTTCACTGTAGCCCTGATGTCCCTGGTGCTGCTCCTATTTGTGGTCATATCTTAAATCAAGAGACCCATGGAAAGCTGCAAAAATGTGGCACCATCCATCTATCACATGGACCTGTTTAGACTATGGATGGAAGTGAAGCCTGGAATTTCTGGATTTGTTTTCCTGTATTCAGTCACTCATTTATTTTGTTTTGTTTTTGACATTTTCTGACCACCTGAGTACAAAAACAGTGGCAAAGAGTTACAGGCATGATTTGGTGCCTCACTGGTAGCACATGATGGGTACCCCAGGCAAGGGAGTTTCACTCAGAAAAATCAACTCTATGTCTCTTACTCTTGTTGAATACCATTCTCCTGCTATGGCTGAATAAATCATAAAATAAAAATGACCTATACAAGCATGTTAGTTTGTAATTTCAAACCTAAACTACTAGAGGACTGGTTTGAGTTAAGCTCATCCCAGAATACCTTCCTACCTCAACAATTTCAATTTCTGACTCAGTCTTTCTCTTTACCACACCCAATTCCTGCTCTCATAAGAGGACTTCAACTTACTGACTGATATTTCTGCAAATACCCTAATTTCTAGTTCCTCAAATGGCTCCATTCCCATAACCTTTTCTGACTTAGAAAGGCAGTGAAATAGAGAAGTAGAACAATGAACTCTACTGTAAAGGCTCCTGTCCAGCTAGAGATTAACGATCAAGTTCAATGCCATTAATTCTGCACATTGGAATGAAAAATAGAGTTTATATTATGTTATTAAGAACTATGGAATAATCAAGCTCAGTAACCTTGGAATAGCCAATAGATTCTTGTTTAAAAACTGCAAATGCACAAAACAAGTGGGATTATAATGATTCTTAGATTAAGAAATGAATGGCTTTACAAGTCATGCAGTTCAATCCCTTCATTTTACACACAAGGAACTAAGGCCCAGAGAGGAAAGGTGATTTACTCACTGTCCTACATGTAGTAAGGAGTATAGTCAGGATTTGAAATACAGACCCACTGATTCTAAATTCAGCACTCTTTTTACTATACCATTCCAGTTCACATAATGAAATAATTTTTAAAAATGTATGTATATACTCAACATTGTTTCTGTATATATAAGTGTAATATAATCCCCTGAAACAAATAATCTCAAAATGATTCACAAAAGGAATAGTGCAAGAATACCCTACACTATCAAGGAAGAAAATTATGAAAATGGTATCTTTAAAATATTTAACTGAGATATGGATAGGGTGGGGAAATAGCATGCTGAAAAAAGTTTAAGCATAAACAAAAAATGTTTTTTCTATTACCAATATGACTAAATTTTGCCTTCCATAACATATTTTTCCTATGTTTACAAAAGAAAATTGAGCTAAAAGGCATTTAAATATATATTTATTAAACCTAAAGCATTATAACATACAGCTATTTGAAGCTCTGCTAACTAATAAAGCCATAGTCTAGCATAAAAGATTAAAATTGTTCCCATTTTTAATGTATACCAGGGAATTACTATGAATGCTGACTTCAGTATTCAAACTTAACTGAAATACTGCAAGTACAATTAACAAATTCAAGAATATTTCTTAAGTAACAACAGATTTAAATTTTGATGACAATGAAAAATTACCTTGAGACTTTTAAACTGAGAAAGATTCTGAATAGAATCTTATTAGAAAACTAAACATTTAAGACATCAGGATGTTTACAAGATTTATTATGAAAAATGTTAATTACTTCCTTACATTAAAGATAAAAAGCTGACAGGAAAAAATTTTTTCATAAACTTGAAAATTATTGTAAAAGTGATTTTATTTCCATTTCCAGGCTTACAAAGTTGAGAAGCAGAATGGAAAACAAGAAAGATGATGTAAATGCCTCATTGTAACTGAAGTATTTTTGTGCCAAATTGTTGATAGATGGGGATGAAATTGTTCTAACCAAGGCAAAATAAATAGTTCAAACAATAGGGTTTAAACAATTTATATTTAATATCTATTACACAACATGCTTATAACTTCAAACTAAACTCTAGAAACTATTTCAGCATTTAAAAAAATACTGAAGATGACTAAAATATCCCTGATAGTTGTGAGAATATTGTCAGTGCCCCCCAAATCAATTTTTTAACTTTTGAAGAAATAAACAATCCCCAAAACTCAGTAACTTAAAGTATTCATGCTACAATAAAATACAAATTAACCATGCCACCATTTTCAATATCTCATTTCATTAAACAAAATCATTCATTTACCTGACTACTACCAGAAGGTACCATGCTGATTTCTGCTGCTCCTGGGCCTTCATTCTGCCTCTCTGCTTCATGGGAGATGGCATCAGGCTTGTTCTGAGATGTCCTCTAATAAGAAGAGCTTACATCACTATACACAGAAACAGAATCTATACTTCATCATTCTACTGCTTTAAGGTACTGAGTGAGTTAACTATATGTATTTAGAAAGACACCAAACTATGCTTTATATTTGACAATTAACAATTGACTGTCTCAACAATACTGCAAAACAAAAGTAAAACATGCCAAGTATTACTTAGCAGAGAAAGGATTTTCTGAGACCCTCAGAAATACCATTTTCCACCAGCTGTATACACAACACAACATTATCAGGAATATAACTGAACTGGATAAATAACTGTCTTCCCTTTAAAGTCATATGATTTAGTGGAGCTGCTTTAGAATAATTTGTACCTCACAAGCAGAGAGCTTAATGAATATATTAATTTATACAGTACATATTTTTCACCAAGAAAAATTCCTAGAAAATCTTTAAAGAACTTTAAAGACTAAAGACCATGAGAAATTTCTATTCTGATACAAATAAAAGCTAAAATAGAAAAATTTTATTCTATGTCACATGAAATAGAAATGAGTTAGTATTAAATGAAATCAAAAACATCACTTCCTATATAGTAATGATACTAGAATTTATATAGCAACTTAAGTTTGGCAAAGTGGTTTATACATAATACTTTATTTGATCCTTGCAACATTGTGAGGTAGGTGCTATTATTCTCATTTTACAGATGAGGAAACAGAGGTTTGTGAAAGGGTGACTTGCCCAAGGTCACTCAGCTAGTAAGCGCCTAGTAAGGCAGAATTCAAACTCAGCTCTTCCTGACTCCATGCCTGATGCTCTAATACCTTTTCTGTACATTTGAAAGTATAGTTTATCTGCTGTACAGGAATAATGATATCTGCTTCACTCTAAGAAGACCCAATACTAAACTAATCTAACATAAAAATGAAATTTGCAAAAGATAAACTAGTGAAATACATTCACACTGTAAAAGCATTTTTTTGGTTTTTATAAAAATTTCACTTAAGAGTCCTTTTAAATACTAAACTTCCTTATATACATAGAACTGGTCGAAATCTTATTTTTTAATTAACTTTTTCAGCAAGACTATATTGCAGAAGGTTAAGTATACTCATAAATGATTAGTACTTTCAGTGTCAGATTCACAGAATCACAAAATGTTGAACTGGAAAGAAGCACAAAGAGGATCTTGTCAATTGTTCCTAGAGATGAGGAAACTAGAGAAATAAAATGACTTACCAAAGGATTCCAGAGCTAATTACTGGCAGACCTCAACCTCATAATCACTTTCTCTATGCTCATTCCACTGAACCACCTTGTTCTTAATAAATGTGTATACAGCTTATGGGAGGCAGTGTAGTAGCTCAATCCCTGACTTCTTGGTTGTGCAACCTCTCAGGGTCCCTGGAAGCTCTACTTCTACCTAGTAAACAATGGAATATACGTACTGGTGGAGTGAGCTTTCTCTTGGGAATTTCTACCAACAAAAATAAAAGGTTTGGACAAAAATTCCTGCAAGTCAATTTTTATAGAACCATTATAGTATGTCCATACCACAGAAGGGACTTAATATATGTCATAAATAAAAGCAATAGATATATGGCTATGGTTGGAAATGAATGGAAGGTTAGACTAACCAGACACATGTTCTAAGGACAGAAGCTTTTAAAAATCTCGGAATAAATAAATAAATAATATCTGAGAGTAAAGCCATCAAAAAGCTGGTTGTGCTCACTTGGATTCTTGAATTTGTGTAACAGTGAAGTTGTTTCTTACTCCCTAGGAGAACAGGAGATGAAGCAGCCTAAGGCAACTAAGTAAGTAACACTGGAGGTGACAGTTTCAGTCTCCTCTTTTCCTTTATTCTCTCATTTCCTTTTTGGTTCATTTTTCTTTTTTGCTCTCCACTTATTCTTTTTATTATTTATTATTTTATTTTTCCCCAATTACATGTAAAAATTTTTAACATCCTTTTTTTTAAAATTTGGGGGTTCCAAATTCTCTCCCTCCCTCCTTCACTTTCCCTAAAATGTGATGGTGAGCAATTAATGTAAGTTATACATGTGCAGTTATGCAAAATATACTTCCATATTAGATATATTATAAAAGAGAACAAAGATTAAAAAAAGAAAAATAAAGAAAAAGTATGCTTTGATCAACATTTAGATTCCATCAGTTCTTTCTCTGAAGATGGACCGTACGTGTCAGCCTAAGTCCTTCAGAACCGTATTGGATCATTGTAATGCTGAGAATAGCTAAATCATCACACAATATTACTGTTACTGTAATAATCTCTTAATTCTGCTCATTTCACTTTGCATTCATTTAAGTCTTTCCAGATTTTTCTGAGAATATCCAGCTCATCATTTCTCATAGTACAATAGTATTCCGTCAAAATCATATACAACAACCTGTTCAGCCATTCCCCAATTGGTGGACATCCCCTCCATTTCCAATTGTTTGCTACCACTACAAGAACTGCTATAAATATATTTTGTATCTTTGGTCCTTTTCCTTTTTGTTTTTTATCTCCTTGAGATACAGATCTAGTAGTGGTATTGCTTGGTCAAAAGATATATATGGTTTTATAGCCTTTTGAGAATAGTTCTAAATTACTCTAGAGAATGGCTGAATCAGTATACAACTTCACCAGCAGTGCCTTAGTATCTCAAATTTACTGCTTCTCCCCCAACATTTATCATTTTCCTTTTCTGTCATATTAGTCAATCTGATGTGTGAGAGGTGGTAGCTCAGAGTAATTTTAATGTGCATTTCTCTAATCAATAGTGATTTAGAGCATATTTTCACATGGCTATAGATAGCTTTGATTACTTTGTTTGAAAACTGCCCAATAATGACTTTTAATCATTTATCAAATGAGGAATGGCTCTTATTTCCATAAATTTGACTCAGTTTTCTACGTATTTGAGAAACAGTCTTTATCAGAGAAACTGTAAATCTTTTTCACAATTATTATTACTATGTATCTCCATCCTATTTTCCCAGTTTATCCTATTCTCTCTCTCCTTTCACCCTGTTCATCTTCAAAAATGTTCCCCCTACACATTCTTTAGGCATATCACTGCAATTGTCCACTAGCTGCTCAACTTTGTGAGCAGCACTTAGGGTTGTTGTTGTGTTCATCCTTCATTTAGGAAGAGGACCACGACATCAGAGAAATGAAGACATGACTTGCACTTGACTTTGTTTTGAGTGAGGGAGGGCTGTGCAAGGTCACCAGCCTCACTTCTCCTCCACAGCCATCTGGATCCAGTGACCAGATATTCATCAGGATGACTAGAGATGGCCCAGGATGCAATGGGAGACCTTGGTCTTTTAGGCTACGGCCTTTTCAAGTACTCACTTAAAGTGAGGTAAAGAAGTTGCTGACATCTAAGGTTTGAACAAATCCTTTCAGGGCCTCTTTTGAATATACTCTCGTTTTCTGGACAGGACAAGAAAGCTACCAGTTTCTTTCTTTAAAGTACAGGGTCCTTCGTGGATTTTCTTCATGTCACTGGAACTTTCTTTTGTCAGGGCTCCTCTAGTAGGTTCTTCTTCACTCTTTTCAGGAGGCAGTTTTGGTTTTTGGTTTTTAAACCCTACACTGAGAGGGGGTTTGCTTTGTCTAAATTGCTTAATTCAAGGAACAAGCTGTCTCTGTCTTGATTCAGCATTTGTCTCTGTAATTCTCATAGTATGTTGTATTTTTCCTTTATTTATATTCTAGTTTGTATTATAATTATTTGGAAGTAAACTTACACAAGCTACCAATTATTAGGTAATGAATTGTTTGGGTAAGGCAACTACCAAAACAGAGATAAAGAGGAAGCGATTTCTGGTTAAGGTGGTTACAGGAAAGGATGTAGATGAGTCAGGCTTTCTCACAAACACTCCATCAAATACATGAAAAGAGATCCTGAGAAAGCCAAAGAGAAACACAAGAAAACTCTTCTATCAAAGTCCAAAACTGCACAAAACCCAGAAGGCTATAGATGCCTAGAAGATGCTTTCTTCTTATACAAGAAAGCCACACAGAGTTGCAGGAAATTAAGTCTATTGTGCTGAACAAGGATTTTCCAAAATTAGCTTTAATAACTGAGGTCTGAAGTCACAGCTTGTCAGACGGGAAGCAGAGTACAGAGCTAGTTCCTATGGTACTGCACTGCACAGGGAAACAGGGCCTAACTGTGCATTTCTCAGAGCAACGGATAACAGAAAAAGGAGAAAGGGTCAATTCACTGCCTGGCCACCTGTACTGTGAGCCTTGAAAGAGGCCAGAAAGTAGTGTGTTCTCTAACACCTTACTGGGGGCCTGTCTGGGTCACATCAAAAGCACAAATTCTTGAATGGGAATCATATAAGGAGAAAGGGATGACCTAAAGCTAGTTCCTACAATGGGCCACTGGGAAGGAGACTGCAAAAGCCAGGGACTAAGGAAGAGAGTAGGGCTTCATAACAGCCACCCCCCCAAAAGAATGGTAGTGTCACCCAGACTAGAAAGGAGACAGGGAGCCTGGGAAACTTAAAGAGACAGGTGAGAAGGAAAAACAATATAGAACAGCTAATGCAAAAGAAGAGACTCCCTAAAAGACAGAGTGTTGTGATTGAGGAACAGGAAGTAGTCAGGTATAGCTGTACCATAAAGCCTGGAAAGTTGGGAAGAGGTCAGGCTGTGAAGAGTTTTTAATACTAATCAAAGTGCTACTCAAGATTTTACACACACATACACATACACACACACACACACACAATCCTGAAGGTAACAAGAAGACACTTCCATTTACTAAGGAGGGGTGTGACATAGTCTATTTGGCAGTTAATCAGAAAACCAACTGGAACAACAAAAGACTTGAGGCAGAGACACCATTAGGAGGCTATTTTAATAGTTCAGATAAAAAAGCCTAAATTAGGTGGTAGCTATGTGAAGGAAGAAATGGGAAAGAAGAGTAAGAGACTATGTGAGATTATTTGCAAGGTGGTCATGGCTTCTTGTTTTGCCTATGCACTGAGGAATTGTGGCTTTTTGTTTTCACTAGAGCTCAAACCTGTACACTAACCCCCCCAGCCTTTTTATTATCAGTTGATATCAGTCAGATTTAATTAGCTTTTAGAAATGTGTTATTTATTACACTGGGTGCTACAGTTGGTCCAAAACATCCCGACCCCTCCAAAAGTATGTGACACACTGTCCCACAAGTGCATAAAGAGTCCCAGGTGAAGTGGGACTAAGTTTAGGGAGTACATGTGGCAAATGGGGTAACTCACAGATCCAGGAAATCTTTTCCCTGGAGTTCTTATGATACAAATGGTACAATGTCTCTTCTGGGAACCTTTTAGAGCCTTGAATCTGTTTTCCTCATCATATGCAGTTTGTCCATGATCCCTAATGCAGAAACTCCTGCTGGCCATAATTTTCCTGGGGCACTGTTAGGATGCCAAGGAAAATGTCCAAATTCTCTCATCTTCTGAGGTTCATGGAGTCCCCCTCTAGTTGAGTGGGGCACAGAGAAAACAAGGTAGAGGGCAAGGTACTTGTCTTCCCCCTGTCCCACTCAAGGGCCTTGGCTTGACTTGGCAAAATTCACTCAAATCTTTTAGTTCCAAACTGGTTCATATGTCACAGAACAAGATGGAGGTCAAGATTAAGGTGCTCTCCTCTCTCCTTTCTCACTTTAAAGCAATTGATTGAGACATTCTCACCAAGTGACAGGTTTCAGGTGTAGCATTTTTATCCCTTTTTTTAAACATTCCCTCATCTACTTTGATGAAATTGAGAATGCCCTCCTCTGTAGTATTAATTCGCCTTTTCATTCTATCCTGACACTGATTCAATGACCCCTCCCCCTTCAGCTACTACCCCCTCAAGTTAAATCTTCTTTAAAGTTAAATCAAATCTTTCCTTGCTTTCACAGCTACATTTTCAGATAAAGCTTTTTACACCCAACTCTCCTACCTGTCATCTCTAAGTTTCAACCCCTCAACATATAGCATAAGATTCCACTGCATGACTGAAACTACTCCTTAAAGCTAAGTCCAATGGCCTTTTATTAATTCCCATCCTTCTTGATCTTTCTACAGAATTTTATGTTGTAGATCATACCTTCTGACAGATATATGCTCTTCCCTGGATTTTTGTGGAACTGCTCTCACATGGTTCTTTTCCTATCTGTCTCACTGATCCTTCTCAGTTTCCTGTGCAGCATAATCATCCGTGTCTTAGCCCTTGTGTTTGAGCATATCCTGAACTCTGTCCTAGGTCTTCCTTTCTTCTTTCAAAGGGAAGAGGAGAAATGCCATTCCACTCAACACTATTCTCCTCTTTCCTTTGAGTAAGAGGAAAAAATGCTATTCTAAATCTCCTGCCTGGTCTCTAGTATCCTCCAGAAAAATGCTATTCCATTATGCAACAGTCTCCTGCCTCTGAGGTAAGGGGAGATGACACTACTCCACTGCCCTAGATTTACTGTTAGAGCTCCCAGCCTCCAGGGGAAACAGAAATACCATTCCACTGTGCCAGTCTCCTGCTTAGTCTCCAGCTTCCCTTAGGAAAAAGAAGAAATACCATTCCATCCATCAAGAGACTCCTTCCTTTTAAGGGAGTGGAGAAAGGTCATTATATCAAGCTTGTTCTCTTGCCTTAGTGGTAGGAGAATAACAACATTGGTTCTGCTCCAAGCACCCGTCCCCTCCTCTGAACTGTCTTAGTCCTGAGAGGACTCCACTTTTGAGTGAAACCCTTATGGATAAAAATAGAACCTACTAAAAATCATTCCTCAGTGATTAACAACACCCTTTCCCCTCCAAGCCTTCCCATTCCAGTGATTCTGAATACTCTGAAATTTTTATTCAACCCCAACCAAGTTAGTCACTCCCCCACTGATCAATCCTTTATGACTATTTCCTTCAATCCATCCCCATCCTACTAATGCCCCACTCTAAAATAATATATTCTCCTTCCACTGTGCTATCTGGAATATTTACTTTATATGTAACAAACTTGCTTTCATTTTTAATCTCCCCTCCCCCCAATCCTTCATCTTTAATTTTTCCCACTGCTTCCACCTTCTGGTTCTGAGATTTAGCTCCCTCCTGATGTCACAACCACCCTTTCTTGCACTGGCTGTATTTTGACTTATTTCTTCCAATTCACTGGTTAAGGTGGGGGAACTAAAATACTTTTTGCTTCCCATTGCTACTTCTAAGGCTCTTCCTCTCCCACCACTCAGTAACCTTTTCTCCTTCGAGGTTCTCTTCCTTATCTACTGCCCAATTAAAATTTTGGAAGCTGTTGTCTACTGACCTGCAGGATGTTCTTTTCTTTACAAGTTCAGTGTTTGGCTCACAGTCTTTCTCTCCTCAACTTCTGCCCTCTTACCTAACACACATATTTGATAATCTCACAAACATCCTAGTATCATAGTTCTTCAGTTTATTTCACTTACTCTACTCCTCCAGCTCACTTCAGTCACAAAGATTTTATACTATTGATCTTGTTACCACACACAAATACACCACTTCTATATTTGTGAACTTTGGAATTCCCTTATCTACTACTTCCCCTATCACAATGTACTATCAATCCATCTTTCTTCTGCCTTAAAACTCCAAATCACAGAATTTCTTTATTTATATCATGACCTCTAATTCCTCACTGATGTAGTAAGAACAATGGATATGGAATCAGAGGGCCTAGGCCAGGGCTGGAGAACCTGCACCTGTAGCCTCAAGGTCACATGTGGCCCTCAAGTGCCACCCTTTGAATGAATCCAAACTTCACTGAACAAATCCCTTTAATAAAAGGATATGTTCTGTAAAATCTAGACAGCCAAAAGGTCACATCCAAGGACCTAGAAGGCCACTTGTGGCCTTGAGGCCATGGGTTCCCTATGCCTACCCTAGGCTAAAATCACAGGCTTGCTATTTATATCAATGGGATCTTGGACAAGTTACTTAACTTCTCCCTGGTCCTCAGTTTTCTCATCTATAAAATGATAGGATTGAATTAGATGACTTCTAGCTCCAAATCTGTAATTCTAATAATTCAGAAAGAATGCTCTCCTATGCACTATGTTCAGTTAATATCATTGTAAAAATATGATATGTAGGAAAACACTTTTGTAGTTGTTTCCCCTCAACAAAGATTAATTTTCCCTAAAAGGCAACAAAGCTGTCACTGGGAACTGACTGGCTCCTGCCTTCCTTGAAGATTCCTGTCAATTAAGGGCATAAAAATTCCTACCCAAGGAGCAGGAACATCTCTGATTTAGTGCATTTCTGAAGACAATGATATGTTTCCATATGTAGATGGGGGAGGGGGAAAGTGGTTGGTACATCCATAAAGGCTAAGTGTCACACTATCCTTAGTTCATATCCGTGCTGTATTGAGGTGATGTAAACTTCCCTTTGTTTACTATTCAGTGATAAGCCAGTGACTCATTTCATCCCAATATAAAACAGGACCCTGGTGTTTGGCCTGATCCTAATATTTGGCATAATGTATAACTGGGATAAGATAACATGATCTATTAGATCACACTGTAGTTGAGGGGGATAGGTAGGGTGATTAGATGACAGCACTGCGTGGTCCCCAATCCTTCTGATTATATATGCTTGAGTCCTCTCTATAGGGTAGGGAGCAAGTTCCCAGTTAAAGTGATTAACTCTATAGTGTTTGAGCAGACTGCCCAGGACAGTAAACAAAGTGCCAGGTTCAGCATTCCCTGGTTGAAGTTCACCATCCTATAGAAATTAGAATGGCAGCATAAGACAGGAACTGAAATGGTTAAGCATAGTTGGCACCTAGAGATAGCGATCTTGGCATTCAAGGACCATGAAACGAAACCCCAGAGGTAACTAGTGGAGCTGGTGGCCAGTAAAAGGCTGTCTCCTGATGGGGGTGGAGACTGACATGCCTCAGCCAGCAAACTACTCTATGGTCTCTGTTCCCTTGTCAATAGGATCCATGAGACAGCAGAATGAGATCTAAAGTGAGGAAGATACTCTGCATGAGGGAACAAGGGTTAGATGGGCTTTCTCCAACCAAGAGCATGGGGGAGGGTTGCACAGGGTTCAAACAAAAAACTGATGAACTAGAAAAATGTCTCCTGAGGATGTAGTTTAATAGTCAATGTTGAGCTGATTTCTCCATGTGACTTCCACAGGCTAGGTTTTTGAAGGCCTCTTTTAATAAATCTAATCAACTAGATTTATTAGAGCCTCCAGACAGGAATGCTCTTTGTCCTTTTTGGTTGCTGAGATGGAGAGCTGCTCACATCTGATACCAAAAAGATGAACTCCTTTTGATGTCATCTCTCCTGAAGATCTTCAAGGAAGGGGGATGAAGTTCCTAAAGGAAATGGTTTGATAGATGGGATTTGTGCAGAATAGGGAGATATGGAATGACAGGTGGGGCTGGGGGTAGGGGAAGGGAAAATCAACTGCCACATTATATGGCAAAACTGCCTCAGGATCAAGCCGACTGCAGATTTCACCTTTTGGATAGGACCCTATCAAAACTAGGGCAGCTAGGTAGCACAGCAGATAGAGGATTGAGTCTGGAGTTAGCAGGAAGACTTGAGTTCAAATCCAACTTCAGACACTTACCAGGTGTGTGACTCGGGGCAAATCACTTCATCTTGTTTGCCTCTGTTTCCTCATCTGTAAAATTAGCTGGAGAAGGAAATGGCAAACCACTCCAGTATCTTTGCCAAGAAAACCCCAAATGAGGTCATGAAGAGTCGGTCATGACTAAACCACAACCCTATCAGAATGGCTTCAGAATTTAGTTATTTTGGAGCAAGTCTAGACAGTTGTGATGTGAACAAATTATTATGGAGAGGCTAAATAAGGATGAAAGGTTCACAAAAGTCTGCCTAGCAAGTAGAAGGCAATGACACCCTCACCTGCTGGCAACTTTGGATCTGACTCCTTCAGCACAAAGGTACCAGGGACCCTTCAGCTCAATCAAAGCTAGGGAATCCTTTAAAGGCTCTCTGATCCATATGGATCATTCAAGATAAGCCATAAAGGGAAGACCATTAAGATGCATTCTTCCTGGATGCTCCATTTCAGGGAAGAGCTATCCTTCCCCAAACTTAGCTCTAGATCCCAGTTTCAGCCTAACTCTATGAACACCTTCTCACACTAGTGAATTCTTCTAGGAGTTCCATTTTGGAGAAAGGCCTTAGAACACAATTCCTCATTCCTGGACTCAATCACTATATTCCTGAATGGTACTTCTCCCCACCTGCTGTTTTTTTAATCCTGACATATCCCTTAGGTTCCTAGCTGGCACTAGAATACCCTGCTAGACAATTCATAGATATAATCTAATTTGGCAACATTCATGTTCCTAGGAGAAAATTAATTTTATAATACAATATTCCTTTGACTAAGGGACTTTCCAAGGTTATATAGGATCCATGAACTTATTTTTAAAAATGATTGTGATAACTATATTTCAATCTGATTAGTTTTCTTTTTAATGCCACGTATTTTATTTTATGCATTTGAGATGATTATTTTAAGTAGTCCACAGCTTTACCATACTGCCAAAGGAGTCTATGACACAAAAATGGTTAAGAACCTCTGTCTTACATTATTTAAAATATGATACAGTTTACACTCAACCTTTCAGGAAAATAACTATAGTACAAAACAATTTAGGAATCTGGGGTAATGTCTACTCGAGAAACAATTCACTCACTGACAGGAGGCATCCAGAGTTATATCTCTGATTACAAATAAATTAGATATAGCTTATAGTAGTATATTAGCTACATTAAAGTAAGCTTAACAGAGTAAGTAGTAATTATTTCTATTATTTCCACAACTAGGTCCAAAATAGCATAAATACTGAGATAGCATTATAATTATTGTATTTCATACATTATTGTATAATCCCATAGTTGTCAGTCTGGATAATCATGTTTTATTATTGATTCTATCATTTAAAAAACAAAAGCTCACCCATATTTATTTACATTTATATAAATTTACATAGTACAAAATAACAGCTTACTAACCTCTGCTTCTGCAGGTTGGGACTGTAATAACTGTCGTATACGAAGTATGTCTTTCTCAATTTGCTGAATTCTAGCCACTCTTAGCTAAAATAAAATAAGTGATAAAATTATGTACATACACACATTCATATAGTAAAAATATAATTGTATAACCTATATCATGGTTGTTCTGACAAGTTGCAACAGATCAATGAATTCTTTCATACCTATGGCATGAAATAAAACATAAATATCCACACTTATGAGCAGAGACAAATGTCAGCTCAATATTTATTATCTCACACTTTCTCTATTACAGACATTCTCCTAAAGCTTTAAAGTGAATTTTTAGAAGTTTTAAAGAAGGGGTTAAACATTTAAAGGTAGCTTTCAATAAATAAATTCACTGGAAAATAAGTCATCAGAGAAGCAGGTTTATCTTTTACTTCAACTGGACTTCACTTTTCAGTTTACTTAAAACAGGGAAGATTTGTATTAATAAAAGGATTTGGAATTTTAGTTTGTATTAATTATACCCAACTTAGAAATTCAAATTTAGCAGCTTCTTTTCTCTCAATATAAAATCATGGACATATACTACTAATTTTCTCCTTCTAGATTATAACTGTACTTGACGTTATTTTCATCTCCAGAACTAGCATTAAAAATGGGGTTTAAAATGTTGGATAAAAATGGTAATTAAAAAAAGGCGCTAAACTAAGAAGGAACGGAATGTTAGAACTACAAGAGCATACTGTGAAAGAAGCCAATCTAATATTTGTATTTAACAATTAAGAGTTTTCTGAGGGCCAGGGGCCTCAGGTGGCACAGTGGATAGAGATGACAGATTCATCTTCCTAAATTCAAATCTGGCTTCAGACACTTAGTAGCTGAGTGACGACCCTGGGTATTTAATCCTGTTTACCTCAGTTTCCTCATCTGTAAGATGAGCTGGAAAAGAAAATGGCAAACCACTCCAGTTTATTTTTGCCAAGAAAACCCCAAATGGAATCATAAAGAGTGAGACAAGGCTAAAAGTGACCCCCGCAACAACAATAAGGGATGATTTCAGGTCCAGTGAAAACATCCCTTTGGGGAAGCTAAGTGACACAATGAGTCACCAAAAGTCTCTAACAACCACCACCGATGAAGTAAAATTAGGAGTGATTAATAAGTGAGGGTAAAGGCAAAGAAATGGAGGCAATAACTACATTACTTTTTCAAAGGAATCTGGCTATGAAAGGAGACCAGAGGCTTTTAAGGATGGGGAAACCGGTAGGAAAAGAGAGACCTCATAACAGATAGCAAGATCTGTTGTCGAGAGGGATAGTGAGGCATAAGAACATCCATTTGAAATTGGTGTTGTGGGGGAATACAAAAAAATGTCACTCAGGACCTTTCCCAGCTTTCAACGTAGGATTCCTATGATCAACACTTCAAGACTCAGCTCAAGAGGCCTTTTGAGGTTTAAGGCCTTTCCTGATTTCCTTAGCTACTAGTGTTTCTCTGTTCCTAGGTTTACCAACCATCTGTCTGTGTATGTTTTGGACACTGTTCTCCTTGATACTATTTTTGATCTAGAAACCTTAACATGACACTGTTCCCTCCTGGTTCTCCTCCAATCAGTCTGATCTCTCCTTCTCAGTCTTCTTTGTTAGATGTCCATTCAGGACATACCCACTAACTATGATTATACTTCAACGCTTTGTCCCGGACACTTTTCTTCTCTCTATATATTATTTTGCTCAGTGATCCCATCAATTCCTATAGATTCAATTATTATCTCTCTACAGATGATTCTCAGATTTATTACTTATCCAGACATAACCTCTCTCCTGACTTTATCTCATATCTCTAATTGCCAACTGGGTGTCTTAAACTCAAAATGTCCACAACTGAACTTGTTATCTTTTCCCACCAAACCATCCACTCCAAAAAGGCCACCCACCATTTCCTAGTCACCTCAGCTGACAACATCAGTGTCACTCCAGACTTCTTATTCTATCACCTCCCATATCCAATCTGGTGCAAAGTCCTATTGATTCAACATTTTCAACATCAGTTGTATATGCCTTCTTCTCTGCTCTGACACTACTACAATACTGATACAGGTCCTTATCACCTCATTCCTGGACTATTACAAAGCTTTCTAATTGATCTCCATTTCTCCAATCTCTCTCCATTCCTCCATTCGATTATCAAAGTGATCTTTGTGAAGTATTGCTAGATTTGGGAATTAAAGTTAAAAAACAAAACACCTTTCCTGAGTTCAGTGTTAAAAAAAATAAAAGAATGAATGTCTTAACACAATTATTTTTCTTCTCAGATTTATTTTTTTAGCATCAATGTCACTTTCCAATACTACCATTCAACCTCTTGTAACAGAAACACTTGACAAACACTTGAGATCAATCATATCTGAAAAGACATGGAGAATTCCATATCTAATTGTGAAGAGAAGAGAGACATGTTAAACTCAATATTTTTCCAACAAAAATTCTAATTTGTTTTACTAAACTAATTAAAATAAACTTAGGTAGATTCTCATGTGGCAATTTAAAAGCTTATTTATCTATTTGTAAAGAAGTTTGACACTTTTGAGATGTTAAAGGTATATATACAGAAATGTCTACTTCTGAATTTCAAAAACTTCAAAAATGTTGTGATTTTAAAAATACAACATTGTTTATAATATTCAAAAGTGAAATTACCTATCAATTAAAAAAACCCCAATAGTCTGGTAAAATTCCAATGAGTAGTATTTGTATAGTCATAAATGTTTCAAAAAATAAAATCTAGTATTTTAAATCACCTGTGCTCGTTTTTCCATATCCTGGCAAGTACCTAGCTGTTCTTCCATTGCAGCTCTGATCTGTCTTGCTTCATACTCCAATTGTCTTCTAGTCATATCTGTTTGCAAAGAGAACTAGGATTGGTAGAAAAGTAAAGAAGGACAGAAAAAAAAATTGTTTTAAGTCATTAGTGTACAAATTTTTATGCTAAAGAACAAACAATAATGAAATGAGGTAAGAACAGTCAACATATTTGTAAACTGGTGTGATATATATATATATGTATCTCTATATCTATCTATGTTACCAATTTATGTTATCTCTCTCTATATATACATATGTATATGTATGTACGGGAACACAGTCAAGTATCAGTTTAAGAAAAACCTTATGATTTTATTATTGAGATTTGCAAAAGAAAGTAATAAGTAAGCCTAGTTCCCTTTGTGAAATACAAGAGTAAAATCCAAATATATTTGTATTTATTCTTGCCACATTACTTTAAATAAAGGCATATTTCTTATTTATAACAAATCATTAATACCTAATAGTATTATTTGTGATTATATATAACTGAAAGTTCAATAGTTGGGTAATGACTGAACAAACTGCAGTATCTAATTTAAGGCTTTCCCTAGCTATGAATGTGACACTGGGTGCTCCAAGTCATGTCAGTGGTAATACAAGGTCTGGCTCATCCTAATCAAATTGAAAAGGCTTCTAATATAATCTTGGGACTCTTAGCAACAGAATGTATGTTTGTTATCTGAGCAACTAATCTACATTCAGAGGCTAATCACTAGGAGAGGTTGCCATGTAATGAAATTATAGGGCCACAATAACTCAAAAGACCTTTCACTACGATAGTGTGGATTTTTGATTCAATTTTTAAAAAAGGTAACAATTGAATTAAAGTCAATTCTGCTACTTTATGGAATGTTCAAAAGTGTTTTGAAAATACCATATCCTAGAGAGGAAAAAATAATTTTTTTTAGAAATTTAGCATTATGAGTGACTGAGGGTATCTCCCAGCATACTAGACTACAGTTGAAACTAGTTGATGTAATCCTAGTATCAAAACAGACTACATAAAATGGGATGGAGAAAAATGAGAGTCACAGACACAGAGAGTAACAGACAGTTACAAAATCTCATGGTCAGAAAGGACACCGGGTGGCTATGCTCAGTGATCATTCATCTGCACAAGAATCCCCTGTACAACATAAACGACAAATGATCCACTATCAGCCATTTGAAGACTTTAGTGAGGAGGAAAACCCACCACGTTATAAGGCCCCCTATCATCCTCTTGGATTGTTCTAACTGTAATAAATTTTTCCTTCTCTATAGTAGTGAAAAGGAAGATGAGGAAGTATATAAAATTTCCCTCAATGCATTACATCACAACATGAACCATCTAAGAAGCACGGCATTTGGAATGCCGCTCCCCCTTCCTAGATTTGTCTGAGATAAGCAAAAAAGCTCAAGCAACTCCTCTTCCAAGAGACAGCCCCTCAAACACGTAAACGTAAAGCTACGAGATTTCCCCGAAGTCTTTTTTCTTTTAGTTTAACATAAAGAAACGATAGATGATATTACACTCTTGCTATATACGTGGCAGGCATTGTGCTAAGTGCTGGGGATATAAATATAAACAAAGTAGTTTCTGTCCTTAAAGTGCTTATATATTCTAATGAGAAAGGATAATATGTGCATGCAGAGGGACTACATGTATCACGGCATGGTTTAGAAATGGCTGGGGAGTGATATGTTTGCTTCTGGTCATAAACAATTGAAAGTTCACCTATCACATTGCAGGGACAGAGGCCAAAGTTCTGGAGAGAGGGAGATGATAATGGTCAAGTATAGGCATGGTTGAGAAACTGCCAAGAAACTATAACCACCATTCCTTTACATTATCCTATAAAGGAGGCAACTGAGGCACAATGAGATGTGTCTTCTGAAATCTCTCCTAAAACGTGACACTCAGAATTGAATACAATAGTTTAAATATAGTTTGCCAGGGTGTATAACCCCCGCTGTCTTGCATACCACAACACTCTTAATGTGGTCCTAAATGGCATTAGGTTTTTTGGATGTTCTCTAATAAGATACTCAGACTGTTTTCAAACTGTTACCTAGCCACAACTCCTTATCTTGGATTTTTAAAAATTCAGTTATAATCCTTCTTATTCCTATTCAGGAATGTGCTGAAGGTTCCAAGGTGGTAGGGTTGGGGAGCAAGGAAACACACAACACACTTTCAAATTTAATATGAATTATCAACATTTTTTCTATCACGTTTTAAAATCTGGACAATCAACAAAATATTAACTTAAGCTCTGATTTACCCATTGCAAGGTTTAAATGTTCACACTGAAAATTTAACAGTCCACAGGAATCAGTTCTAGTTGGCTCCAGCATATCCCTGGTTCTATGAAATTTCATCTTAGTAGATGACACACACTTCATATCTTAGTAGAGAGTATCTCTCTCTCTCCACACACACACACACACACACACACACACACACACACACACACACGTATGGGAACACAATCAAGTGTCAGTTTAAGAAAAACCTTATGATTTTATTATTGAGATTTGCAAAAGAAAGTAATAAGTAAGCCTAGTTCCCTTTGTGAAATACAAGAGTAAAATCCAAATATATCTGTATTTATTTTTAACTAGAATAATGTTCTAATTATTGATTTTTTTTTTTGGATCCTGTTATACAACACATAAACTTTCCCTTTCTGACCTACAAATTTAGTAAGCATACCATTTATGTCTTTACACAAAATTTGGCTAAAAAATGAAAACAATACAGCATTCTACTCATAGAATTCTACTCATACTGACACCAAAATATAAATGATGAATTTTTTAGGTATGGTCATTACAACAATTTGAATTCACTTAACTGTAATACTACTCAAAAGTGACGGCTTCTTTCAGAGCTGGAAATGAGAGTGGTTTCTTTACAGAATACCCACATTAAGAAGACAGCAGGTACTTTTAGCACAGATACTGTAAAATATACATTAATATGGCTATTACCGATATACAGAACAAGTTATTGCATCTAAATAAGTCAGACTTTTAATTACTTACATTTTCTGTTAAAGGAAGACTATCTATCCTTTTAGTGAGGTTTTGAAGTTGAGCATAATACCAATCTTTTTCCTTTTCTTCTTTTTCCAGTTCTGCAAGTAGTAGTGATCTTTAAAAAATAAAATTTAGTAACAAAGCATAAAACCAATGCAGAATACATATAAAAACCTACCACATCACATTAATAACAAATTTTTTAAATTGAAATATTAACAATGAAGTAATATGCTAAAAAATAATTATTTCTAAGGAAGACCTTAAATTATAACTTTCAGTTCAACAAACATTTATTTAGCATTTGCTGTGTGGAAAGCCCAATACTCTGTCCCCTTACTTCCATTTCTAGTTTCCCTGGTTTCCTTCAAAATTCAGCTCAAAGCTCACCTTCTGCAGGAGGCCTTTCTTGTTCCCCTCCGATGATAATGCTTTCCTCTCCAGATTGCCTTCTACTTAGTATCTATCTTGTATGCAAACAGTTATTTATGGGTTGTGTTTCATATTAGAACGTATGTACTTTGAAAGCAAGAACTGTTTCTTTGTTTTTCTTAGTTACAGAAATACTTAGCAATGTACCTTCCACATGATGGGTTGCCCCTCATACTCCAAAAGGACCAAAATGACATCACTATGGCAGGATCAAGGTACAGTGTGTCCAACTGTGGCTGATTAGACCAATATAAACTTGAAAGAGTCTATCACAGATTAGGCACAAACAATCCATGTGAACATTTGGAGTAGAGATGTCCCTAAATATGTGCATTTCATATTTCTTTTGGCCAACTGCCATTTTGATTTACTCAAAGCGCACAGCACCTTTTCTGAGGTAGGCATGCCATCCTGGGTAGTCCTGTACTTGTATCTTCCATGTCTCACAATCAAATCCAAAGTTCTTCTCTTGAAAGTGTTGCTGTACTCCTTCTTCTGACCGTCATGTGAGCACTTGCCTTTTGTGAGTTCTCTATAAAACTTTTATGCAATTGTATGTTTGCCATTTAAACAATGTTGCCAGCCCATCAGAGTTGCACTCTCTGTGGTATAATTTGAATGCTTGGCAGTTTAACTCAAGAAAGGACTATATCTTCCCAGGAGACTTTCAGAATCTTCCTAAGACAATTCAAATGGAAGCAAAGAAGTTTCTTGGCATGGTGATAGTATACTGTTCAGGTTTCACAGGTGTACAACAATGAGGCCAGCAAAACAGCTCTGTAGACCTTCAGTTTAGTAGGCAGGCTAATACCTCTTCTCTTCCACACTTTCCTTTGGAGCTTTCCAAACACTGAGCTAGCTCTGGCAATGCATGCATCAACCTCATCATTTATGTGGACATCCCTGGAAAGTTTACTGGCCAAGGTAAATGTCTACAGTATTCAGAATTTCTCCATTTGTTGCAATGGATGGTGTGGTGCAAGCTGCCGGAGAATGCATGGTTTTTTGGTGTTAGGTGTTAGGCCAAAATTAGCATGAGCAGCGAAGAACTGATCCATGTTCTGCCGCATCTCAGCCTCAGAGGTTGCACTGAGTGCACAGTGATTTGCAAACAATCATGCACCAACCCTCCCTCCTCTTTGGTCTTGGCTTGTAGCACTTTCAAGTTAATTTACCCTCTGCGTGTAGCTGACCTTGATGCCCCTGTCATTCTCTCCTTAAGTATCTGACAAAATCACAGAAAACATCATGGATGCAAGCACAGAGCCCTGCTTCACTCCACTGATGACTAGGAAAACTCAAGACCACTGTTCATCATCCAGAACCTGGGCGAGCATGGCATCATGAAAGTGATGTACAATACTGATAAACTTCTCCAAACAAATAAATTGTGACATAATTTTCCACACACTTTTACAACTGACCAGTATCAAAGGCCTTGGCCAGATCAACATATGTGATATACAGACCTCTGTTCTGCTTCTGGCATTTCTCCTGGAGTTGTCGGGTAGAAAATAACATATCAATGATTCTTCAGTCTTTCTGAAGCCACACTGGCTCATAACTACATGACTGCTGTTGGGATCCACATGCCAAGAGCATCCCCTCTCTTTTTACTATTTTAGGAGATACCTTATTTTCCAGATCTAAGGCCCAGCAAGCAAGTTGTGCACACTAAGTCTGGCAAAACAACAATCCTTTGTGTTCTCCCTCAGTATAAACTCTGCTACAGTAAAATCACAGAACAGTGGTCCCTGAGCTCAGACAAGCACCTGAAGGAACCATGTCCCGGTCCTGAAGCCCTGCTATGACTCAAACTTGCCTCACTTGCTACCCGCTCATGGATTCAGCTAACTGCTTGTCTCTTTGTCTAGTCACTACTGCTATGTATCAAGACTCAACATGGCTGCTTTGGGTCTCTTTGGTACTACAGCAGACCCTGGAATAAACGGTTTTTTGTCTGTCTGTTGATAACCACTGTGAGCTCTTTGGTTTTATTTTATTTTTCAGAGTTAACAGATGGGGTATTACCTCTGTGAATTCTTTGGTAGAATTCATAGTTAACAGTAGTTGCATAATCTCTGTGACTCTTTTGGTCATTTATTTTCAGAGTATGACACCATCTTTGAGAAGGATCAGCCAATTAAGGAGGACTGTGGCAAGAATCTTGCCAGCAATGATTAAGAGAGACCTCCCTCTGATCTCCTTTATAGACATGGACAATGAAGGCATCCTTGAACTCCTGGGGAACAACCTCCTCTTGCCATATATCCAGGAAAATTTCAGTCAGCTTTTGTATGAGCAGTAGACTTCCTGCCTTATAAAGCTGGAATAGAATAGATTGAACAGAATCAGTACCAGGTACTTTGCAATAGGAGTACAGCCTAATGGCATTCAAAAAGGCTTCTTTAATTGGAAGTTCATCTAAAGAGGTACCGACTTCAACCTGAAGTATACGGTCAATAGCTTCAGCACTGATTGAAGACAGTCTGTTGAAAACACTACAGAAGTGTTCACAGCCTATCTCGTTAGGGTCAAGGCCTTATCACCAATCAATGTGGCTTCATCAGCACTATTACTTCTATTCCCAGAATAGGAGTACTGAGGGATACCATATGCAAAAATATTAAGTAAAAACAAGATAATTTGAGGCAGGAGAGAATACTAACAATTAGGGAGATCAGGAAAATTTTCTGTAGAAGGTAGCACTTGAGCTGAAATCTGAAGGAAATAAAGCACTCTAGGAGGTAAAGGTGAAGAGAATGCATCCTAAGTATGGAGGATAGTTTGTGCAAAAGCAAGGACACAAAAAAAGAATACAATGTTTGGAGATGAGCAAGTAGGTAGGAATACATAAGATGTGAAGGGAAGTTATGAAAAATAAATTAGGATGAGCAGGCTGGAACCAGCATATGAAGCATTTTAAGTGCTAAACTGCTTGTGTTTTATGCTAGGGGCACTAAGAAGCTGTACTGAAGATCCTTGAACAAGGGAAGACATAGTCACAACTTTTGTTGTGGACTGAATGGAGTTTCAATATAAACATTAAGGAAGATCAGGTAGATGAAGAATGATATTCAGACTATGATATGCAGTCAGATATGTTGTCCACAATACAAATTAACAAACTAGATCCAGGAGAGAGTACGTGGCTTAGACGGCATAAGGAAAATTGCAGTTTTTTCTCACTCAAACAAGTGCCAATAATTTAAAAACTGATATTCTCTCAGAGACGATGTTTGGCTATAAGTCATGGAAAACTATAATCACCAAAAACTTAGTTCTGTGTCACTCAAAGGACAACGGAGCGGGGTATAGTGTGTATGCAAAGACTAAAACATACTGCCAACAAAGAATTGTGCAGAGATTGAATAAAGGATATCAACCATTTGATTGCTAGATCTGTGACCAGAAAGAAAAGACTAGTCATGTATTGAGAGTAAGGAGTAATTTATGCACAGCCCATATGTTCCAATATTCATGCAGTGTCAAACAGTACAGCACACAGAGCAAAGGCTCTGTAGTTAGAAGATCTGGGGTTGATCATTCAACTTCCCTAGACCTTAGTTTCCTCATTTCTAAAATGAAGTCATTGAGGTCCCTTCCAGATCTTTATCTATGATCCCATATTGTAGAAGGTTACAAGCACAATGAGTAACTGACTTCCTCTGAAGCATTCACTACAGTACACTGCACAGTATGAAAGGATATATACACAAGGTATTCATACTGTTAAGCTCACAGGTCCATCAAAATTACTGTCTAGAAAAAGCAAGAGAAAATATATGGTCAAGATGAGAAGCCCTGGGCTCATCTTAAACTGTTTCTACAGTGGCATAACCTGATTCAGATGATAATTATCCTCCATGTTTTGTTTTGTTTTTTCAGAAAAATAGTTGATAGGGTTAAGTAGAATGCAGGAATTGACACTAATTTGTCATTTACTACATATCAGATTTAACTTTCAATTAATTCTTAGATCTAAGTACTCCATTTAATCTTTTATTTAAAAAAGAATTAGCAGAGTATAAGAAAAATGTCATTTACTAAAATTTAATTTTTCTATTTCTGTCAGAGTATCAGATAACCAAAATTAAGAATATTACCTACAACTTATAAATATATTATTTAAGAAAAGAGAACATGATCTATTAACTGAATAAAGTTCCAATTTAATCATGCATTTCCCCCACCAGATATGAAAAAAATATCAAAATTATTCTTCTATTATTGTGCTTAAAGAAGAGCTAATATTTAAAACAAAACAAAAATGTCAACAAGCTTATATGTATGTATGTACATGTATGCGTGTGTGTGTAGTTTTCAGAAATGATGACCAAGAAAATAGAAACCTTGCTCTTCATGGTCACAGTTTTCAGCTAATATCTTTGCTATAAACAAAATATCCATGCAGCTTCACTCTGGAATATGTTTGCAGACAAGGAATCCATTTATCTCTTTGTAGTGGCATTCTTTCCCTCATTCTCTAAAGTTTTTTAACCTTAATTTCTCCTATTTATTATACTTGTTTCCCCTCTCAAATTTTATTCTAATTTCTCTTGTTTAAAGTCTTACTAGTAGAAAGCTCATAGCACTAATAGTTTGAAAAGAATTCAGTTTCCTACTCTGATAAACAAATAGCAGCTGCGTGACCTTGAACAAGCTACTTCCTCTCTCTGTGCCTGTTTCCTCATCTGTAAATGATGGGGGCTGAGTTGTAAAGTCCCTTGTGGCTTCTAAGATTACATACTACTGATGAATAAGCATAACACAAAAACTCATCAATATCAAGTATCATATAACAAACATTTGATTAAAAAGGATATTAGATTAAGATAAGCAATGGTTTAACTCTTTAAGAGTCAGACTTTTTTTTAGTTACATATCCAAACAATGGAATCAAAATCCACTGTTTCAGAAGTAGCTGGAAATTTAACAGCTATTTGGATCCCCATGACCAATATCATGTTAAGTACAAACAAATAATGCTAAGCATTATCATAGAGATATATATTAAACATGTTCATAATCTGAAGAATTTAAAATTCTAAGGAAATTAAGACATTTTTTCTTCATAAGACATTTCCTTCAACAAAAGGGAATTTCTTGAAAGGTGCTGAAATATTTTTTCCTAATTCAAATTTTGCTAACAAATTTGTACTCCTGATTTAGTTATATGCTCTATGGATTAATTACATAATTTAGTTATTATTATACTCCATGTAATCATCATCAATGAGGTAATCAAGGACTGTTAGTTGAATTTGTAGTGAACATGGAGCAAAATCATGTTATCATGAAGTTATTTTTCCCCTCCTTAAACTTAAAAACTTAAAAAAAAGTTTTTAAGAAAAAACTTTCTTCATCATAAGTAGAAAATTCCATTTCAATTTAAGGTGGATTTTAAAATATTCAATAATTCCTTGATATAATTTATAAACCTTTGTGATATAAATTTTCAGTGTATATAAAACCAAAATTAGACAACTTTATTAAGTGGAGAAGACTAATCAGCATATTACTGACGTGAATAAATGATGCATATGACAATATTAATGTTGCAGATTAAATTGTATCCTAAGGGTGCTAGACAGCATGAATTTCTAAGGAAAGGAACCCTAAAAGGTTATAATCTCCTCAAAAAATTGTAATCTTTATAAACACCAAAGATTACAACCATCTAACCTCTTTTACATTTGCTACAGACCATGTCTTAATACAATTAGTTGTTTTTAATAGGAGATAAGTTGTATTTTCTTCTGGTTTTTTTTCATCTTTTGATTTTATTCAGACATTGTTTACTGTTTCATAGTCATTCATCTATATTCTAATATGTTTTCAAGGAATAAGGTGATACACTGTTTATTCTTCAAATTATTATTCTGAGGTCTTTTATTCTCTTTATTTTTTCTTTTAGATCTCTAATTTATAGTTTGGTTTTTTCTCTTCATTTCTTCCAAGAATTCCAAGAGATGTCATGGCAAATTTGTGATTTTCTTTGGGGTTCATCTTATAAATGATATGGAATTACTATCTTCTTTTGGGTTTGTATCGTAGAAATTTCTGATTTCATAATATTTCATTATCATTGGTGCTATTTGTTATTATTTTTTCTAGATTTATAAAATAATTTTTTGGTAGTCTGACTGCAACAGCACTAAGTAAATTTATTTAGGAAGAACTGTCAATTTTTTTGTATTGGCTTGGTCTATACATAAGCAATTGATATTTTTCCAACTGTCAGGATCTGACTTTATTTAGGTGACAAGTGTTTTGTAATTGTGTTCACACAGTTCCCAGGTTCGGTAGACTCCCAAGTATTTTATATTGTCTACAGTTATTTTAAATGGAATTTCTCTTTCTGGCTCTTGCTGCTAGACTTTGTTGGTAATACATAGAAATGTTGATTTATCTGGGTTTCATTCATATCCTGCTACTTCGTTAAAATTATTGTTTCAACTATAGTTGAATTGAAACTATAGTTTCAATTTTGAGGAGATAGTTTTATTATCTTCTGGCCCATTCTTGCTTCACCTCTGTTCTTACTGGGGAGGCTTCTAGCTTATCTCCATTACGGACAGTGCTTGCTAATGATTTTAGATAGATACTACTTATCATCCTAAGGAAAGCTCCACTTATTTCCTATGCTATTTGGGTTTTTCATAGAAATGGGGGTTGCATTTTGCCAAAACATTTTTCTAAACCTATTGATATAAACATATGATTTCTGTTGGTTATTGATGTAGTCACTTATGCTGATAGCTTTCTTAAAACTGAATCAGCTCTGAATCTTCCACCTGGTCATAGGTAATACGACCTTAGTGATATACTGCTGTAATCTCCTTGCCAGTATTTTATTTAAAAATTTTGCATCAATATTCATTAGGGAAATAGGTCTACAGTATTCTTTCTCTGTTTCTGCTCTGCCTGGTTCAGGAATCAGCACCTTATTTGGATCATAAAAGGTGTTCAGTAGAACTCCTTTTTCTTGCCTATTTTCCCAAATAATTTATGTAGTATTGAAATTATCTGTACTTTAAATGTTTGGTACAATTAACTTGTGAATCATCTGGTCCTGGGGATAGTTTTCTTAGGGAGTTCACTGATGACTTGACCAATTTATTTTTCTAGGATGTAGTTATTTAAATATTCTATTTCTTCTTTTAATCTGGGCAATTTATATTTTTATAAATATTCATCATCCATTTAATTTAAATTGTCAAATGTATGGCATAAAATTTGGCAAAACAGCTTTAAAATTTTTAAAAATTACTTTAATTTCCTCTTCACTAGGGGTAAATTTACCTTTTTCATACTGATAACTTAGTTTTCTTCTTTTTGTTAAAGCTATTTCACTATTTTATTTATTTTATTTTATCTATTTTATTCTTTCCCCCATAAAACCAACTCTCAGCTTTATTATTAGTTCAACAGTTTTTTAACTTTTAGTTTTATGAATGTCTTCTTTGATTTTCAGGATTTCCAATTTGGTGTTTAATTGGCAGTTTTTAATTTGTTCTTTTGCTAGTTTTTTTTTTTTTTAACCACATGCCCAATTCACCGATCTGTCTTTTTCTATTTTATTGACGTAAACATTTAGAGAATATACATTTTCCCTTACTTTGGCTATATCCTACAAATTTTGGTATGTTGTCTCAATGCTGTCATTCTCTTAAATAAAATTGTTTCTATGATTTGTTCTTTGACTCATTCATTTCTTGGGATAAGATTATTTAGTTTCCAATTAACCTCTAATCCACCTTTTCATGGTCCTTTATTAAATGTAATTTTTATGGCATTATGATCTGAAAAGAATGCATTTAAAATTTCTGCTTTTTTGCATTTGGTTGTAAGGTTTTTATGCCCTAATACAAGGTCAATTTTTGTGAAGGTGTCACATGCGGCTGAGAAAAAGTTATATTCCTTTCTATTCCCATTGAATTTTCTCCAGAGGCCTACAATATCTAACTTTTCTAAAACTCTATTCACCTCCTTAACTTCTTTCTTGTTTATTTTGTGGTTAGATCTATCTACCTCTAAGAGGAGAAAGTTGAGGACCCTATTAATATACTTTTATTGTCTATTTCTTCCTGTAACTCATTTAACTTCTTTAAAAGTTTGGATGTTATACCATTTGGTGCATATATGATTAGTATTGACATTCCTTCACTAACTATGGTAAGAGCAAGATGAACTTTCCTCTCTAATCTCTTATAATTACATTTATTTTTTTCTTTTACTTTGTCTGAGATCATGATTGCTACCTCCGGTTTTGTTTTTTTTTAATACTTCTTAAGGGTTACAAATATCTTCTTCCTTTTTAGGGATGTAAATTTACTGAATCCCTTATGTTTTCTCTTTTCTGTTTACCTTTTATGCTTCTCTTGAGTTTGCATTTGACAGTCAAATTTTCTGTTCAGCTCTGGTCTTTCCATCAGGAAAGATTGAATGTCCCTGTTTCATCAAATATCTATTTCCTCTCCAAAGGGGAACTAAGTTTTGCTAGGTTGGTGCTTTTTTGTTGTAATCCTAGCTCCTTTACCTTCTAGAATATCATATCCCAAGCCCTCTGATCCTTTAATGTATAAGCTGCTAAATCCTGTGTAATCTTGACTGTAGCTCTATAATGTTTGTATTGCATTTTCTCCTTGACCTTGGACCTCTAGAATTTGGCTATACTATTCCTTGGAGTTTTCATTTTGGAATCTCAGGAGGTGATCATTTAATTCTTTCTACTTCTATTTTACCTCTGGTTCTAAGATATCAGGACAGTTTTCCTTGATAATTTCTTGAAATATGATGTCCAGGCTCTTTTTTTGATCATGACTTTCTGGCAGCTTAATAATTCTATCTCTTCTGGATATATTTTCCAGGTCAGTTGTTTTTCCCAAAGAATTATTTCATCATTTTCTTCCTTTTTAAAATTCTTTTGATTTTGTTTATCTCATGAAGTCATTAGCTTCTACTCGCCCAATTCTAATTTTTAAGGAATTATTTTTTTCAGTAAGCATTTATTTGTATTTATTTTTCCATTTTGCCAATTCTACTTTGTAAGGACTTGTTTTCTTCTGTGATTTTTTTTTGAATATCTTCTTCCTATTTTTTGTGCTTCCTTTACGAAGGTGTTAACTTACTTTTTCATGATTCTGTTGCATCACTCTCCTTTCTTCCCAAAATTTCTTCCACCTCCTATGTGATGTTTAAATCCTTTTTGAGTTCTTCTAGGAGGCAGGGGGAATGATGGGTGGGGAATGATGCTGGTACCGGTTCACATTTTGCTTTGAGGCTTCACATGTAGCTATTTTGACACTATTGTTCTTTTCTAAGGTTGTTTTGATTTTCCCTATCCCCATAGAAGCTTTCTACGGTTAGGTTCTTTCTTTGTTGTTTTGGGGGGTTTTTGCTCATTTTTTCCACCAGCTTATTTGGTGACTTTTAATTTTATGTTAAAGTTGGACTCTGCTCCTGAGGTGAGTGGGGCACGGTCCAAAGCTTCCTGCAATGGCATAGGGCCTTGCCACACTCCTTTTGTGTGAGGAGACTCACAGATAACCTGGGCTAGGCCTCACTGCTGGCTTGTCCAGACACCACCTGTACTGAATTGTGTCCCCCTGAAACAGACCACTCCTGCTAACTTTCTAAGTTTTCCTGGGGTGGAAAAATTGTTTCAACCTGTCCTTCTGTTGGTTCTGCTGCTCCAGAATTAACTTTGAGGCATTATTTAATAGTTGTTTGGAGGCAAATCTGAAAGAGTCAAGTCAGTTCCTGCCTTATTCCACCACCTTGGCTCTACCTCCTATCACTGGTATTTTATTCGGTTTACTCTTTTTTTTTCTAGCCTTACTTCCTAAATAGGAACTTTGAGATTAGGGTCAGGTTATTACAACATCTGGAAAGGTCTCTGTTGATCCTAATCTGTATTATCTGTGGTCTTGGTAGGAAGTACTGTATCCTTCAATGACCTCAGGAATGGCTCAGCACTGTGTGTCTAGGTGGCCTACGTGAGGTAGTCTGATTCAAGGTTCTGACTTTTGCCCTCCTAGTCTGAGCTCCAAAAGCTCCAGAGCTCTGGTCCAAGGTAAGAGTGAAAGCTAGCTCCAGGATCCTGGGCTTCTTGGTTACACTTTGTGTTGCGTTCCCATCTTCCTGCCCTTGTCACACACCTTTAACGTCTAGACTTCCCTAACTTACCTGAGTAAGTAGGAAAGCGTCCATAAACTATATACTTAGGTTAAATTTTTTTTCTGTAGGTAGCTGGTGACACAGTAGATAGAGTGCTGGGCCTAGAGCAAATAATCTGAGTTCAAATCTAGCCTGACACACTTAAAAGCTATGTGACCTTGGGCAAGCTACTTAATGTTTGCTTCACTTTGCTCAACTGTAAGTAAGGATGACATAAGTACCCATTTTGCAGAGCTGCTGTGAGGATCAAGTACAATAACACTGTTTAAAAAAATGTTTAGCAATATGCCTAGCACATAGGTAAGTGCTATTTAAATACTCATTCTTTTATCTTTCCCAAGACCTGAAAGCTTTTGGTTGTCTTTTTGTGAGTATAGGGGTTGGTGTTTTCTCCTTGGATTTTTTTATCATTATAAAATCTAGTTATATTTTCTCTTTCCAATAAACAAAGATTTATTTTCTTTCCCTTCAACCAGCTTCCCACTTTCTCCCTCAAATTAAAACAAAACAAAAATCTTTAAAACCCTTATATCAAATGTCTGTGACCAAGTAAAATACATTCCTGAATTGGCAATGTCCAAGAATATGCATTACTCTAAATCATGAATATATCATCTGTCTATCAGGAGATAAATGAAATATTTTTATTATTGGTCTTATTACATAGTAAGTGATCCTTGCATTGATCAGAATTCTAACATTTTTCAAAACTGCTTGTCTTTACTATTTTATTCTGGTTGTGAAAATGATGTTATTCTTCATCCTTTTTGGAGCACCTGTGGAAGTGCTTTCACTTAATCTGACAAAATGAGGAGAATTATACATTTTAATCCTGAGCACTGGTATTCTGCATTAGTTACCCATTAAAAAATGTTTCTCATAAAAGACATCTGAAATGGTCAATGGCTGCTATTTCAACTTTTCCTAACAAAAACACAACTGGAAAATAAAAATGGTAATGAAACAGAACATATGAAATACTTTAATTTTATTATAAATACAGATAAGAATAAAATATTATAAGTTACCTTTCTTTTTCGAGTTCCTCTAAATATCCAGTGCTTTCTCTGCTTCCATTCACAAAACCTCTTCTTGAAAATGACCCCATGGGTACAGGACTGCACTCTCCTGAACGACTTGATACAGATCCTTCTCTACTTCCATAGGAACGAATCGACATCTTTGGCCGAAGCTTCACTCCAGGGAAATTACTGCTGTCTAAGTTCAGTTCTGAAACACAAAGAGACAATCTTTATACAACACTTATTTCAAGTTACCCAAAATGACATAAAAAAGTTAATTTGATTTGAAAGTGAAATATTAAGTAAATGCCATGACCCTGCTCTAACAGGTTTAAAAAAATTAAATGATAAATAAAAGTTTTCCCCTTCCTAAAACTTACTTTAAAAAAAACACCTTTGGAATAATTTTTGGAGAATAATTTGACTGCACATAGTGAAAGTTGCAACATTTAAGGACCTGAATAGAATTTTAGAAAAACTGGAGATGACAGATCTGTAAAGATTACTAAACAGGAACAGAAAGGAATTATTCAGCTACAAACAGCACCTTTACAAAAACTGACCATATCTGGGGAATAAAGACCTCACCAGAAAATGCAAGAAAAAATTCTATTCAGTAAAAAGATCTTTAGGAAAGAACTAAAAAGTAATTGAAGACTAAATGACATAGTCATAAAGAACTGGTGGGTCAAATAGCAAATTATAAAACAACAAAAAAATATCTCAACAAAGAAAATGACAACAATGAGACAAAATGAAAAAATTATGGGATAAAATTAAAGTCATTCTGGAAGGAAAATGTAAAATCTAAATTGTTTTCATGAACAAAAGAAAGAACAAATCAATGAACTATGTATACAAATAAAAATACTTGAACAAGGAATAATGTCCAACTAAATTACAAAGTAAAAAGTCTGAAAATTAAAGAAGAGATTCATAAAAATGAAAGCAAGAAAATGTCATTGCCTTAATAAATAAAAGTTGGAGTTATTTTGGGGGAAAAAACTAATAAAATATAAAACAGCCTCATTTAAAAAGAAAACCAGCAATATCAGAAATTTTTAAATGGAGAATTCACAAGAATTGAAAAGGGAATAAAGGAAATGACAATGAACGATTTTATGCAGCTATGCTAACAAAACTGATAAAGGATAAAGCAAGAATATCCATTATTATTACCTCTACTATTTAACTTAGTACTAAAGATTATAGTTACAGCAATAAGACAAAGAAAAAGAAATTGTGGGAATAAGAATAGGCAACAAGGAGAAAAAATTCTTTCTTTTTGAAGATGATACGGATAACTTATACCTAAACAACCCTTTGTGGTTGTTTAGTCATTTTCAACTCTTCATGATCCCTTTTTTGGAGATATCCAATCTACTGAATATTGGAGTGATTTGTTATTTCCTTCTCCAGCTCATTTCACAGATGAGAAAACTGAGGCAAACAGGGTTAAGCGATTTGTCCAAGGTCATATAGCTGGTAAATGTCTGAAGCCAGGTTTGAACTAAGGAAGTTTCCCAGACTCCAGGCCTGCACTCTAGCTACTATTCCACCTAGCTGCCCTAAACAACTCCAGATTCAAATGAAAATGAATTGAAAAAGTAACTTCTGCAAAGTTTCCAGTTTTCCCAGTAATTTTTGTTGAACAGTGAGTTCTTATCCCAGAATCTGGGGTCCTTGGGTTTATCAAACAGGAGGTTGCTATATTCCTTGTTTACTGTATCTTGAGTGCCAAGTCTATTCCACTTGTCTTCCCTTCTTAGCCAGTACCAAGTGGTTTTGATAATTGCTGCTTTATCGTACAATTTGAGATCTGGTAGCACTAGGCCACCTTCCCTAGCATTTCTTTTCATTAGTCCCTTTGATATTCTGGACCTTTTGTCCTTCCAGATGAATTCTGATATTATTTTATCCAGCTCTAGAAAATAATTATCTGATAGTTTAATTGGTATGCCACTAAATATGTAAATTAATTTAGGTAGAATTGTCATTTTTATTATATTAGCTTGGCCTACTCATGAGCAACTGATGTTTTTCCACTTACTTAAATCTGACTTTATTTGTGCAAAAAGTGTCTTGTAATCATGTTCATATAGTCCCTGGGTTTGTTTTGGCAGGTAAACTCTCAAGTATTTTATAGTGTCTACCCTAGCTTTAAATGGGATTTCTCTTTCTATCTCTTGTTGATGGACTTCATTGCTAATATATAAGAATGCAGAAGATTTGTGTGGGTTTATTTTGTAACCTGCAACTTTGCCCAAGTTGTTTATTATTTCAAGTAGTTTTTTACTTGAATCTCTGGGATCCTCTAAATATATTATCATATCATCTGCAAAGAGTGATAACTTAGTTTCTTCTTTGCCTCTTCTTATTCCTGCAATTTCTTTATCTTGTCTAATTGCTACAGCTAACATTTCTAGTACCATATTGAATAATAGTCGTGATAATGGACATCCTTGTTTCACCCCTGATCTTACTGGAAATGCATCTAGCTTTGCATATAATGCTTGCTGAAGGTTTTAGGTAGATACTGCTTATTACTTTATGGAAAGTTCCCTTTATTCCTATGTTCTCCAGTGTTTTTAATAGGAATGGGTGTTGTATTTTGTTGAAAGCTTTTTCTGCATCTATTGAGATAATCATGTGGTTTTTGTTAGTTTTGTTGTTGATATGATCAATAATGCTAATAGTTTTCCCAATATTGAACCAGCCCTGCATTCTTGGTATGAATGCTACCTGATTGTAATCTATTATTCTCGTGATAAGATGCTGTATTCGTTTCGCTAAATCTTATTTAAAATTTCTGCGTCTATATTCATTAAAGAAATTGGTCTATAATTTTCTTTCTCTGTTTTGTCTCTTCCTGGTTTAGGTATCAAAACCATATCTGTATCATAGAAAGAATTTGGGAGGACCCCTTCTTCCCCAATTTTCAAAAATAGTCTATGATAAAATACTCTTTACAGAAATACAGACCTTGAAGAAACATGAATTGCCTGTGATTTGGCTAAGCCAAAATAATGAAAATGACAATATGACATAAATTAACTGACTTATTTAGTGGTGTACCAATCAAACCACCAAAGAATTAACACAGAGAGGCATAAAAATATTAAATTCATGTGAAGGAAGAAAAGGTCAAGAATCTAAAGAATAATAATGAAAACAAGTCGTGAGGAAGTCTATCAGTACTATGTGGCATAGTAACTAAAAAGCAATAATCAATAAAATAATTTGGTACTGTATAAGAAACAGAGAAGTTGATGAATGGAATAGATTAGGTACACAATATACCAAAGCAAATAAGAATAGTAACCCCGTGTTTGATAAACACAAAGATCCCTGCTATCAGAGTAAGAACTCACTATCTGACAAAAACTACTGAGAAAACAGCTAAGTAGTCAGGTAAAAACTAGGCACAGACTAACAGCTCACATCATATACCAAGATAAACACAAAATGGATACATGATTTAGACACATAAAATGATGTAACAAGAAAATTAAAGAAGCATTGGGAAAGAAATTACCTGTCAGATCTATGGATAAGGAGAAGTTCATTATCAAATGAGAGAGAGGGTGGTTCATGGGAGATAAAGTGAATGATTTTTATTTTTGAAAAGATTAAAAATTTATTATTTTCATTTCCAAATTCTCTCCCCCTTCCAGAAAAGAAATAATACGTATGTGAAATAATTCAAACCATTGCTGCATTAGTCATATTTATTAATGGACAGTTTTTATTACATAAATTAAAAAGACTTTGTGCAAACAAAACCAATGCAGCAAAAATTAAAAGAAAAGCAGGAAAATTGGGGAAGTTTTTATGTTCACAACTAGTTTCTCTGATAGAAGTCTTATTTCTCCTACATAGGGAAAAGAGACAAATTTATAAAAATAAGAAAAAGCCTTTTCCCTGACTGATAAATGGTCAAAGGACTGGAACAAGCAGTTTTTAGAGGAAGAAATCCAAGCTATCAATGGCTATATGGAAAATGCTCTAAAGCACTAATAACTAAAGAAATACAAATTCGAACAACTCTGAAATACCACCTTACAACCATCAGATTAAGTAAGATGACAGAAAAGGAAAATGACAAATGCTAGAGGGATTTAGGAAAACAGAACTACCAATGCACTGCTGGTGGAATTATGAACTAGTCCAGCCATTCTATAGAACAAAACTATACCTAAAGGGTTATAAAACTGTGCATAGCCTGGGACCCAGCAATATTCCTACCAAGGATATATGCTAACGAGATCAAAGAAAAAGGACCCAAATGTACAAAAATATTTATACCAATCCTTTTTCTGAGAGCAAAAATTGGAAACTGAGGAGATATCCATCACTTTGGGAATGGCTTAACAAGTTATGGCATGTGAATGTGACGGAATACTATCGTGTTGTAAGAAATGATGGAGGGAGTGATTTCAGAAAAACTTGGAAAGGCAAATGAAATGATACAAAGTGAAGTGATGAGAACAAGGAGAACAATATACCCAATAACAGTAATAGTGGAATATTATCACTTGCAATTAAGAGCAACAGACATGAGGAAAACAAATCGGGTCAAGTGACTACTGTGTATTTGTTAAGTCATTATTATGTGCCAGGGACCAGTGCTGGAGATAAAGAAAAAGGCAAAAATGCAGTCCCAGTTTTCAAGGACCCCACAGTCTAAAATGGAGGATATAACATGAAACAAATATATTCAAACAAGATATAAGCAGAATAAAGGTGGTGATCAATAGAAAAAAGGGAAATTAGAAATGATTTTTTCAGAAATTTTTAGTTAGGACATGAAAAAAGTCAAGGAGGCAGAGATGAAGAGGAAAAAAGTTCCAGAATTCTTTTCTGGAATGAAATGTAGAGGGTGGAAATGGAGTGTGTATTGTGTGAGGATTAACCAAGAGGTCACTGTCATTAGATTATAGAGAATGTGGGAGTGAATAAGGAGTAAGAATATTGGAAAGGTAGGGAAAGGGAAGTAATGAATGACTCTGAACACTGAAGAGAGGATTTTATACTTGATCCTAGAAGTGAAAGGGAACCAATGAAGTGTGTTGAATAGAGGGGTTCATGGCTAGACTTCTACATTAGGAAGATTATTTGACAGCTGAGTGGAAGACATATGGAAGTGGGGTGAAATCTGAGACAGGTAGACAAGTCACCAAACTATTATATTACTTCAGGCATGAGGTGATAAATGCCTGTACTAAGGTAATGGCAGGCAGAGGAGAGAAAGGAGAGATGTAAATCTGAAAGTTAGAAGTTAGGGAATAGATAAATGATCTGAGAATTATCTGCATAAGTGCTTCATGACCTCATTAGTTCCAGTGAATTCAGTTATCTTCTTTTGCTCTAGCAAAACAGAATCTGATCAAAGGGTCTGATCTTTTCTAGGCGAGAGAGGCCATAATTATTCCCTATCCCTGCCACCTCTCAATTATCTATTTTCTCTGCTTTTGTCTAGCTGAACCTACACAGAAATTACATGACTACGCTGACTGGATTATTCCATCTAACTTCAAAATTAGAATTTCTTTACCTCTACAATCCATTTTTTCCCCCAGCTTCTTTACTTCCCATTATGCTTCCTATGAAATCTGCTATAAACCTTTTTCACCTTCCTCAAGATATCTACCTCGTCCCTTATCCTCCTTACTCCTAGGCTTACCCCAAACTCCCTTTTTTTCATTAAAAAAAACCAAAAAAACAACTATCTCTGCATCTCTCTTCATAAAATTCCTTACTTTCTGTTTCTGAGAAAGAAGCATTTCTCTCCTTGCCATGGAAAGATAGGACCAGGCTAAAACCTAAGAGACATTGTTCCATTAATTCTTTCTCCTCTCTCAAATCGTTTCCTTTTGTCTACAAAAGTATTCAAGTCTTTCTTATGCTATAAAAACTTCTTATAGTTTACACTATCTACTCTCCAATTCTGTACTCATTTGTTTTTCAACCCATTATGACAGGCTTTTCTATCATTTCTCTGAAACTGGTCTCTCAAAGATCATAGTGGTCTCCTAATAATTATTCAATAGTTTCTTCTCAGTCTTTATCTTCTTCAAGACAGGGGACCATTCAGCCTGTCTGCTCACTAAGGTTTGTTTTGATCTTAGACTTAGCCATTTTTCTTAGGTTTGTTTTGATCTTAGACTTAGCCTTTTTTTCTTTTCAGTGACCTTTATCAAACCTCACATTTTCTATCATTTCCCTTACACAGATTACTCTCAAAATCATTATTTCTAGCCTCACCCTATCTCCTGAGCTCAAGATCCATATTTTCTAATGACCTATTGGACATCTCCACATGAACATGCTGTCAGGACATTAAATATAGTATGCCTAAAGACAAATTCAAATCTGTACTTTCCCCCCTCCTAACTAAAAACCCTGCCCTGCTCCCCTTTCTTATATATTCTCTATTTTTAGTTCTGGCACCACTATCCTTGATTACTTTCCCTCTGGGTCTCCACATTCAATCAAGGACCATGCCCTGTTAACTGTACTTCCCCAATGACTTACAATCTGTTCACTTTTTAGCTTAAGCCCTCATTATCTCTGATCTAAACTACTGAAATAGCCCACTACTGAGCTCTCCTTACAATTCATTTCAAAAGACATTTATCAAGCATCAACTACGTGAAAGGTACTATTCCAGTTCTATTTCATTAAGGCTACCAAAGAAAGGAGTCTGGTAATGGTGTTTAACCAAAACCAAGCATGTGAAAACCTGACATCTAAAAAGATGACAAACTAGTGGACCACGTGAAATATCTGTTTTTGTTTTTTAAGTTTTATTGATATCTTCTTAATATCATAATCATTTTTTGGTATATGTGTCTCCTACCAAATTTAACGCCCCCATGTAATTCAAGAAAAACTTAAAAGCCAAAGACCATGACAATCACCTCTGACAGCATGTGCAAATATCTGCAAATGTAGTCTTTTTTTTTTTTTAATTAAGAGGAAAGATGTATTTTCATCACTAGCTCTCTAGAACCAAGATTAATCAACTTGAGGCAGGCTGGGTGGAACAGAGGAGATAGTACAGGAAAACCTGAGTTCAAATTCAGCCTCAGACACCACAGCTGTGTAAATCTGGGCAAGTCAATAACCTCTGTTTGCCTCAATTTATTCAACTGTCAAATGCGATTCAGCACCTACTTCAAAGGACTGTTGTGAGGACCAAATGAGATAAGTGCTTAGCACAACACCTAGCAGATACTACACGAACGCTTATATTTTTTTCCTGATCACCAAAATTAACAGGAGTTCAAGTGTCTTTTTGTTTTTAAAGTCACTTATATTGCCCTCATAATTCTGCTTTCTTCTCCTTATATCATCAGTTCATGCAAGTTCCCTCGCTGAATTCATTATTTCCTATGGAGCAATATCATAGTTTTATGTCACATTTTATTCAGCCAGTTCCCAAATGATGAACATTACCTTGGCTTCTGTGTTTTTAATACTACAAATGTAACGGTACATACGAGATCTTTCATCTTTACCTTCCTTAAAGTACATACCCAGTAATGATTAATGAATCAAAGGTGATGAACAATTTAATGATTTTTCTCACATAATTTCAAACTGTTTTCTTGAACAATTGGACTAATTGCCAGCTGTTCCCAACAGAGTATTACTGATGTTTCATGGAAAAAAAGATGGGTGCGAAATATTTTAGTTTGTATTCCTGTTATTGTTAGTGGTTTGGAGAACTGTTTTATATGAATAATGATCATTTCCACATCTCCTCCTTTGAAAAATGTTTATTCACATAGAGCCTCCCACCATATAACAACTGAGGAACAGGTCCTCCTCTAAATCATTTGTGCTATTTCTCCAGAGACATTTGGTGTAAAGATTCCTGTCCTCTAGGACTTTCTCATTGCGCTTTCTTCTCTTTACTCTTCTAGTGATAGATTTTTATTAAAGGAATAGATTTTTAAAATTTCATATGACAAAACTGGTCTTTTTTTCTTTGGTGATTTTCCTTGTCTTGCTCCTGTTTGGTTAAAAATTCTATTCCTAACCACAGACTTGAATTTTGAACTGCCTATTCTTTGCTATTTCTAATTTAAGAGTTTAACATCAAAAATCAATCTGCTCAATAGCTACTTAGAGTGATAATTTAATGATTATTAGATTTGAAGTTAACTCTCTCTGAATTCTCATTAGGATTCTTTTGTCATTCTTATGCACTTTTCCTCTACTGTGATCACAGTGTGTACTCTGTAACTACTAACGTTTTTGCATTGCATTATTTCATAAAATCGTTTCCATATTTCTTAGTATTCTTCATACTTTTTGGTTGCAATTATCTACAAGTTCTTTCATATTACTACTTGGTGCTTACAGTGGCACATGGCATGATTAGCTAGTCTAAACCTGCTTTTCTTTCTTTCTTTTTTTTTTTTTTAAAGGCAGCTAGGCAGCTCAGTGGGTAGAATGCCAGGCCTAGATTCAGGAAGACTTATGTTTTTTAATTCAAATCTGACCTCAGACATGTACTAACTGTGTGACCCTGGCCAGGTAAGTCACTTAATCCCATCTGTCCCAGTTTCCTCATCTATAAAATGAGTTGGAGAAGAAAATGGCAAACTACTCCAAAAAACCCTGAAGAGTCAGATATGCCTGAAAACAATTAAACAACAAAAATCTATTTTTGCCAATTGCAACTGATTAGTAAAATACTAAATTTGTAAATTAATTTAGGTAGTAACTTCACTCTTATACTGGCACAGCCCACACATGAACAATGAAAGCTCAGTAGTTATTTGAGTTTACCTTAAAAAGACTTACAAATGACAAAACAAATCTTTGTTGATTTTATTTATGTAAGTTCTGAATGTTTGTTTCTTGGTGGGAAAATATTCCCAAATATTTTCTGCATCTTGTAATTATTTTTATAGGAATTTCTCTATTGTCCATGTCTGATTTCTTCTGTCCTACTGATTTTCTGTTATTGAAAATGTTGATGATTTTTAGATTTTTAAGTGAATAAAATCTAATTTTTCTTCTTCACACAGCCCCCCAAAATGAAAAAGAAAAAGGAAACCCCTAGTAACAAATATTCATTAGTCAAGGAAAATATTCCTTTATTATACATGACCCAAGATTTTATGTCTCAATCTGCACTCTGAATCCATCAAGTCAATAGTGTGTTTCATCATGAGTCCTCCAGAATCACTGCTGGTCACTTTGGTGATAAGAGCTCTTAAGTCTTTCAGAGCTGCTTGTATTTAGTGTTACTATTGTAAAAGTTGTTCTTCCGGTCCTCGCTTCATTTTTCCTCAGTTCATATAAGCCTTTTCAAGTTTCTGTGAAGCTGTCTTAGATTGCATCATTTCTTATAGTATAATAGTATTCTATTAAGTCCATATAAAGTATTTGTTTAGCCACTCTTCAACTGTTGGGTTCTCTCTTAGGTTCCTGTTATTTGCCAAGACAAACAGAGCCATTATAAGTAGTGTGTGAGTGACTGTGTGTGTGTGTTTGTGTGTGTGTGTGTGTGTGCGCGCGTGTGTTTTAGGACAGAGGCCGAATAATGCTTACCCACTAATGTGTACCCAGTTAAAGGGTACAGATATACAGAGTTTAGTAACTTTTGAAACAAAGTTCCAAGCTACTTAAAGAATGGTTGGATCAATTCATAGCTCCAAAAGCAGTGTGTTAATAATATGCCTCTTCCCACAGCCTCTCCAATATTTCTTTTATTGTTAATTTTATCAGTCTGATGGATTTGAGGTAGAAACTCAGAATTGTTTAATTTACATTTTTCTAATTATTAGTGGAACACATTTTCAAGTGGCTACTGATAGCTTGGATTTCTTATCCTGTTATTTTACAGAAGCCATTAGTCACATCAAGAGGCAGTGTGGCACAGTGAAGAGAGATGGCTTTTTAATCAGCAAGTCCGGGGTTCAAATTCTACCCCTGACACAAACTGATTGTTTACATCACCTAATCTCTCATTGGTCCAAACGTTTTCTGACAATCAAAATCTGTAGGACAGCTGCTAACTTGCATTTATAAAGGGAGTTTCCTAACAGGGAGATTCCCTATGTTGATGAAAGCACAGGTAAGAGTCTGAAAAAAAATTTATTTCAGTTCCATTCTTTAATTAATTCACTGAAATTTTTATTAAGATACCTGAAGGATATGTTATATAAGAGTATTATGTGAGTTTTTTACAACGTACAATATTTTTTAAGCCTACCTTTTAGACGCTCCAACAAATCAATTTGTCCAGACGAAGCCATTGCTTCATCTTCAATACTTCCTTGTAGCTGTTTAAGTACTTCCTGTAAAAAGAATCCCACATATAAACTTCACTAAATTTTGAATAACTTATATGAAATATGACTAATTCGTTAATACTCTTTTACTATATATACTCTTACACTAAATCCTGTTTATACTCTTATGCTACATATATTATATAACTATATAATTATACTCATGTCATATATTATATAATTATATAATATATAGTATATAATTATGCTCTTATACTATATATACTCATATTAAAATCCTCGTAGGTGAATAATAACATTTCAGATTTTCTGCCAATTAAAATTACCATCATCAAATTAGCAGTCTGTCCTATACAAAACTTAAAATATAAGGTCTCTGACAGAAATTTCTGATACACTGTAGACAATACTGACTTGAACTGAGAAATGAACGCTTAGAAGCGCTAGATGGACACACAACATATTTAATAAATGATATATACTCTATTAAAGAGTTTGCCTCTTTTCATTAGGAAAGGCTTTGTATTGTACAATTAAAAGGATTCTTTCTGGATGCTGTTTGATGGAAGAAGGTAGAAGATTAAGCAGAGGAATTGCTGTATGAAAGCAGAGTTGAGAGAAATAAAGGCTCAAAAAGTTCTGTCAGAGCCCTTTAAGTGAGGGAAGACAATTTTATGTTGATCCTCTGACAATTCAAGGCAGCTATGAGATCTCAAATGATTTCTAACATAATAAAACGGGACAAGGGAAAAGACAAATATGCTTATTCACATTCAGATAACAACTTAAAGTTTACAAAACATTTTCAACAACATCATGAGGAAGGTAGGGCAACATTATTATCCCCATTTTATAGATAAACTAATCTTCTAAGAGGATCAACTGACTAGTTAAGTATCATACTGATAATAAACATAAAAGCTGGAACAGAAACCCATATAACTGCAAGTCCAGTATATATTCCCCTGTACCATACTGCCTCAATACTAGTATTAAGGGTGGCAACTGAATGAATCAAATCACCTCATTCCACAAAGCAGTAAATTCTCAAACTTCTCTGCCCCAATATTTTAAGCAAGTGAGAACTCTCAATCAATTGAAGACATCAGAGTAAGTCCAAAAACCCCATAATCAATGCAAATGCCTCTGAATGTCAGTGGAGGAAATGGAGTGACACGGTACAGGAAGTATACTCAAACAGGCTGCAGTAACCAGGGCACTGTTCATCACTGATAAAACAGAGAACCAGTTATAGACTGAGTTAAGCGAGTGCTGAACCATGAGAGAAGAGTCCTGACAAAGGCCCTTGAAAAGGAAGCCCTTGGACAGAGGACAGAAAAACTGCTTTGGCTTCTACTTTAGTCTCTTTGACCTTCCTTCCCATTCCATCCCCAACCTGGGCCAAAGGAGATCCCTGTGAACATTGGTGGAGCAGAGAATTTGGATTTTTTTTTCCCACTGGAATCCTAACAGTCTCTCCAGTAAATCAATGGTTGGAGTCTTAAGAGTAAATGAGGAGATGATATCTAAAAAAAAAAAATTACAACATTAAGGGGTGAAAAAGAGGATTACAATGGGAGAAGAAGGAAGATAAAGGTAGAATGGGATAAATTATCACACATGATGAGGTGGGGAAGACCTATATTACAGTGGAAGCTGGGAAGGGAACAGCGGGCATCACTGGAATCTTACTCTACTCTAATCAAAACTGGCTCAAAGAGGAAATAATATATACAATCAGTGGGGTACAGAAATCTATCTTACCCTACAGAGAAATAGGTGTGGAAGAGGTTTAAAAAAAAGGTGACCAGGAAGAGTGGCATGGTAGACTGGGAGAGGCAGTGGTCAAAAGCAAAACACTGATGAGGAGAGCAAGGATGAAAAAAAGAGAGAAGGAAAAATGGGAGGAAAAAGAGGAGAGATGGAAATAAGAGTCACTAATCATGACTATGAATGGGATGAACTCATCAATAAAAGGGAAGTAGATAGCAAAGTGGATTAAAAACCAAAAACCTACAATATTTTGCTTACAAGAAACATAACCTGGGTCAGAGAGACACACACACAGAGTAAAGGTAAAGAACTAGAGCAAAACCTATTATGCTTCAGCTGAAGTAAAAAACAAAAACAAAAAATCTCCCACAAGAATAGCTATCATGATATCAGACAGAGCAAAAGCAAAAATAAATCTAATTAAAAGAGATAAGGAAGGAAAATTGCACCATGCTAAAAGTTACCATAGACAATAAAGTAATATCAATATTAAAAATATATGCACCAAGTAGTATAGTATCCAAATTCTTAAAGGAGAAGATAGGTGAATTACAGGAGGAAATAAAGTGCAAAACTATAATTGTGGAAGACCTCAACTTTCCCCCTCAGAAATAGATAAATCTAAACACAAAATAAACAAAAAAAGTAAAGGAAGTAAATAGAATTTGAGAAAAGTTAGATATGACAGACCTCTGGAGAAAACTGAATGGGGATAAGAAAGAATATCCTTTTTTTTCAGAGGCCTATATACTATATTCGCCAATCAGTCATTTAGTCATGAGGGCTTGTGGAAGATTATGGCAAAATTTTGTTGTCTGGAAAAGTTCATCAGTACTATCAGTTTCATGATGGCATGTTTATACTTTCCAGGTCTATCACAGGGATGATGATGTTGATACACAAAGCTAGTTCATTATTTGGGAGGCTTCAAAGGAAGTGTGGGAGAAAAAGCTGCCTACCAAATTAAAGGTCTACAGAGGCCTTGCCCTTGTTATACACCTATGAAACCTGGACAGTATACCAGCACCATGTCAGAAAACTGATTCACTTCTATTTGAATTGTCTTAGGAAGATTCTGAAGATCATCTGGCAAGATAAGGTACTGGACATTAAGGTCCTTTCTCAAGTTAAGCTGACAAGCATTAAAACTATGGCAGAAAGTGCAACTGTGATGGACTGGACACCTTGTTCAAATGCCAAAAGTATGTTTGCCTAAAAGACTCTTTCACAGACAACTCACACAAGGCAAATGCTCACACAGTGGTGAAAAGAAGCAATACAAGGACTTATCCAATTTCTCTCTAAAGAACTTTGGAATTAATTGTGAGACATGAGACACACTGGCACAGGGCATGATGTTCCCACAACAAAGAAGGTGCTATACTCTATAAACAAAGCTGAACTGCAGTAGCTCAAAACAAATATGATATGGACAAATTTTGAGATATCTCCACTCCAAATGTTCATGTGAACTATTTGTATCCAATTTGTGGCAGAGCCTTCTGAGCTCATATTCATCCGATCAGTCACAACAGAGTGGTATCATTTTAGTCCTTTTTGAGTTTGAAGGACGAAGCCATCAATGATCAACTGTGAATGATGTACATGCTCAGCAATAAAGTCAGCCAAGACAGCTCCAAAGGACTTATGAAAAATGCAGATTGAAGCATACTATTTTTTACTTTCTTTATTATTCTTGAGGTTTTGGTCTGCATTTTCTTCTGCAACATGCTAATATGGAAATGGTTTGCATAATTACACATGTGGTTGTTGTTCTTCATTCCCAAAGAGGACCAAAGTGACATCAACATGATAAAGTGAAGTTTTAATGTGCACGGCTGTGACTGATCAGCCCAATATGAGCTTGGAATGCTCTACCACAGATTGGACACAATCCATATGAACATTTGAGGTGGTTACTCCAAATTTGCGCATCCTATGTTTCCTTTGTGTTGTTTCAATTCTGCTTTGCTCATAGAGCACAGCACTTTTTCTTATGTGGGCATGACCTGGGCCAGTGTTGCCCATGTCGTAAAATCAAATCCAAAGTTCTTGAGCCTTCTGAGTGTCCTTGTATCGCTTCTTCTGGCCACTATGTGGTCACCTGCCCCATGCGAGTTCTCCATAAAATAGTCTTTTTGGAAAACACATATTTTGCATTCGAACAACATGACCAGTCCATCAGAGTTGCACTCTCTGAAGCACAGTTTGAAAGCTTGGAAGTTTAGTTTGAGCAAGGATCTCAATATCTGGTACTTTATCTTACCAGGTGATCCTCAGAATCTTCCTAAGACATCAAAATGAAGCGATTAAGTTTCCTGACATGACTGTCCATGTTTCACAGGCATGTAACAATGAGGTCAGCCCAATGGCTCTGTAGATCTTCAGTTTGGTAGTCAGTCTAACACTTCTCTCCCAAACACTGAGCTAGCTCTGGCAATGCATGCATCAAACCCATTGTCAACGTGTACTTCCCTGGAAAGTACACTACCAAGGTAACTGAATTTATGCACAGCATTTAAAACTTCTCCATTTGTTGTAACGAACAGTTCCACGTATGGATGGTGTGGTGGTGGCTGATGGAGCACCTGTGCTTTCTTGGTGTGAATTATTAGGCCAAAATTAGCACAGGCAGCAGAGAACTGATCCCTACTTTGCTGCATCTCAGCTTCAGAGGCTGCATTGAGTGCACAATCATCTGCAAAAAGAAAATCACGCACCAACACTCCCTCCACTTTGGTCTTGGCTTGTAGCCTTTTCAAATTGAAGAAATTACCACCAGTATGGTAGTTGACCTTGACATGCCTTGTTCATCCTCACTGAAAGGATCTGACATGGCTAAAAACACCATGCTAAAAAGCATGGGAACAAGCACACAGTCTTGTTTCACTCCATTGGTGACTGGGAAGGGACAAGAGTATTGTCCACTATCCAGAACCCGGGCAAACACACCATCATGAAACTGACATACAATACTGATGCACTCTGTGCAACCGAATTCTGACACAATTTCCATAAGCCCTCACAACTAACAGTATCAAAGGCCATGGTCAGATCTACAAATGGTGTGTACAGATCGCTGTTCTGCTCCTGGCATTTCTCCTGGAATTGTTGGGCAGCAAACACCATATCGACTGTTCCTTGGCCCTTTCTGAAGCCACACTGGCTCTCAGGTAGATAACCATCTTCCAGGTGAAAGATCAGCCTATTAAAGAGGACTCTAGTAAGAATCTAGCCAGCAATGACTAAAAAAGAGATCCTCCTGTGATTGTCACAGGACAATCTATTCCCTTTACCTTTACAGAGATGGACAATAGGGGCATCCTTGAACTTCTGGGGAATAACTTCCTCTTGCCATATAACCTGGAAAATTTCAGTCAGCTTTTGTATGCGCAATGGCCCCCTATCTTGTAAATCTTAGCTGGAATAGAATCAGCACCAGGTCCTTCACCACATGAAAGGAACCTAATGCCAATTAAAATCTCTTCTTCAGTTGGAAATTCAGTTAAGGAGGGATTGACTTCAACCTGAGATAAAAGGTCAATGGATTCAGCATTGATTGATGATAGTCTGTTCAGAACACTATAGAAGTGTTCAAACCATCTCTCTGAGATCATGTCCTTATCACTAATCAATGTGGCTCCATCAGTACTGTGTAGTTGTGATGTACCATAGGTTTTTGGTCCATAAATAGCTTTCAGAGAATCATGAAAGCACTTTGGATTGTTACTATCAGCATAAAACTGAATTTCATCTGCCTTCTTACTGAGCCAGGAATCCTGCATCTCTCTAAGCTTTGCTTACTACTTTACTTTTGATGGAATTAAATGCTGCCTTCTTAGAGATGGATGAACTATCCTGTTGGTAAATCCTGTGGAGTTCTCGCTTTTCATTTAGCAGCTTCTGGATTTCCCCATCATTTTCATCAAACCAGTCTTGGTGTTGGCAAGCGTTCTGACCCAGATGAGCAAATGAAGTGCTGTACACCAAATCTCTGAAAACTGCCCATTTCTTTTCTGCTCCACTGTTACCAACTGTGTGTTGGCTCAACTTTCCCTCCAAGTTACAACAAACTGTTCATGCTCATCTTAATTTGTTGACATTAATTCTTCTAGTAGTCATTTTGCCTTGGGGGCAGCACTTTTGATGAATGCAATTATTTAGCTTGGAAAGGAGAAGTCTATGATCAGTCCAGCACTCTGCCCCACACACTGCCTTTGTCACTCACATCTTGTCTGTCTCTTCTCCTTACAATCACATAATCTATTAGATGCCAATGTTTGCTGCGAGGCTGCATCCAATGTTTTATTGTGTTTAGGTAAATGGAAAACAGTATTGGTGATGTGCAACATGCAATGCACAAGTCTTCAGCAGTAAATGACCACTGCTGTTGCTATTTCCAACTCCATTCCTCCCTACAACTCCCTGCCAAGTCTGGTAGTCTGAGCCTAGTCCAGCATTAAAGTCACCCGGAATTATAAGCTTGTCCTCTTTTGGCACACTGATGATAAGGGTCTCGAGGTCTTCATAAAATTTTTCTTTGACCTCATCAGGATTCATCATGGTGAGAGCATAGGCACTGATGATGGTGGCATGGCATTTTCCTATAAGTGTCAATCACATTGTCATGAGCCTGTCATTCACTCCTTTTGGCAGGCATACCAACTTGCTGACTAGATTAGTTTTGATTGCAAAACCTATGTCAGCTTTATGGCACCTCCCCTTCACTGCAGTCACTCCAGAAAAATGTATATCCAGCTCCAACTTCAGTAAGCTGGCCTTCATTTGCCAACCTTGTTTCACTCAGGGCTGCTATTTGGATCCGATACCTGTTGAGTTCTCCTGCAACAAGAACAGTTCTTCATTCAAGTCTACTGAATTTTGTGTTGTCTATTTGGGTGCACACGTTCCATGTGCTGATGGTGAGTGGAATCATCTTTGCAAACGTTTTCATACATTTTGTACACCTTTTTTGAGTTTCGACCGCATAGTGTGATTCCCTGCCTGCTGTGATAATCAGGCCAGGGTTAGATAAACAATGTTTAGGGGCACCTTTTCTAGCCCGCCTTTCCTCACACCAGAAAGTGAGCAGTGCAATCCTTAAAAGGCTGCTCACACAGTCAGGGGGCTGCTGAGTCCCACTGCTACTTCCAGTGAGAAACAACCCTATGGCCTGGGCTACCTGTGTGCAGGGTTGTGACTACAGCTCCCAGTGTATCTACACTTGGTGCTTCATCACTTGCCTGTTGCCACAGGGCTTTGAGGTATAATAGTAAAATGGTATGGGTAATGTCTTTTAATTTGTGTGTACATTCAATTTAATTAAGGCAGAGTTGCATGAAGTCATCAGTCTCACTCTCTCCTCTAGAGTCATCATAGTCCAGTGGCAGGACACAGCCAAGACGGCTGGCTTGGTTCAGGATTCAGTGGATGGCCTTGGTGTCTTTGGTGTCTAACCAAGCTCCAAGCGCTCCACATAGCCTGCCTCAGTTACCTTCATGGCCGCTGGAACAAACTGTTCTCATCCCCCCATTCCATCAGGGGAAGTCTTCACATGCTTGGAGTAGACACACCCCCTAACTCACCAATGGGTTTGAGATCTCTTGGTTACCCTCAATCTGGTTTGGCACATCTGCTGAAATGGTTTACCAGGGTGTGGCCGCTGCATATGCCGCAGCTTCTTGGAACCACAGGTGAGAGTTGGGTGAAATAGGTGGACACCAAAGGGGGAAAGAGCCCTGAAAAGGGCTTAGTAGCCATTACTTCAAAGGTATTGGTCCTCCTTGAACACACCCTACACCCCTGATCACACATGTATAATTATATCAAATTGCTTGCCTTCTTAAGGAGAGAGGGGAGAGGACAGAGAGAGGGAGAGAATTTGGAACTCAAAATTAAAAGAAAATGTTAAAATTTTTGTTTACATGTAATTGACAAAAAATAAAATACAAATTAAATATAAAAATGACAAGCAGAATTATTTCAGAAAAATCTAAGAAGGCTTATGTGAACTGATGAGAAGTGAACAAAATCAAGAGAACACTACACAGTAATAGCAATATTATGTGATAATCAACTGTTAATGACTTAGCTATTTTGATCAATATAATGATCCAAGACAATTCTGAAGGATTTATGATGAAAAATGTTATCCACCTCCAGTGAAGTAACTGATGGAGTCTGAATGCTTACCTTTTTTCCTTCTTGTTCTTTTTTTGTCTGATTTCTTTTTGCAACATGGCTAATATAGAAATGTTTTTGTACATGCATAATCTATAGCAAATTTCTTGCCTTCTCAAGGAGAGGAAAAGAGAGTGGTAGAGATTTCAGAACTCAAAATTAAAAAAAAAGAATGTATAATGGTAAGGGAATTTAAAGATCTTCCCTATCCCTTAATAGGCCCATGTGACCTACTTTGGCTCAGCCCACAGCTTGAGTCACATGGAGCCCATGGTGGGAGGAGCTTGCCTACCACATGCAGCAGAAGGGTGGAACTGAGAGTGAGGCAGAGCAGAGAGGCTAGCACAACAGCAAAGGAGTGATTTTGCCTAAGGGAGCTTGCTTGTGGGGAGACTTAATGGAGGGGAAGGCATGGAGATAGTGATGCTCCCTTTATTGGTAAAAACTTCATTGTTACTATGATGGATTTCGCTTTCTGGTGTTTGGATAAATGTCTTGGTTTCATCTTTGAGGAACACAGTTTATATTTTGTGAATTTACCCTGGAAATACATATGTATATCCACAGCAGCTGCCATAGGTATTGTATTGGTGCTACAGAATGTTAAAAATTGATTTTACATGTAGTTGAGAAATTTTTTCTTAATAAGTAAACGTTTTTAAAAGAGCAAATAAGATTGTCAAGGGAAACAATTTTAAGAGAGGACAGAAAGATGACTGGGAAATAGAACTAAAATAAAGAGGACTAAAATACGAAATTTCTTTTCCACACTTGTACCTTAACAAAGATAGCAGTCAGCTGCAATCTTTTAAAAAAATTTTCTAATATCACAGTTAACATATATTAAGGATATTTATATAGTGCATGCCTATATATCCACCCAGAACTTCAATCAAATAAAAGATTGCAAAAACCAGAATTTCAAGAGCCAGAAGGGACCTCAGAGATCATGTAGTCCAAATATTTAATTTTCAAACTGAACAAACTGAGGCCCAGATCAAGACAATGAGCCAAGATAATTTCATAAGACTCATGATGAAAAGTATTATTCATCTCCAGAGTATCTGATGATTTCTGAGTGCAGATAGAAGTATACTTTTTAAACTTCATTTTGTTTTATGTGTCGGTATGTTTTCTTTTGCAAGTTGGCCAACAGAAAAATATATTTTGCATGACTTCACATGCATAATCTATACACTGTTTGCCCTTTCAAGGGGTGGGGGAGAAGAAGAGGATTTAAAACTCAAAAATTTTTTTTAATGAATGTAAAAAAATTTTTTACATGTAATTGGGAAATCTTTAATAAAAATATATACACATATGTATATGTAGGCATACAAACACACACGTGTGTATGCATGTGTGTATTTTTTAAAAAGATCAAATAGCTAGTAACTGGCAGACCCCAGACTTGAATACAGGTATTCTAGTTCCAAAACTAGCATTACTTCCCTTATTATTATACAGTTTTTGACCCCATCTCTGCCCACACCCTAACCTCATCAATATCATTTGAGTCAGTGATGTTTTGTTTCTGAAATCTTTTATCTCAACTGCCTTCCTCAGACAAGTCACCATCACTCTACCTCATGAATCTCATTTTCTTTATTCCTTTCCTGCCCCCAGTCCTTGCTTGGCACCCAGACCGACTCCTCAACTTCCTCTCTTCAATATGGTTAGTTAATAGTATATAATAGTATCTACACAGAGAAAACTGAACAAATGTGTCCAGCTCCCTTCCTCTGAAAAACCAACCCTCACATAGCTATTAAACACAATGCTAACTGTGGAAACGTAGAACACTAAGGCCTTTGTTGTTCTGTAAAAATTAAGAACTAGCATTATAAGAGTGTCTTTGGTCTGGTATTCTTAATATTCCTGGGCTCCCTTCAGTCAGAGCCCATTATTAAAAAAGAGAATACATTTAATTCCATAACGAATTTACAGTGATTACCCTAGATGAAGGGAATGTTATTTCGTTAAGCAACTGGAAAGGGGATGTGTCCCTCAGTCTATCAAAAGACCAAATCAAGGTCTTTTGTGTTTTTTTTTAACCCTTTCATTGCCCCTAGCCCAGCCTGAAAAAGAGCTTAGTATCTCCAGGAAAAAAAAGACCATGTGCCCAAGATTAACATTATAATTGTTCTATTTGGTATGTTAAAAATCCTAACTGAACTATGTACTTCTGTTTTACCTCTGCTGTGAAAATTTCTTCATATTCTGTTCCACAGTTACTATAATTGTGAGTCAGAACTTTTGTAGGAGGGGTTTCCTGATTAGCAGGAGTCATGGGTCAGATATAGAAATTTCTTTCCATACAGAATAACTGAACATTAATAAAAATGTCTCTGACAGATCTGACTAAATAAAGGGTACAGAATACTTTTCTTCTACAGTTCAATGGTGGTGCCTCAGAATCCAACAACTGAAAGTCAGCACAACTGTGGACTGCTCCTCTGCGGGAGATGGGGAGAAACAAAACTCTAGATCAACTACAGCAGGTAAAGGGACTTTTTAAAATCTCTACGAGCTCTTCAGAATGTAGCTACCCCATCTCACTAGTTCCTGATGGTTTTTGCTTTTGTTTTTTGTTTTAAGCCAATTCCATCAGAATAAGCTAAGGGGTATTTGGATTATATGCATGCTTGTGTCCATGACTGCCTGTAGCCACCTACTGTACTATGAGCCCTAAGGTAGGGGTTCTTAGACTCTGTGTGTGTGTGTGTGTGTGTGTGTGTGTCATTGACTCTGTTAGCAGTCTGGTGAAGTCTACAGGCTACTTTTCAAACTATTTAAAAGTGTGTGTGCGTAAAATATACAAGATTACAAAGGAAACCAATTATATTAAAATAGTTGTCAAAATATTTATAAAACAAATTTACAAAACACAAATTACAAACCCCTTAACCATTCTAGAAAAAGACTTTATATTATGTGATAATTCCGTTTTAACCTTGTGACTCTTGTCTCCATTTTTCCAACTGGTTTATATAGGTGGCAAGTTCAGTTTCCCACACTGTTTTTTGATGGCTTATTTTGTGTATATAAATTTGTTCTATGTTTAGATGTAAATCAGTCATAAGTTTTAATGTTTTAATAGTTTTGTCCATCTAGACATTAACTGGAGAGTGATGAAATAAATGCAACACAGCCGCAATAAATGCTGCAGGAATAAGGCCAATTTCCCTATTACTCAGTTGAGGCTTAGGACAGGATCTTGTGAGGATCAGTGAGGTCTAGACCCCATCACCTATTCTGGGAACTAAACCAAATCAATACTACCATTCCTGTCAAGGAACACCAACAACAGTCAATCAACAGACAAAACAATGACCTCCTCTTACTTCTCCTTAACTTCTATTATCTAATTTAGAAGATTTTGTTCCTTAAGGAGACCAGAACCCTGATGATACCTAAGGGAATCCTTTTCTTCTTGTCGTACTGAACTGTGTTGCTATAATCCAAAACTGACTGGTATGCTCCAGATTTTCTTTCAACTGACCAACAATATTATCATGCCTACCATATTTGCCCAATAAATAATGCTGGTAAATCAGTCAAAACAATGAAGTAGCATATATCAAATGAGTCCTTTTGTTAACATGTTGGTTGATTTTTCAAGTTACTAAATATTATAATTATGAATGTTATTATGGTATATATGGAGGAATTTTATCCTACTGTTGAAGCTTGAAAGTAACCAGATGCTGTTAAAACAACAATAAATGCTAAATAAATAAACGCTATTAAAACAATAAAAATAAACACAATAAAAACCAAATGCCAGCCTACACAATTACAAGATAACTATAGCTACCTTTTGATTCACATCTTATTTGTAATATAGAAGCTCACTCTTGGACTTAAAGGTTAAGAGAGGAATTTTGTACCAAAGGAGATGGCAATGACAAGGTGGCAGAAAGAGCAAACAGGATATGCCAGAGAATTAATCTTGTAGGTCAGTTAGCCATTCATGAGGATGGTGTTTTGTTTTTTTTAATAGTAAAGAAAAGAAACATGAATAACTGTTTTAAAAGAGAGAGAGAGAGAAATCTTGAATGTAAATTAAAAATACCAGAAGCAGATCCACTGAAAGTTTTTTAGGAACTCAGGTGACAAAGATATACTTATATAAGCAGAAGTAAAAGTACTAAAGGAGAATGATAATGAGTTAGAAGAAATGAAGGAAGAAATACTAGTAACCAAGCACGAGAGAATTAAGGCAGGAAATCAAGAAAAAGGAAAAGGTCAGAGAGAAAAAGACAAAGCAGGAGGAATGAAAGAAGTGGCATTTGTGACAGATGTCTTTCAGTGCTGCTTGGGAAAACAATGAATGACTCATCATCTGTCACTAATGGGAGAGGAGGGTTTCATATCGAATTCATCCCTAAAGAACTTCTACCACTTGGAAACTTTAGAAAGAATGATTTCCAAAAGTCCTAGAGAAAAATCAATCTCATTTCTTTAAACATTACATCTTATACCTAAGGAAGTTAATTAATGTACTTTTTAAATTCTTAAGAAGACTTAGTGGGAATATATGATCATTTTATTTTTCCAACTTCCAGAAATATTCATTTGTTCACTGAAAGCTGTTTTATTTTTCTTATTTATTAAGGTATTAACTTTTTATATAATCTATTTGGTAACTTCCAGTGCCAACTTAAAGTGATGAGTCAACAATGATATATTCAATACCTGTATCCTATCTGCACCATTTACTGGCTATATTAGAGAATCCATCTCCAAAAGTTCTGTCTTTTTTGGAACTTAAAAACCTCGAGTTCTCCCAAATTTATCACTTTCTAAAACAAAGAAAACTATCCTCTAACGTAAGATTTTTTTCTCTCAATCTAAATTGAGAATTACGGGAGTAAAACATAAATGGCTCTTTTGTTCAAAACTGAGAACACAGCATGCATGTATTCATTTTATATCATTAAGAAAGAAAATAGAGTTCAGGTTTTGGAATCAACAGATTTGCCAGGTATTGTTTTTAGAGAGTTATCAAGTTCTTTAGCAATGGGTGGGAAATTATACTGGAATTTATTCCTCTTTTGTCACCTAAGTTTTTGTTTCTTGGAACCTCAACCTCAGACACCTCAGCCTTTTTATCTTACACTGAGAAACTGTCAGCATGTTTTCATAATTGTTTTTTAGGAAGATCAACATGTAATGAGAAATCCACTTAGTTACAGGGTGCCTGAAGAATTCTCAATGTTCTAGGTCTGCTGGAATTTCTACTAATTCAACTTCACCATTAAACATATGCACCAACTGTTACTAGGATCCCTCTCCATAAAATAAAAATTTGAACAACTTCAAACATTTCCTGACACAGAAGTCGGAAAGCTAAATGACAAATATTTTCTTCCCACAGCCTCTACTATGCTGGAACAGGGTATGTGGACCGAAGATGTCCTGTACCAGAAAGTCATTCAGGCACAGGTAGGGGTCAGATCAAGGGCAAGTCAGGAACAAGAAAATCCCCACTAACATCCTCAGCAAGAGTTCCAAACAATCTTTCACTTTTAAAATGCATTTCAAAGCTCTCTTTTGAGGAACAAGTTGTACTCACCCTCCTGGCCTACTAAAATTTTGTATACTCTCTCTCAACCTCCATTTATATGGGGGGAAAAAATGAATATAAAAACTCCAGCTAGAATGAAAGAACATTCTTAATACCTTCATATTAGATGCCTCAGTTTCCAGTTTTGTTAGATGATTGGAATTATCTTCTAGCTCTTGTCGAAGATTTGAGTTCTCCATCTTCAGTGCCTCAACTTGTTTTAACAACTGATCGTATGAAGCTGCAGCCATCCTTGGCTACCCTTGGACCTAAGAAATCAAAAATAATTTTGAATTTTTCTACCAAAAGCTTCTTATTTAAAAGGAAGGGGAAAATCAACTTCTTTCCTGTCATTTATTTCCAAATAATACATTAAAGGTTTCAAACTAAACTGTACATGCCTCAGATTCTTTGAATTAAGGCAGCAATCATAATCCTTTGATTAAATTTCTAGGAAAACTGTACAAAAAAAATTGATGTCTTATTCTGAGGCAAAGAGAATTTAGTTTTAATCTTTTTTCAATTATCAAAAATGAATTTTCTTTCCCTTTTACTCTCTCTCACCACTGAGGAAAGAAAAAAAATAAAAAATATGCACAGTCAAGCAAAGCAAAGTCCTTCACCAGCCATATCCAAAAAATGTCTTCTTTTGCACCCTCAGTCAGTCACATCTGTTGGGAAGTGGGTAGCATGCTTTAATCATCAATTTTTTGTAAATGTGCTTGATCACTGCACTAATCACAGTCCTCAAGGCTTTCAAGGCTATTTAAAAATAACAGTTTCTAAAGTGTGTCTACATGTGTGTGTGTACACTCATACATACTCTCTGTTTGAAGAGAATCATCTCTACAAACTAGGATTTCCTCTAGGTAACCCTGACACATTTTATAGTCTTGACTATATATGTATGTATACAGATGCATTTTACCAATCTGAATGACAGCATACTAAAAATTTGCTCTGTTGTTCAACTATGGAAAAAATTTTATCCTCCCAAAAATGGAATATGAATTATGATTTTTAAAATCATATACTCACACATATATCTCAGAAAACACTCTAGAAACTTACTGTAATACTATTAATAAAAGAATCCAATTACAAGGCCCCTCACCCAAATTAGTTATTGAAATATTTAAGGATTTCATCAAAAAGAGGTTCATTACAACTAACCTTGAGGACAGCACTATGGTGGGCCATTTTTTTTAATACAAAGAATGCAAACATGAATACAAACTGGGATTTCCCTGAAACAGAAGAAAAAAGTTCTATTATCATTTCATGACGTATGTGGCCTTGTGGAGTCCTAAAACAGAGATGCTTGAGGACCACAACATAGTGTCACAGTAGGGGAGTCATCTAAGTAGAGATGTAAAAAAAAATCACTGAGAGTTACTTCTGGCGATGAGTGAGGGTGGTAGGAGAAAAAAAAGAAGGCAGCTTAAGGTTCCTTTAACCTTTTACAGTTTATGCACTGCTGCAACTGTAAGTACTAAAAGATGTCTTTGATATCAAAGGATAGAAAAACCACATAACAAAAGCATGGAAATCAAAGACGTTTATTAAGTATCCAGCTAAATCTCCGGCTCATTTTAGCCACATAAAAACTGTATCCATATCAATTCTCTTATTGGTACAAATAGAGGCAAGGTTGGTATACCGATACAGAGAACTAACCTTGAAGGCAGGAAGATACAGGTTCAAGTCTCACACCTTTGAAGCATTATGGCTCTGTGACTGAGCAAGTCACTTAATCTCTCAGTGCTCTGGAAACTCTGTAAGACAGACTTGTACAAACTATGGCAGCTAGCAGCCCTCCAAAGGATTTCCTCTACATACAAAGGATATTTTCTTCTACATTTTTTGTGGGCCACCTGAAATCCTTTGGCTTGCCACAAGTAGCAGGTGGGAGGGAGGGGTGGCAGACCCTCACTTAGGGGTCCAGGTTCAGTCTTTATCCTTATCTCTACTAGTACAAAGGGAATTACTATCCACTTAACCTTGTAAGATTGCTGAAAATGAGTTGGTACTTAAGAAGTACTAAGAGATCTTCACAAAAAAAAAAAGTTTCATTAATAAAACAGATGTGTGTATATGTGTGTGGGGGGGAACTATGAAATGATGAGTTTTAGTTTTAGATATATTAAAATTTAGGTTATTGTTAAGCCACTAAATGGCTTAAGTTTGGCTTAAAGCAGTTGGAACTGCTTTGAGTGGGAATCTCTCCAGATACTTATAGATTTTAAAGTGGGAAGATAATTTTGTCCAAAAAAGATATCCTACAGGATTATATAATAAGAGATTTCTCACAGATTATATTATGTTCAATCAGCATTAGGGTCAAATGTATTGATTTTAATTTTTTTGAAGACATAACCCACATTGTATGGATTTTTATATGGATCTGCCTAAACATGTCATTTTAAACATGCCATATTAGAGAATTCAATGTATTTCAATGCTCTAGTGAAGACCAAGATGATACGCTTATTTTCTATTCTGAAATGATTAAATCAGGCTTGATTTAATTCAAGGTATTCATGTTATCAGTACCCTCTATCCCTGGGCTCCTCTAAATAGAAGGTAGAGAAACTCCACTTAAGGATACCCAGGCTAGTTATCTCTTTGGAAGTAGTAAGAAAGTAGTAGCTATACTACTTTCAATCATTAAACATTTATTAAGGGCTTACTGTGTATGTCAGGCACTGTACTTATCAATGGGGATATAAAAAAGAGATAAAATACAGGAGCTTACAATCTAATGGGAGCAGGCGAACAAGAGAAGTTTATACAAAACAACTACGGATAGCTAGGTGGCACAGTGGATAGAGCACCAGGTCTAAGGTCAGGAAGACCTCAGTTCAAATTCAGCCTCAGACACTTACAGCTGTGACCCTAGGCAAGTCACTTAACACTGTTTGCCTCAGTTTCCTCACCTGTAAAATGAGCTGGAGAAGGAAAGGGCAAACTACTTCAGTATCTTTCCCAAGAAAACCCCAAATGGGGTCAACAATGAGTCAGACATGAATTAAATGACTGAACCAGTAAATAAAACTGAAAGCTAGTTATGGGCAGCTAGATGGTGCAGTAGACAGAGAACCGCATTTAGAACTAGTAAGACTCATGAGTTTGAATTCAGCCTCACATACTAGCTGTGTGACCTTAAGCAAGCCACTTAACCATGTCTACTTCAGTTCCTCATCTGCAAAATGAGCTGAAGGAGGAAATGGCAAAAGAAAATCCCAAAATGGAGTCATGAAGAGTTGGACACGATTTAAATGATTCAATAACAACAACATATAACAAGCAATCTGTATCTGTATCTACATATATATTATAAACAGGAAATAACTGAGAGGGAAGGCAATAGAATTAAGGGGTTGGAAAGGGCTTTCAGAAAAATATGGAATGTTAGGTGGTACTTAAAGGGAGCCAGAGAGGTCAGCAGGTAAAATTGAAGAGAAGAAGCAGAACAAACTATGACAGACTCTAAGAAATGATGAAATGGACAATTTCACAGAGAATCCTACAAGACTTGTAAGAAGTGATGCAGAGTGAGGCGAGAAGAACAAGAACAAAAAATTATACAACAACAGCCTTATAAGGAAAAACAACTTTGAACCACCTAAGAACTTTGATTAATGCAACCAACAACCAGGAATAATGCTGATGTATGCTACTTACCTCTTGAAAGAGAGGAGGAAGTCAAGACACAGAATAATAAATGCATTTTCAGTCAAAACGTAAATTTGTTTTGCTTGATATTTGAAACATGGATATTGTTTTTAATTTTTCTCCCCAATGGAGGTGAGATGGGAGCTCAAGGAGGGATAGGGATAAAAAAGTGGTCAAACACAGAGAAAAAAAAAAGGGCATCACTGAAATATCTTTGTTTCTGTTAAGAAGAGAGAAAAGAACAGAAGGAAGGAAGGCCAGACAAGCAAAAGTTTTGAAAACTACAAGTTGATCTTTATAAACATTTTTTTAAAAGCAAGCTGTATACAGTAGATACCTGTAGTTTAACACACAATCCTCTTTTTCTACTCTGAGTATGTGAAATGGTCACTCTATTTGGTGTCTGTTAAGTCAAGAATAAAAATAATACTATCTCTAAAGTCAGAAAGTCACATTCCAGGTATACTTTTACTACTTACTATCATGCATAACCTAAGTCAAGTAACTTTACCCATCAGGGCATCAGTTTATCATCTGTAACATGAGGGGATTGGACTAATTCAACAAAACAGCCAGACAGCCCAGACAGCCAATCAGGTACATACATAGGTAGGTAGACAGGTAGGATAGATGGATGGACAGACAAGACAGACAGACAAACAGACATCAGATAGAAAGACAGACATGTATAGATATGTGTTAATTTCTTATGAGTTTCAGGTCATGAAATTAGGTAGCTTTAGAATTATAAATGCAAGTACACAATTTGATTTCTCAAAGGAGGACTTGATTATTAAGTGAATATAAACATATACAAAGTAGTTAAATTAAAAAACGAGGTCATGAGCAGTTGGAAGGATCAGGAAAGACTTCATACAGTCTATGATGCCTGAACTGTCTTCTTCTTGTTGTTGTGTTCGTCTTTTATTTTCGAAGAGGACCAGGATATCAGAGAAATGATGACATGACTTACATTTGACTTTGTTTTGAGTGAAGGAGGGCTGTGCAAGGTCACCAGCCTCACTTTCTCCTCCTGAGTCACCTAGATCCAGTGATCTGATATTCATCAGGATGACTGGAGATGGCCCTTTTAGGCCAAGGCCTATTTAGTACTCACTTAAAGTGAGGTAATTCTCATTCAGTGAACAGGCCTCTTTAAAAAGTAGTCAGGGGGATGGCCCCTTTAATAGAAAAGAAAATAGATAAATTACGCTTGAGAGGGGCAGAAGCTATGTCTTAAAGAAAAAGGGAATACTTTGTGAGGTAAGTAGAGGTCAGGAAGAAGTACATTCTAGGCATAATGGAGACTGCAAAGGTACAGTGATAACAGATGGAGTATAGTGTTGGAGGAACAGAGAGAAGGCCAGTTTGGCTACATTACACTGTAGCAGGGGGCATAATATCAAAAAGGCCAAGGTCAGGTTGCATAGACTTTAAAAACTAAACAAGGAAACTTGTATTTTATCCGAAAAGCAATAGGAAGCCACTAAAGTTGGTTAAAGAGAGTTTTAATATGAGATCTGTTTTTAAGCACCCTGAATGATGGACCACAGTAGTGGGAAACTTGAGGAAGGGAGAACAATTAGGAAGCTCGATACAATAATCCGGGAGAGATGAAGAGGGCCTAACCTAATATGTGAAAGAAGAAAATGATGAGGTGCAAGATACATTTTGACAGCAAAAATGGCAAGATATGGCAAGGGATTAGATATGTAGGGTGAAAAATAGTGAGGAAATTAAGATAATGCCAAGACTAGAAGCCTAGGAGAAAGGAAGAATGGTAGTAACTTTATCAGAAGCTGACAAGTTTATAAGAAAGGGTTTAGGTCAGGGATTCTTAACCTGGGGTTCAGAGACCCTTTAGATTTCAGAGGGCCTATGGACTTGGATGGAAAAATATGACATTTATTTTCACTAACCTCTAAATGTGAAATTTAACATTTCCTTAAATTACTTAAAAACATTACTCTGAGAAGGGGTCCACCGACTTCAACAAACTGCCAAATTAGTCTGTGATGAAAAAAGGTCAAGAAGCCCTAGTTTAGCGGGTAATATAATGAGTTTAGTTTTAGACACAGTGAATTTAGGAAGTCTCCAAGACATCCAGTCTGACATGTCAAATAGGCAACTAATGATGTGTAATTAAAGTTAAAAGAAGAAACTGTGGCTGGATACATAAATCTGGGAGTCATCTGCATAGGGTAATGAAATCCCTAAGGACTGATGAGGCTATCACAAGAGAAAGTAGAGGGTTAAGAGGGCCTAGGACATAACCTTGGGGTTGCTAACAGTTATGGGGATGAACCAGGAAAGAAGACAAAGGAGCAGTCAGACAGGTGTTAGGCAAAGCAGAACAAAGTAGTGTCAGGGAACTCCAGAAGATAGAGAATTTAGGAAAAGAAAGTGGTCAGCAATAATGAATGCAAAAGAAATTTACAGAAATAAAAACTTACCCAAAATAACTGAAGAGATATTAATTATTCTTATTTCAACCATGCCAATATAATAAAAATGACAAAATTACTTATATTTTACTCGTTGCCATCCCAATCAAAGTAGCAAAGGATTACTTTAAAGCTAGAAAAAAAATTCATATAGAAGAGGAAGGAAAGCTAAAGAACCTCAAGATTAATAATAACAGAAAATGGGAATGATGAGCATTTAAGTAGAGCCAGATCACAATTTATACTACAGATCATTTATCATCAAATTTGGTTCATACTAGTTTAAAAAAATAGAAAAGTTCCTTAGTGGAATTGATTCGAATGACTGGCCCAGAAACAAACATGATGGCACAGTATTCAGAAAAAAAAAAAGAAAGAAACCAACTGTTGGAATAGTTTTCTCTATCTGATAGAAAAACTAAAAAGCAGTCTAGAGGAAATTAGGGTTAGACCAATATCTCACAATGTAGAATCACAATAAGCTCCAAATGCATATAGGCCTAGATATTAAAGGTTACATCATAAATAAAAGATCAAGGAAGGAGATACCTTTTCCAATTATCGACAGAGGAGACCTCGACTGAGTAAGAGTTCAAGAAGATCACAGAAGAGAAAATGAACAATTATGGTTACATAAAGTTTAAAAGCTTTTGAACAAAACTTGCAGTTAAAACCTTAGGAAAACAATCTTTGCAGCAAATTTCTTTAAAGATATTAGAAGCAATGTGGAATAGTGGCTAGAGAGTTGAATTCCTGGCCAGGAAGGCCTTGATTTAAAGTCCTACTTCTAATACACAAGCCTTGAAACCCCTGGACAAATAACTTGACCTGTGAGACCTCTAAGCAACTCTTGCTTCCTCATCTGGGAGGTTCAGTCACTCTCCCATTTCCAATACTATATAAGATATATAGGGAAGTAACATAGGAACGTTCCCTATTTCCTAGTGGATAAATGGTCAGAAGATATTCTCAAAAAAAGACAAGTTATCATATGACAACTCATAAAAACAAAATTATACTAGTATACTCCTCATACTCCATCATGTACTCTGTCACCTGGTGACACTGGTTTCCTTGATGTTACTTGCACTACATACTCAATCTCTCAATGCCTAGTAATTTCACTTGCTGTTCTCCAAAGATCAGAATTCTTTCACCTCATCCCTACCCTCCTAACTCCTCATTTCTTTTATGTCTTTATAACTAAATTCTACCTTCTATAAGATTTCCTATATCCTCCTTAATGCTAGTGCCTTCCCTTTTTTGATTATTTCCAGCTTATCATACCATATATATAAATATACACATACATATGTGTGCATATGCACAAATACATACATATATACACATGGTTATGCATGTATATATACATTCACACATACTTCTTGCTTGGACAAAATCATTTTCATACTGTATCCCCTATGACTATTAAGCTCCCTGAGAGCAGGGAATGTTTTTGGACTGGGGTGGGGTTGAGGGTTTTTTTTTTGGACCTTTCTTTATATTTTCAGCACTTTGAACAGAGCCTGGCATGTAGTAGGCGCTCTGTAAATATTTGTTAACTGCAATCACTAACAATAAGGGAAAAGCTCACTGTAATAACCCTGAGGTTGTTCCTACAAATACAAATACTATACAAACGGGGAGAGATGACAAAAAAAAGGTAAGTGACAACTGCTGGAGGGGATATGGGAAAAGTGGCACATAAATGCATCATTATGGAGTTGTGAATTAATACAGCTTTTCTGGAAAACAATACCCCCCAATTAAGAGGGAAAGGACTTCAAAGAACAAATATTTTAAGCAGGAATTTTTTAGTATAAAAAAGAACTAGAAACAAAGGGAGAGCACCATCCGTTGGGCAATGGCTAAACAAATTACAATATAAGGATGAAAATTACTGCACAATATGAAATCACAAAAGAGAACAGGCTAAGAAAAACCTGGAGGAACTTGTGTGAACTGATACAAAGAAAAGTGAACAGAAGCAGGAGAACAATTTATAAATCACTGTGGTGTTCAAAAGAAAAACAAACCTAAAGACTTAAAAGTTAAATAATTGTATTTAACTAAACAATATTTCAGAAGCATTTCATTCACTTCCTGACAGAGGGGTAATGGACTCAAGGTACACAATGAAATACGTAGCAACTGTGTGAAATTGTTTTTATTTCAATAATTTGTTTATATTTTTTTTTAATTGAAGAGAAGTTTGGGGAGCAAAAGAGGTAGACAGTATCACCAAAAGAAAAAAGAGGGCTACTGAATTATTTTGAAAAAAACACATCAGAGGATTTGTTTTGTTTGATAATGCTTATTATCACAAAGGGAGGGGTGGGTTATCTTTTTTTTTTTTTTGGTATGTTTGTTTTGGGAGGGGAGAAAGGAGAAGGGAGATAATGATAGTGAGGCAGAACAAAAATGAATATGTACATCAATGAAGCATTAAGTATACAACAGGAGGGAATAAGTTCAGAGGAAAACACAGGTAAGTATGAAAGCTTTGGAATTAATGTTGAAAACACAATACATATATGCAATATATATGGAAATACTCATACTTGTTAGGTTTTTTTTTATCCTGAAGATAAAAAAGTATTTTTTTAAAAGACAATGGTAATGCCTAGCAGCTAATTTCATCCAAAAGGAAAAAAAAAGGAAACTGATCACAAAACTGACAACAAAAGACCTGTGGTCTACTTTCATAAAATTGAGATGTAAAAGAGAAAGGGAGAAGAATAAGCACTTATATGGTGTCTTGTGTGAGAAATGGTAATGTGGGCCGTTTCACTGGATCATAAAAGAGAGAAATAAGATATAAGAAAACTGTAAAGGTAAAAAGGGTTATGAACAGCTGGAAAAGCCAAAGGACTTCTAAGAAACAATAACAAGTAAAATGAACAGAACCAAGAGAATGTTTTACAAAGTGACAGCAATATTGTTCAAACAACAATTGTGAAGGACTAGCAAAGGTCCTATGAAAGCAGATGCTACTTCACCTTGAGAGAAAGAATGGACAAATGGAAGCATGCATAGCATGGTTTTACACACACATACATACATATGTATACATGTAAACAGACACATATACCTATCAAATGGTGGCCTTTTCTAGCCCAGGGTGGGGAGGGAGGAAGACAGGAACTCAAAAAGTAACAAAAAAATTAATAAAATTACATTTAGAAAAAGGCAAAAGGATTTTATATGTCATCTTAGAGGCATCAAGGAACCAGTAGAACTGATGGAATAACAGGGGTCAGATCTGTTCTTTAGGAAGATCAGGGAGACAAACCAAAGGTTATTGCAATAGTGTACAGATGTGACTACTGTACTGTATGAAATGATACACAAGGGTGGTGGCAATGTCAGAGAAATGGGGAATATATAAGAGAAGTTGCAAAGGCAGAATCAATAGCGCTTGGCAACTCATTAGATATGTGCGGTGAGAGGATGAAGAGTTAAGGAAAAGAACAGACTGTGCTCTAGGGTGATGATGGGGCAGTGGTCATGCCCTTGACAGTAATAGGTAAGTTAGGATCAGGGGAAGGTCTGGGAGAAAAGATAAATTAATTCAGTTCTGAACATGCTGTACAAAGGAGAGGAAGGACATCAAATTCAAGATCCTAATACATAGTCAGAGATAAAGAAACTGGAAGGAAATTATAAGTTAGAGCTGGACAAATAATCCAAAATTGAATCCATAGGAGCTGATGAGATCACGAAGTCAAACAGTATACAAGGAGAAAAGAGGGACCAGGATAAAAACCTTGAAGGTCACTCATGGTTAATGAACATGGCCTGGGATGGAGGAAGAGAGGAATACTGTGAACACTGAGAACATTTACCATACCACAAAAAAGACTTAAGATTTACAGTGTTAAAGACTGCAGGATTAGGATTTGAGAAAAGGCAATTAAATTTGGCAACAGAAGTTGCCACTGGTTTGATCTGAAGACTCCACTGAATTTGCAGTTAAGAAAAGTCTATTTCTGATTTCACCTAGACAATCTTACATGATGTGCTAGAAAAGTGCTACACTTTCAATCAGAAAATTCAGGTTTGAATCCTAGATCTGATACTGGCTTCCTCGCCAATCTCCGAGTTCCTCATTTTTAAAATGGCTGTTTAATAACCCTACTACCTATCTCTCAGGGTTGTTTTGGGTAAAGTAAAGCTTTGTAAAGCTTCAAAGCATTAAATAAACAACTTTTTATCATAACACTAGATTTGGAGTCAACTGACTTGGGTTTGAATTCTGGCTCTGCTACTTATCACTTGTAGGTAGGTAATTTTATCTCCCTGGGCTAGTCTACTCATCAGTAAGAGTCTGTCATAATGAGAGTCTAGAAATAGTTTCACTATCTTTCCAAGAAGTTAAACTCAAAAAGGTTCTCCTAATTATATTTTATGCACACTCTAAAAATGAATGCTTCAATTGTGTGAAGGACATTGTACTGCTTTACATTTCCTTTTTTGCTTTTTCTTTTTGAGGAAATTAGCTAGCATAGACTTTACCACTGTCTTTTTAAAAATATATAACTTTTATTTTTTGTTTTTCTGATAAAAACAAGTGTAAGCATTTCCATACATACATACATATGAAACAGAACTTTTTAAAAATGTCATCTTTCAGCACATTAATTCCAAAGTATCATACTTAAGTTCAGTTATAACTTTTGGGCAGCTAAAATATTAAGAATTCTCAACCCCAGGACATCATAGCATTCATTATAATTTGTCACTGAACTATGATTTGGAATTTAAATGAGTCAGCTATTTTTGGTATAGTATTTCAGTCTCAACTACAACTCAATTTTGCAGTTCTGATATTAGATTTTTAAAATTAGACTCATTAAAAATAGAACCTAACAAAAAACTCTTAGCTTAACTTACGTTCAACACGATTTCCAGTTAAATACAAATTTCTCAAGTAAAGAAAATTCAAATTTATTTTTGCAAATAGTCAGTGGTATTTTTAATTTCACCCAGAAAAAAATTATACATGAACTCTCTACTACGTTGCTTATTTCTTTTATGTAAGTGTTTAATTTAACAGAAAGCAGTAAAAAGAGAAATTAAATTGTCATTTTTGGGAAGAAAAGTTTTTAGAGTCTCATTTAAAATTATGTAAATTCCTTCTTAGTTTAAAAGATAATGCTACTGCCATCTAAAGTTTAAAAATGCATTTTTCTGAGATTGCAATTAATTTTTAAAAGCTGAATTATTTCAGAATCTAATGATCTCAGACTTAAAAATCAGCAGCAAAAAAAATATAATGGATACTGCATCTGATACTAAGTGATTTTTATAGAACAAGCGCCATCTCTCCTTGGGGGTGTGGCATGTGGCTACTCTAACTATAAAGAATAAAACATTAAACCACAATAAATTCAGCTTTTATTCAATTCACATGTATCCACATTTTAAATGTCTCCACATTTTAAAACACATTTCTTGTATCAAGTTTTTTAAATTATTTTTCTTAACACCTAACTGCACATAAAAGAAAAGCTATGATCTGATGATTTAAGAGCTGCTTCTAGATTTTATGCCATTATATTCCAAAGCGAATAGGAATAAAACTACGGTTTCTAAATATACCAAAGAAACATTAACAAACCCTACCCAAAACATCTTATAATCTAGAATGATCAGTTTTGAGGTGACCTAATTAATGGCATAAAAGCTGCACCTAACAAAGGAAGAGAAAGGGCTCATTGCTTCATACATAATGTATTAAGATTTCCTATAGGATTTGGGTTAAATCACAGATTTTGAGTACCTCTTTTGTAATGTAAAATTAAAATGTAAGGACATTCCAATAGATTAAGCATTCACAACTCTCTATTTTTCCACTATAAAAACCCAATTCCTTATTTATCGCAGCATTTGCATTCAACTTAACATCAAAGCTTCCTGCACATGCATTTCTCAGACCAGCAATGTATCACAGGCTCTCATTCCTTTTCCCTCGGCACAGGAGAAAACGCTACAGTCAACCGCAAAAGCCACCACATCGTGTCACTAACAAAGACCCCAGTATCTTCCTGACACCCGATTCAGTCCGCTTACATGTTTCCCAATAGCACACCGAACCTCACGTCCAGCAGACCACCCGAGGCTCTGCAGTACCTGCCTCGCGCTCCTCCTCCTCTGCCCAGAAACGCTTCATTATGGCTCTGCTAGATCCGCATCAAGGAATCAGCAGCCGCTTTGTATCCCTGCCCTCCCTTCGGCAGTTACCGTGGCAGAGGGAACGGGACCTCAGCGTCCTGAGGCTTCCACTACTGGCCGTGATCTGCTCCACTCTTTGTTACGCTGCACCGGCTCCTCAGATACTCACGCCAGGAGGCTTTATTAAAACAAAACCCAGTTCTCGCCACAAAAGCTGCTTTTCTCCCCTCTGCCTCTCCTGACGTCCCTCCCCTCCCCCTCCCCCGCCTGTCAAACACCCCGATCAGAACCGCGCAGAGCCATCGCCGGTCACCGCTGCAGCAAAAGGAGACGCGGCCCGAGGACGCTCAGGAGGAGGCGGCCTCCGGGCTTCGCCGGGCTTCCGAGTGGGCACAAGATGCGGCCTTTCCACGGTCATTTTCCTCGCCCCCTCCCCCTCTGCAGCAAATACTGCTGCCGATTCCGGCACCTACCCCATCTCCGAAGCCGGCTGCACCTCCATTCCATCTCCAGTGCCACCCCCTGCCCGGCTGCGCCAGTGCATCCGCATGCCAGTCACGTGCCGGCCCCGCCGGCCAATCCCGCAGCCCCCGTCGGGGGATGTGCTGAGCCCTGATCGGGTTCAGCGATGACACGGCGGCTGCTCAGACCCCTTCCAGCCCAGCCTGGGGCCCAGAGCGGACCCCACCCCACAGCGCAGGCCGTCCGCCGCCCCAGACACGATCGCTCGCCCTTCCACCCCCACGCGGCCTTTGGGAACTGCCATCCCTCCTGGCAGGGGGGTGGGCCGGCACCGGGCAGACGGCACTTTACTCGCTAGCCCATTTAGTCGGGGTTACCCTTGAGACGTTCTGCCCCTAAATTCGAGGGCCTCCCCTCTTTTCATCATTTACCGTTTATCCTGTACACAGATCTGCTTGAGCCCTGGTTAGGGCTGCGAGCTCCTTAACGGCAGGCAGTTTCTATCGCCACTTTTTGTACCCCCAGATTTTAGCGCTATACAGAGGGTGCTTAATAAGTGTTTAACGACTAACGTGTGCATGAATTCACAAACTTGAAAAAATGCATGTAGGTCACCAGGTAGCAGAACCATAGATTCTATCATTATTCTACTATTAAAGCACAGACTTAGAGAAGTAGGGACCACGGAGGTCATGTCATTCCATCGTAGAGATGAGGCACAAGTGGAAGAAATGGGATTCAAATCCGGACCACATTGGCTGGCACACAGTCCAGGACTAAATAATAAGCATTTCATAAATAAGTGCTTACTAAAGAAAAAGCACTTAATGTTTTTTAAACTCAAAACACCCCAATATACTTTTGAAAGTGTTTTTTTTATTTACTGAATAAAAAAGTATTTTCTCTGCCCCCTCACTGAGAAAAGGAAAAAAAAATCCATGTAGCAAATATACTTAGTCAAGCAAAGCACATATTGGTGATTTCTGAAAATATGTGTCTCATTGGTATATTAGCTCCATCACCAGGGGTGGGCAGCATTCTTCATACTCATCCAGGGTTGTCTTTCAAAACTCTCCAACTTTATAATGTAGGTGTTGTAGCAGACATTTTTCTTCTGGTTTTGCCCCCTTCAGTCTGCATCAGTCTGTGCAAGTCACCCCAGTTATCTTTGAAATCATCTCTTACTGTTTTTACAGGACAAAAGTATAATATTACATCCATATACTTTGGTTTGTTTATTAGACTTTGGTCAATTTATGGGCACCCTCTTAGTTTCCAGTTCTTTGTAACTACAAAAGAAACATTATTTTTGCACATACGTTATCTTTTTCTTCTTTTTTATTTCTTTGAGAGCAAAGCCTCATAAAGGTAGCACTGGGTCAAAGGGTATGTATAATTTAGAAATGCAGGAGGAGTATAATTCCAAATTGCTTTCCAGAATGGCTAGATCACTTTACAGTCTCACCAGCATCCATAAACGAATTCTTGAAGCCCCTGCAACATTTCATTTTCCTTCTTTTCTTGGCAATGGCAATCTGATGAGTGGGAGCTGGAACTTGAGAGATGCTTTAATTTCATTTCTGTAATTATCAGTGATTTAAAGCATTTTATTGTTTTCTGCAATTAGGCATTTTTTCCCCCTCTCTCCCTTATCCTCCCCCACTGTGGTGTGGGAAATACATAATATACAGCCTCCCTGTACCTGTAATTAAAAACTTGCATATGACAAAGTCATGATATCCTTTTGGACAAGATGGAGCCATGTTAGCTGTGAGTAGTTACCTTGATTTGGAACTCACTGAATGATAACAGTCAAAGAATATCCATAAATGGGTTAATAACCTAGATGGAGGTAGGTCTTTTCAAAAGCGCCAAAGAAATATGATTTCAATTTTGTCCTACTCACTATTTTTATCAGTGACTTGGGTGAAGGAGTAGTTGGCAGATAAAAAAACAAACCAATTTTTAAGATATTTAATTCTTAACAGAGGAGTGAGTATGTGTATGTATGAGAGGGGATTTAAAGCCAAGTTCAAAGGATGGCAAGAGACTAATGGTAGTTCCAAGGTCACAAACTGAAAATGACTGGGGAAAAATAAAGAAAATTTTCTCCTAAAGATACCTCATAATTTCCCTAGGGCCAGAATTCAGCCCAGTCGTTCATGGATGCCAGGGACTATCTTCTTCAGGAGATTCAATGAAAGAGGGAAAAGAGAATTTACAAACAGATGCAACATTAAAGCTGCAGTTCCAGCAGAGTGTGGCCTTGCTGTAACAGTCAACTTCCATGGTATATATAAGTTGTGTCAAGTCAACTAGTGTTTATCATGCACCTGCTTTGTGACAGGCACTATGTTAGTACTAAGGGTAAAACAAAAATTGCAAGAAATCCCTGTAATCAAGAAGTTCCAATCTAACAGGGAAGACAAAGTGAACATAACTATTTACAAACTATATGCATAAATATATGTATCTATATAGATATATAGATACATAGATATATATGTGTGTGAATATATATAATTTATATAAATATATATTTAATATATACCATATAATATATAATTATATATAATATATAATAAATATATATATATAATTATATATATATAAAAATTGGGAGTAGTCTCAAATGGAAGTCATTAAGATTATAGGAAAGGCTTCTTGTGGAAGGCAGGTCTTTATCTAAAACTTGAAGGAAAACAGGAAAGCTGGGAGGTAGAGATGAAGAGGGAGAATTGGCTAGTGAAAACACTTGGAGCCATGGGATGGAGTGTCATGTTCAAGCAACAGCAAGGCGGTTAGCGTGGTAGGGTATAAGAACACTGGAAAGGAGGGTAGGGCCTAGGTTATGAAGAGGTTCACAAGTCAAGCAAAAGTGTGTTCCTACTGAAGTTGAGGAAGGACTTTTCAAACCAAGTCTGGCCTTGCCACTACTAGTCTAATATCTCAAGACTGTTTACTTCAAAAGAAAATAGGGCATTTTCAACAGATAAATAGATCAGAAAACCTCTGTTGCCTCTGCCAGTGCTATTAGGGTCTGGCCTTACCAATCATTGTAGTTCTCTAGCATATCTGAGGCATGTCTCTCTCTGAAGAAAGAGTGGTCAAGAGAACATTCTGAGTTGAAAAGGCTGAGATACCTCTGGAGTCTGTAAGTTTTTTTGGTAACTCTCAGAAGTCTTGTGCCAAGAAAACTTTAATAGTTGGGTTTCCCTACAGGGGATGATCCCTGCCACCCCTTCAGGCAGAAGGGCAGGAAACACTGGCTGGAAGTTGGCACAGAAGGGGCTAGCCCACTTCCCCCTCAGTTTGAGACAAGCAGCAGAGATGCTCACTAATTGCCAGGGAAGACCGTGGCCTTAAATAGTATCTGGATTCCACTATGTTGCTGCACTGCTAGACCCGTGAAGCTAAAGTAGAGAGGCAATACTTGAAAAATTTGTAGGTAACATGAAGCTCACTCTATGGATAAGAGTCAGTACAGAAAGATCTAAACGGAACCTTTATCTTAAAGAAAAAACCTAGGTCAGCCATGTTTTCATCCCCTTCCGGCTCTACTCTTCACTTTTCAAACCTTCTTTACCATGCTCAAGAAGCCTTCTCAGCCTGGAACTTCACTCCCTACTTTCACTTCTCACAACAGAAGTACTCTCCATCCCTAGGTGCATACCAGACTCCATCCCATCCCCTAATTCTCCCCTCCCCCAGTCCCCACCTTCAGCTATGGTTTTCCCCATAAGAATGTATGTTCCTGGAGGAGATGGTCCGTCTTTCTGCTTGTACTTGTATTTCCAGTGCAAAGTAAAGAGCCTGGTATATTATAAGCACTCCATAAATGTATGTTGACTTGCTTACTAAACATTTTAAATGAACAAAAGGGAAAATAAATAAATGAATTGGGAAGGCAACTTTTTAAAAAAAAGCTAGAAAAGTAACAAATCAAAAAATCCCAACTAAACACCAAAACATGAATTCTAAAATTCAAAGCGATTAACAAAACTAAAAACAAAACAATGAACTGATAAACTAGAAGCTGGCTTAAGAAAAGAGTATTGCAAAAAATGTAGAAAAAACATAGCAGACAAACCATTAGTTTGGCTGGCCTAAAAAAACCCAAATTACCAATATCAAAAATGAAAGTAACAAATGAAAATGAACTGTATGCCAACAATATAAGAGTAGATTCATAGTGCTTAGCACAGTGCCTGGAGCATATTAAATGCTAAATGATTTTTCATTTATTCATTAAGTGACAGAGCAATGATTTGAATTCAGGTCCTCAGACACCATATCCCAGTACACCCTTTCTACAATATCATAATGATATAAACACCATTAAAACAAAATTATAAAATAACAATAATGATGATGATGATGATAGCTAACATTTATATAGCACTTATTATGTTCCAGACACTGTGCTAAGTATTTTATATTATCTCATTTGATCCTTACAACACTATGGGGTAAGGTACTATTATTACTATCCACATTTTACAGATGAAGAAATTGAGGTAGAGAGAGATTAAATGACTAGCTCAAGGTCACACAGCCAGTAAGTATCCAAGGCCAAATCTGAACTGGGATTTTCCTGACTCCAGGCTCAGTATTCTACCCACTGTGACACTTAATTGTCTGAAGAGAATAGAACTGCCAGGGAAAACATGCTCTGCACTGAGAAGGTGGGACAGGTCCCCAGGACAGGATACCCTGCATGTGGTGTAGCTCTCCACCAGAACTGAGGGAAAGAGCACAGCATCCAACGGGGGCCAGTTCTGATAGCCCAGAAGTCACTCGTGGCAAAGACCTAGGAAGGCTGGTGAAACATGAATTGCCCAGTGTGAGAGAAGGCTGAGAGACTTTGAGATCCTGATTTCAAGGAAACCACAATCAGAGAAGGAAAATAAAGGGGGGAAAGGACTAAAAGAACTAAAGATTTCCAGAAGAAACTCAACAGCATTGAATAGACAGATAGCTCAACAGGAAGAACATAAGGAAAAATGGTCTCCCAAACTACCAAATGAGTTCAGGCAGATGAAGAAAAATGATCTAACATTTCATGAGACAAAGGACCCCATAGAATTAGAAGAAAAAGGGGTGAGACAGAAGACCCTGTAAAATTCGAAGAAAAAGTGGAATCACAACATACTATTCCTAAGCAATTTTAAGAAAAATGAGAATTATGAGAGCAGAATTTATGTCCAGCACAGCAAAATTCATGTACAGAATAAAAAACTGGAATTTGTAACAGTCTCACCAAAGAAACAAAAGAAAGAACAACAGATTAGGACTGCAAATACAGAGATATGAAAGAAAATCTAGAAGAGAAACAAAAACCAACATTAAAAGGAAATATGTTCATTATGCAAGTAAAGCGTACTAAACTCTAAGACAGAATGCTTATAGCCAACCTAAGGATCATAGGTCTCCCAAAAGAACATGACGTGACAAAAAAACCTTAACACAAGAATGAAGGAAATAACAGAATAAAACTGCCAAAAACTTCTGAACATAGAAAATGAAATGCCAATTGAAAGAATTCACAGGTTACCTCCAGAAAAAAACCCAAGACTGAAATCCCCAAGATATATAGTGATTAAATTTAACAATTCAATTCAGAAATGAGTTCTGCAAGCCAAAAGGAAAAAGATCTTCACATAAAAAGAAAAGGACGTTCAAATAAGATAGGTATCTTCCATACCCACTAGAAAAAGAAGTAAAGAACAGAATAATGTCTCCCAAAGAACACTGGAGTTTAGGATGCAGCACAGGTTAGCCTATCACACAAATCCAAACTAACCATACAGAACAAAAGATGAACCTTTGTCAATTATAAATAAGAGTTTGAAACATTTTTTAAGAGAAAATCATAACTGAAGAGATTATTTGCTTCTCAAACATCTCAAACAACAAAATACAGAACTGAGTAAATGCAGCAGGCACAAAGTGAACAAAAAGAGATCACTTAGAGACTTCTGTATAAATGTACACCAAGAGAGAGTGAGCAGAAATCTGATAGGGGTAACAGAGAAGAGGCAAATAGAGGCATTACAGACAACTTGATAATATTCTGCCTAGAGGTCAATCAGATTTTTTGCCTTTTTTAAGGGATGACATTATAACATGGGAGAGTCCATAATACGAGGGAAAGGAGCAAGAAGACTGATACGTATGCGTGATGTGCCAGGTTTAACTCAAGTAATGAGAGGAAGGTGAACTCAGTGGTCTCAGAAAGAGATGAGCCTACAGGGGAGTAGGTAAAAAGGAGAGAAAACATGTTGAAAAGAGAGGGAAGAAAAAGGATGCCTTACTTTGGAATTGGGAGGGGTTCCACATATGAACGCTCCTAAGGGTGAAAAGAGATGATCCATGGTGTACAGGATGAAGCCTAGAGAAGCTGGTGCTTGAAAAATCTACTACTCTTGAGAGGTGGGAAGCTGGAAACCCTAGGAGCAACTGGTACTATGAGGGGTGAGATGGCATGGACACATGGGAGGAGACTTGCAGGCAAATGTAGAAAAATGGGTCAAGAAAGGTAGGTTTATTAGATCAGTGGTAGGGAATATAGTGGGGGAGTGTCCTATCTTGGGGCAGGGTCCTCTTTGACACCTGCAATAACTGGCACTGTTCCGCAAATGAGGCACAACAGAAAGGGGGAATTCACGAGGCAAGGCAGTTGCACAAAGTGCCTAGAGGGGAGAGGCTAGAACAGAAATCTTGGAAGCTTTGTTTACATGAAGAACAGAAAGAAAAGAGAGAGACCAGAAAATTATAAGGGACATAAATTAGAGAATAAGAGTCTAGAGTAAAAATAGAAAGAGAAGATGGATAATGGAGAATGAGAGAAATTCTTTTTTGGAAAGGAGAACAAAATATGAAATTTTAAAAACTTATGAATAGGACTTAGAATGAGACAAGAAGAAGGAATCTATTTCACTGAGAGATAAAAAGGGAGGGAAGAAATATGTAACCAGAAAAAAGCAAGAGAAATAAAACCCTAAAGGGAAAAGATTAACAAATAAAAAGGGAGGATCAGGAAGAAAGTCAATGGGAACAGGGCTATCTTTTAAAAAGATTAAAGTAACTGAAGGATGTAATATGTATATAGCAGGAGGAAAGAAAAATCATAACTTGGGAAAAAAACAATTTGAGAGATAGAGGCAAATATAATAACTCTTGTAACTCTAAATGGTAATGGATTAAAAAATCTGATAAAACAAAAAAGAATGACAAATTGGATAAGAAAACAAAACCCTACAATCTGCTGTACATGAAAAACATTTTTAAAAATAAAGGAATACACAAAATAAAAGTGAGGAGATGAAAAAGCTTTACCATGCATCCTGGGAATTAAAAATAAGAGTAGTTGCCATCACACTAGCAGGCAAGATAGAAACAAAAAATAAAAAGGTATGAACAAGAAAATTATATTATGCTGAAGTGAATCAGCAGAGACAATAAATAATATCAGTAATAAATTCCAAATATCTTAGCATCCAAACACATAAAGGAAATTATTACCTGAGCTTCAAGAAGACATGGACAGTAACATAATAGTGACAGGAGACTTTAATGTCCCTTTATCAGTTTTATTAAGTCTAACAGATGAACAAAAGGGAAAATATGGAATTGAACAAACTGCTAGAGAAACCAGAATTAAAACACCTACAATATACAAATGGGATAGCAAAAAATATACATATTTCTCAACCACATGTTAACGTAAAAAAAAAAAAATTAACCATGTACCAATGCAGAAAAATACTACAAAATAGATAAAAAGGCAGAAATAGTTAATATATCCTTTGTAGATTATAATGTAAAACTAAAATAGAAATTAGTTCGAAGACCAAAATCAAAAGATACAGACTAAAATGGAGATTTAACAATGAAATCTCAAATAAGGAGTGGGCTAAAGAATAAATCATATAAATAATCAATAACGATGTAAAAGAAAATGATAATGATAAAACAAAATAGCAAAATTTCTGAGATATGGCTAAAGTAGTCCTTGGGGAAAATCAAATCCTTACAATGAAACATAACAAAATAGAAAAAAAAAGAAAATAATGAATTGATTATCCATTTTAAAAGATTGAAAAATCAACAAATAAACCTAAAATAAGCACAAAAAAAGAAATATAAAAATTAGACAGAAAATGAAGAGATGAGAAACTAAAAATACCAACAAAACATAAAATGCTAAATATAAGGCTGTTCTCTGAAAAGACTAATAAAATTGATAAACCCTTGGCTAATCTGATTTTTAAAAAGAGCAGAAAATCAAATCAATAAAACAGTAAATGAGCAAGTTGAAATTACAGCAAAACTAGAAGAAATGAAAAGAAAAATTGGATCATATTATGGATAATTATATACTGAGAACACAAAGGAAATGGAATAATAGCTTCAAAAATATAAAATACCCAAACTATGAGAAGTCTAGAAAGAGATCTTATATAACAAAAGCACTCTACCAGAATCCTTTTATGAGACAAATACAATCCTTAATACTTAAATCAAGATAATACTTAACAATAATACTTAAATCAAGAAAATATAAAACAGAAAGAAAACTATGGGTCAATTTCTTCTTTTTTTAATTTTTTTTATTTTTAACAGTTTATAACAGATAAAGCAATTCCAACTTTGGTCAGGTGATACTTTTTTTAAAGTATTTACAATATGGACCAAAAAAAATTTTTTTTTTAAAACATTAACCAACTGAGACACAAATAATATTTATGTTGCTAACTTCACAAGCTCTTGACCTGTCTCCACAGTATTTCTAAGAATTAAAGGACCCTAACTTACGGTTGTTGATCTAAAATCCTGTGCCTAATAGCTTAATTTTAGACAACCTTGGATGTTCCCCTATGCATAATCTATAATTGAACAGCATTAAGCTTGCAAACCTTTTGACTATAGGAAATTGCCATCAATAGTAAGGACATTGCAGGGATACAATATCACCCCAACTTCCTGTCAATTCCAGGCAGGATTAGATTATCCACTTGCATTCAGTCAGGCTTAAAGTCGCCAGGTGTCAGTGGGGAAATTGAGTCAGGAGAATCCCACCTCAGCCCATGCTGAACAGCTGCTCTCCCACCCTTCCCTTGAGATCACCTATGCAGTTCATACCAGCATCTCATCAGCTTACTGGCATCATAGATTGGAGGCTCAGATCGCCTTTCTTGCTACCCATGCCTAGAGTTAGACTCAGAAGAACAGTCACTTAATAGTCCCATAGCATCTAAAAATGGCAAGTTCCAATAACCAGGTTTCAAATATGATTATAGTTTGACTTTGGCTAAGGAACATCTTTTGAGGCAAATCTTAAGTGGCTTACATGCCTTTCTGTACATGTTCTACTTCCTGATTAAATGGAAATCATAAAATCAAATTTACCATTAAAACCTTGACTTTTCCATCAATGCCAAATTTTACCTGAGGTTACCTACCTCTAGGAAATTTATTTATTTATTTAATTTTCTTACATTCATTTTCACAAATTTTTGGGTTCCAAATTTTCTCCCCTTTTATCCCCTCCCCCCACCCCAATACCCCAAGCAATCTAATTTTCCCTATCTCCAATCTGCCCTCTCTTCTGTCATCTTTCCCTTCTCTTGTCTCCATCTTCTCTTTTCTCCTGTAGGGCCAGATGACTTTCTATTCCTCATTAACTGTATGTCTTCTTTCCTAGTTGCAACAACAATACTAAACAGTTGTTCCTAAAACTTTGAGTTCCAAATTCTCCCCATCCCTCCCTCCCCACCCATTCCCTTTGGGACAGCAGGCAATTCAATATAGGCCATATCTGTGTAGTTTTGCCAATGACCTCCCTGATAGTCGTGTTGTGTAAGACTAACTGGATTACCATCCCTCCTAATCTGCCCCTCCTTGTTTCTCTTCTGTCTTTTGATCCTGTCCCTCCCCAAGTGTTGACTTCAAATTGCTCCCTCCTCCCTTTGCCCTCCCTTCTATCATCCCCCCTTGCAATATCTCTTTCTCCCCCACTTTCTTATACTGTAAGATAGGTTTTCATACCAAAATGAGTGTGCATTTCACTCCTTCGTTTAGTCAAATGTGATGAGGGTAAAGCTTCTTGTTTTGTTTTGTTTTTTTTCTCAGCTCTCCTCTTTTTCCCTCCACTAAGAAAAACTCCTACCTGCCTCTTAAATGACATATAGTTACCCCCTTCCCTTTCCCTCTCTTTCCTCCCCCTACATTTCTCTCTCACCATTTACCCTAGTTTCTTTTAAGGTATGGTCCCATCCTATTCAGTTCAAACTGTGCTCTCTATCTCTGTATGTGTGTGCATGTGTGTATGTGCGTGCATGCGTGTACATGTGTATGTGTGGTCCCACCAACTACCCAGATACTGAAAAGTTTTAAGAGTTAGAAATATTGTCTTTCCCTGTATGAGTGTAAATAGTTCACTTCTGGTAAGTCCCTTAAGACTTCTCTTTGCTGTTTACTTTTTCATGCTTCTTCTCAGTCTTGTGTTTGAAAGTCAAATTTTCTTTTCAGCTCTGGTTTTTTTCATCAAGAATGCTTGAAAGTCCTCTGTTTCATTGAAAGACCATATTTTCCCTTGAAGTATTATACTCAGTTTAGCTGGGTAGGTGATTCTTGGTTTGAGTCCTAGTTCCTTTGCCTTCTGGAATATCCTATTCCACGCCCTTCGATCCCTTAATGTAGAAGCTGCTAGATCTTGGGTTATCCTGATTGTATTTCCACAGTACTGGAATTGTTTCTTTCTAGCTGCTTGTAAGATTTTTTCCTTGAGCTGGGAGTTCTGGAATTTGGCCACAATGTTCCTAGGAGTTTCTCTTTTTGGATCTCTTTCAGGTGGTGATCGATGGATTCTTTCAATACTTATTTTGCCCTCTGGTTCTAGAATGTCAGGGCAGTTTTCCTTGATAATTTCATGGAAGATGATGTCTAGGCTCTTTTTTTGATCATGACTTTCAGGTAGTCCCATAATTTTTAAATTGTCTCTCCTGGATCTATTTTCCAGGTCAGTTGTTTTTCCCATGAGATATTTCACATTCTCTTCCATTTTTTCGTTCTTTTGGTTTTGTTTGGTGATTTCTTGGTTTCTCAGAAAGTCATTAGACTCCATCTGTTCCATTCTAATTTTGAGAGAACTATTAAATTCAGTGAGCTTTTGAGCCTCTTTTTCCATTTGGCTCATTCTGCTTTTGAAAGCATTCTTCTCCTCATTGGCTTTTTGAACCTCCTTTGCCAATTGGGTGAGCCTATTTTTCAAGGTGTTAATTTCCTCAGCATTTTTTTTGGGTCTCCTTTACCAAGGTATTGACCCGGTTTTCATACTTTTGTTGCATCTCTGACATTTCTCTTCCCAGTTTTTCCTCCACCTGTCTAACTTGCTTTTCAAAATCCTTTTTGAGCTCTTCCAGGGCCTGAGCCCACACACCACCCCCCTGGGGTGTCTGGGGTACTGAGGCCCCGCCCTCCACGTCTTTCCCTGATGGCAAGGATACGTCCTCATCATCAGATCCGAAGGTCGGGATCATTTGCATTTGTTGGAAAAAACTCTCTAAAGTCTTATTTTTCTTCCCTTTTCTAGGCATTTTCCCAGCCAGTTACTTGACTTCTGAGATTCCTTTCCACCCCCGCCTGGATCCGCCCAGCTAGTGCTTGGCCTCTGAGATTTAAATGGGCTTTCCTCCTGCCGGCTGTCAATCAGTGAGCTTTAGTTCAGGTGCTGGGGTGGGGGCCAGGGCCGCCTCCGAGACTCTGATCCCTCAGGGGCTTTATGCAGAGACTTTCAGGAATGGAGCAGGTGGGGGGCCCACCTCCTAAACCCCGCTCCCTTGGGGGCTTTAAGCAGAAGCCTTCAGTAACAGAGCGGGGTGGGGGCAGGGCCGTCTCCCAGGCTCAACTCCGTCAGGTCCTATGCAGGAATCTTCCGTAATGAAGATCCTGCCTGCCGCTGGGGGATTCCTGGGTCCCGGTCCGCTGCCGCCTTAGCTGCCGCCCACACCTCTGCCTCCGCCACTTCCTGCCCCCGTCTCTGCCGCCGCCGCTTCCTCCCAAGGGGGCCCCAGTCACTGAGATGCCCTGCTTCCCCTCTCCTCCAGCCCGGCCTCTCTCACTGACCTGTAGCTTCTGTGGCCGGAGGGACTTTCCCGGCTGCCGGAGCTTCCGTCTCTGAAGCCTGCTCGGATCAGCTTCTCTGGGGCCGCGGCCAAGGCAGCGTTGGGGGTGGGGTCCACTTTCCGGGGCGCGCCGGACTCTAGGGATGGGTCTCCAGGGCTCCCTGGAACGGAAATCTCTTCCACTCTACTTCTGCACACCTTGTATTGACCCAGAAGTTATGGGGGACTCTTTTTACATTAATTCTATGGGCTTTTGGTTTCGGAGCTCGTAAACGTGCGTCCTTCTACTCCGCCATCTTGGCTCCGCCCCCCTCTAGGAAATTTAGACTGAAATTCTTTTCTCCAGACTAAAGATGCCATTGATTTATTCTCAGTAATTAATTCAGTCTATTGTTTCAATACTAACTGCTTTTACCTCACTTTGTAACATCCAAGTTTTCTCCCCATCACTCCCCTCCCACCCCCTCCACTCCCACTTCCTAATACCTTGCATTTTGATTACTCCTTCCCTCAATGTACCCTCCCCTCCCACCCCTCTCCTATCTCCATCTTCTCTCTTTTCTTGCAGGACAAGATAAATTTCCATACCCCTATCCCTGTAGTTATTTCCCTATTATATGGAATAAAAATTCTCAACATTCATTTCTAATTCTTTGAATTCTAACTTCTCTCCCTCCCTCCCCACCCTTTCCCAGAGAAGGCAAGCAATTCAATACAGACTAAATATGTGCTGTTTTGCAAAAACATGTAATCATGTTGTGTAATACTAATTATATTGCCCTCTGACCTACCCTATCACCTCTTATTTTCCCCCCTCCAATTGACCTTTTCCCTTCTCAAACGTGTTTATTTCTAGTGACTCCTTTCTCCCATTTGCCCTCCCTTCTAACATTCCCCTTGCTCCACTTGTCACCTCCTCTCCTGCTTTCCTGGGGTGTATATAAATTTTCATATCAAATTTAGTGAGCATGTTATTCCCCCCTTCAGGAACATGTGAGGAGAGTAGTTTTATTTTTCCCCCTCTCCCCTTCTCCCTTATCTCCTCCATTGAATAAGATGTTTCTTATCTCTTTTATGAGTTATAGCCTGCCCCATTCCATTACTCCCTTTCTCTTCCCGGAATTTTCCTCCTTCACTCCTTAATTTTTATTTTATTTTGCGTGTGTGTGTGTGTGTGTGTGTGTGTGTGTGTGTATCATCTCTTCTGATATAACATACCTCTATCTATGTGTATGTATGTATATGTGTGTGTGTATGTGTGTATGTACAATCTCTCCAACTACCCAAATACTGAGAGAAGATTCAAGAGTTAAAAATATTTTCTTAGCAGAGTCAAGATGGCGGAGTAGAAAGACGCACGTATACGAGCTCCAAACCCACAGCCCATAGATTTAATGTAAGAAGAGCCCCCCATAAGTCCTGGATCACTGCAGGGTGTGCAGAAACATAGTGGAAGAGATTTCTGTTCCAGAGAGCCCTGGAGAGCCATCCCCAGGGTCCGTCGCGCCCCAGAAAGCGGACCCCACCCCAGCGCTGCCCTGGCCGCAGCCCCAGAGAAGCTGATCCGAGCAGGCTTCAGGGACGGAAGCTCCGGTGGGCCGGGAAGGTCACTCCGCCCACAGAAGCTACAGGTCAGTGAGAGAGACAGCTGGGCTGGCCGAGAGGGGAGCGGGGTGTCTCCGTGACTTGGGCCCCCTCGGGAGGAAGCGATGGAGGCAGAGGCGGGGGCGGCCCCGGGATTCCCCCAGCAGCAGGCAGGATCTTCATTACTGAAAGTCTCTGCATAAACCACCTGAAGGAGCTGAGCATGGGAGAAGGCCCTGCCCCACCCTCTCCATTACTGAAGGTCTCTGCATAAAGCCCCTGAGGGAACTGAGCCTGGGAGAAGGCCCTGCCCCCACCGCAGCACCAGAATTAAAGCTCAATGCGGCAGAAAGCCCATTTGAATCTCAGACCCCAAGCACTAGCTGGGCAGATCTAGGCGGGGGTGGACAGGAATCTCAGAAGTCAAGTAACTGACTGGGAAAATGCCTAGAAAAGGGAAGAAAAATAAGACTATAGAGAGTTTTTTGAACAGATGCAAATGATCCCAACTTTCGGATCTGACGACGAGGACATATTCTTGCCATCAGGGAAAGACGTGGAGGGCGGGGCCTCGGTACCCCAGACATCCCAGGGGGATGTCGGTTGGGCTCAGGCCTTGGAAGAGCTCAAAAAGGATTTTGAAAAGCAAGTTAGACAGGTGGAGGAAAAACTGGGAAGAGAAATGAGAGAGATGCAAGAAAAGTATGAAAAATGGGTCAATACCTTGGTAAAGGAGACCCAAAAAAATGCTGAAGAAAATAACAGCTTGAAAAATAGGCTCACTCAATTGGCAAAAGAGGTTCAAAAAACCAATGAGGGGAAGAATGCTTTCAAGAGCAGAATTAGCCAAATGGAAAAAGAGGTTCAAAAGCTCACTGAAGAGAATAGTTCTCTCAAAATTAGAATGGAACAGATGGAGTCTAATGACTTTACGAGAAACCAAGAATCACCAAACAAAACCAAAAGAATGAAAACATGGAAGAGAATGTGAAATATCTCATGAGAAAAACAACTGACCTGGCAAATAGATCCAGTAGAGACAATTTAAAAATTATGGGACTACCTGAAAGTCATGATCAAAAAAAGAGCCTAGATATCATCTTCTATGAAATTATCGAGGAAAACTGCCCTGACATCCTAAACCAGAGGGCAAAATAAGTATTGAAAGAATCCATCGATCACCACCTGAAAGAGATCCAAAAAGAGAAACTCCTAGGAACATTGTGGCCAAATTCCAGAAGTCCCAGCTCAAGGAGAAAATCTTACAAGCAGCTAGAAAGAAACAATTCCAGTATTGTGGAAGTAAAATCAGGATAACTCAAGATCTAGCAGCTTCTACATTAAGGGATCAAAGGGTGTGGAATAGGATATTCCAGAAGTCAAAGGAACTAAGACTCAAACCAAGAATCACCTACCCAGCAAAAATGAGTATAATACTTCAGGGGAAAATATGGTCTTTCAATGAAACAGAGGACTTTCAAGCATTCTTGATGAAAAGACCAGAGCTGAAAAGAAAATTTGACTTTCAAACACAAGAATGAGAAGAAGCATGAAAAAGTAAACAGCAAAGAGAAGTCTTAAGGGACTTACCAGAAGTGAACTGTTTACATTCCTACATGGAAAGACAATATTTGTAACTCTTAAAACTTTTCAGTATCTGGGTAGTTGGTGGCACCACACACACACACAGGTACGCGCATGCACGCACACACACATACACACATGCGCACACATACAGAGACAGAGAGCACAGAGTAAATTGAATAGGATGGGGCCATATCTTAAAAGAAATTAAGGTAAATGGTGAGAGAGAAATGTAGTGGGAGGGAAGAGGGTGAAATGGAATGGGGTAATTATATGTCATTTAAGAGGCAAGTAGGAGACTTTTTAGTGGAGGGAAAAAGAAGAGAGCTGAGGAAAAAAAACCCAAGAAGTTTACCCTCATCACATTTGACTAAAGGAAGGAATAAAATACACACTCATTTTGGTATGAAAACCTATCTTACAGTATTGGAAAGTGGGGGGGAAGGAGATAAGCAAGGGGGGGATGATGGAAGGGAGGGCACAGGGAGGAGGGAGCAATTTGAAGTCAACACTCAGGGAGGGACAGGATCAAAAGACAGAAGAGAAACAATGAGGGGCAGGATAGGATGGAGGGTAATTCAGTTAGTCTTACACAACACGACTATCAGGGAAGTCATTTGCAAAACTACACAGATAGGGCCTATATTGAATTGCCTGCTGTCCCAAAGGGAATGGGTGGGGAGGGAGGGATGGGGAGAATTTGGAACTCAAAGTTTTAGGAACAACTGTTTAGTATTGTTCTTGCTACTAGGAAAGAAGACATACAGTTAATGAGGAATAGAAAGTCACCTGGCCCTACAGGAGAAAAGAGAAGATGGAGACAAGAGAAGGGAGGGATGACAGAAGAGAGGGCAGATTGGAGATAGGGAAAATTAGATTGCTCGGTGTATTGGGGTGGGGAGAGGGGATAAAAGGGGAGAAAATTTGGAACCCAAAATTTTGTGAAAATGAATGTAAAAAGTAAAATAAATAAATAAATATTTGAAAAAAAAATTTTCTTTCCATGTAGTAATGTAAACAGTTCAGCTTTAAAGAGTCTTTTATGCTTTTTCTTTTCTGTTTACCTTTTCATGCTTCTCTTGATTCTTGTCTTGGGAAGTCAAATTTTTAAATACAGATCTGGTCATTTCCTCAAAATGAAATCCTGAAATTCAACTATATCATTGAATGACCATTTTTTCCCTTGAAATAGTATACTCAGATTTGCTTGGGTAGGTGCTTCTTGGTTTCAGTCCCAGTTCCTTTGACTTCTGAAATATCCCACTCTAAGCCCTTTGATCCCTTAATGTTGAAGCTGCCAGGTCCTGTGTTATCCTGATTGTATTTCCACAGTACTCAAATTGTTTCTTTCTAGCTGCTTGCAGTATTTTCTCTTTGATCTGGGAACTATGAAATTTGGCCACAATATTCCTAGGAGTTTCTGTGTTCAGGTTTCTTTCAGGAGGTGATCGATGAACTCTTTCAATATCCATTTTGCCCTCTGATTCCTTAACATGAGGGCAGTTTTCCTTGATAATTTCATGAAAGATGATGTCTAGGCTCTTTTTTTTGATCATGGCTTTCAGGTAGTCCAATAATTTTTAAATTATTTCTCTTGGATCTATTTTCCAGGTCAGTTGCTTTTCCAATGAGTTCTTGCACCTTATCTTCTATTTTTTCAAATTTTTCGTTTTGTTTACTAACTTCTTGGTTTAACTCATAGTCATTCATTTCCCTGAACTTAATTCTCTACTTCAACGAATTATTTTGTTCAGTGAGCTTTTGAACCTTCTGCCCCATTTGGCTAATTCTCCTTTTTAAAACCTCCTTCTCCTCATTGGCTTTTTGGACCTCTTTTCCCAATTGAGTTAGCCTCTTTTTACAGCTGTTATTTTCCTCAGCATTTTTTTGGTTCTCCTTTAGTAAGCTGCTAACTTGTTTTTTAAGGTCTTCTATTGTCTGAGCCCATTTTAAGTTCCCTTTGGGGGCAGAGGCCTTGACTTCCTCTGACAGTGTGCCTTGTTCTTCCTCAGCTGAAAGGATGGGGGAAGACACCTGTTCCTCAAGAAAGTAACCTTCTATGGTCTTATTTTTTTTCCCTTTTTTGGGCATTTTCCCAGACAGTTACTTGACTTCTGAGTTTCCTCTCCACAACCACCTCGCCTCCAGTTCTGCCCAGCCAGTGCTTGGGGGCTGAGATTCAAATTCTGCTCCCAAGTCTTAGGGGTTTTTGGCTGGGGTGGGGCTGCTATTCAGTGTGAGATTAAGTTCAGCTGCTCAGGTGGGGGCAGGGCTGACACACAGGCTTATTTCCCTCAGGGGGTTTATGAGGAGACTTTCAACAGATGCGGGCCACTGCCTGCTTTGTGAGCCCCATCCCCTGTGGCCTCAGCTGCTGTCTCCTGAGGGGGCCTGAGTTATGCGGACATCCTGCTCCCCTCTCAGCCAGCCGAAAAGACCCTCTCACTCACCTTCAGAGCCTGTGGGTTGAGGGACCTGCGCTGCCACTGGAGATTCCATCCCTGAAGCCTGCTCAGATCTGTTCCTCTGGGTGCCACATGGCCAAGGCAGGGCTGAGCTCTGCTTCACATACAGTATGCAACCTTTTCCATAGGTCTTTCAGGTCTCTCTGAGATAGAAATCTCCTCCACTCCGTTGTTCTGTGGCTTCTGCTGCTCTAGAATTTGTTGAGAGTTCTTCTTTACAGGTATTTTATAGCCTGTGGGGTAAGAGCTAAGCATCTTTCTACTCCGCCATCTTAGCTCCTCCCCTCATTAAGGCACTTTTGATGAAAAGTGGTCAATTTCATTAATGAACACTAACACAAAAATTTTAAACAAAATCTTACCAAACTGAGTACAATTAATGCTAATAAGATTAAAGATATTCCCTACCCATTAATACACCTCCCCAATAAAGGGGGTTTGATTAGGGGAGATTTGTTGGAAGGCCCACACCTTTTGTTAAGGAGGCACTGGTTCTCAAGGGTTGTGATACCCTCTGGCTCTGAAAAGTGTATAAATACTCTGAGGTGAGGTTTTACTTTGGGGTTTACTCACTGGAGTCTATTTGGCCAGCTGAGAGTCTGGGCAGCCACTAAAGAACTCCCGCCCCCAGATTTGAAAACCCAGATGATGGTGCTTGTCTCTCTCTGGTAACTACGTATGTACGGTCAGACAATTATCTGTCTGCTGTTCTGTGATGTATGTTGCTTAGGACCAGACAACTGGAAGCCATGCTGCTTGATCTTTGTTTCTCTATTAGTATTTTCTCTGAAGTTCAGGGTGCTGACTTTTTCTCCTGAACTAAGCGAATGATACATGTGCTGGATTAAAGTAATTGTTAACCCCTCAAAAGCTGCCTTTCCTTTTAGAAAAGTAGATCAAAGGCTGTGATAGCAGCCCACTTCGAATATATCGGGGTGCTTGCTTTTACACTATAACAATTTATCCAACATCATTCATTAAGAGTAAGTGAGATTTATACCTGACTGCAAGGACAGTTAGGAAAATAATCAACATAATTAATCATATTAATAACTAAAATATCCAAAAGCACACAATCATCTTAATAGATGAAAAAAAAATCCTTTGACAAACTACTGCACTCCTCTATGATAAGAAAAGAAAAAGAAAAGCCTACAAAGTATAGACATAGAGGAACTTATTTTTAATATCAAACATGACTTCTATCTACTCATTAACACCTCTATTATTCAATATTGTACAAGAAATGTTAGCTATAAGGTCTATATCCCAAAGATTTCCCAAAAAAGGGAAAAGGACCTATGTGTACAAAAATATTTACAGTGGCTCTTTTTGTAGTGGCTAAGAATTGGACATCAAAGGGATGCCCATCAATTGGGAAATGGCTAAACAAGCTGTAGTATAGAACTGTAATGGAATATTATATTGTGTTATAAGAAATGACATGCAGGATGATTTCAGAAAAAACCTGGAAAGCCTTACATGATTGATGCATACTGAAGTGAACAGAATCAGCAGAATATAACACACAATAACAGAATTTTGTTTGATGAAGAAATGTGAATGACTGAGCAATATAATGATCCAAGACAATCTGAAAGGATTAAGGATGAAGCATACTATCTATCTCCAGAAACAGAACTGATACTATCTGAATACAGGCTGGAGCATGCTATGTTTCACTTTCTTTTTTTCTTCAAGTCTTCTTGTGCAAAATGACTAATATGGAAATATAATTGAATGTGGATAATGTGTATCTGATTACTTACTGAGCCAGGGAGGGGGAATAGGAGGAAGAAGTATAGAATTTGGAACTCAAAATTTAAATAAAAATGATTTTAGTAAAGGTTAAAAAAACTAAGGAACTTAAAAAGCAAAGTAAATCACAAAAGAAGAAACGTTAGCAATAAGAGAAGAAAAAGAAATTGAAGGAATTAGACAATGAGCAACAAAGCTGTCACTCTGCAGAGAAGGTGATACACTTAGAGAATGCCACGGAATCACCCAAAGACTTATGGAAACGATTAACAACTTCAGCAAAGCTGCAGGATACAAAATAAACCCACACAAATCATCAATATTTCAGTCCAGCAGCAAGAGACAGGAAATTACCTTTAAAATAACTATAGACAATACAAAATACTTGGGGGTCTACCTGCCAAGAAAAACTCAGGGTCTATATGAACATAACTATAAAACACTTTTCACACAAATAAAGTCAGATCTAAACATATTAATTGATCATGGATAGGCCAAGCCAATATAGTAAAAATGATAATTCTACCTAAATTTATTTATTCAGTGTGTGTGTTCATCCTTCACTGCAGAAGTGATGTACCAATTAAACTACCAAAAAAAAAAAACTGTATAGTGCCAGAAAAAAAAAATTCATCAGAAAGAATAAGAGATCAAGGATATCAAGGGAATTAATAAAAAAAAAATGTAAAGGAAGGTAGTCTAACCATACCCAATCTCAAACTGTTTGGTAAAGCAGTAATCATACAAACAATTTGAAAATGGCTAAGAAACAGTGTTGGATCAGGGAAATAAATTAGGTGCACAAGACACAGTGGTAAATGGCCATAATACTACAGTATATGATAAACCCAAAGATCTAAGCTTTTGGAAGAAAAACTCATTATTTGACCAAAATAATACTGGGAAAACTAGAAAACAGTATGGCAGAAGCTCGGTATAGACCAACATCTCATACCACATACCAAGATAAGATCAAAATGAGCACATGATCTAAACATAGAGGGTGATACCATAAGTAAATTAGGAGAGCAAGGAAAAGTTTTACCTGTCAAATCCATGGATAAGGGAAGAATTTAGGAACAAAGAAAATACAGAGTATTACAAAATGTAAAATAGATAATTTTGATTATATCAAATTTAAAAGATTTTGTACAAATGAAACCAATGCAACCAAAATTATAAGGAAAGCAGAAAACTGGGGGAAAAATTTTATAACAAGTATCTCTGACAAAGGCCTCATTTCTCAAACATATACAGAACTGAATCAAATTTGTAAAAATAGTCATATTTGATAATCAAAGAATATGAACAATAGTTTTTAGACCAAGAAACTAGTCATATGAAGAAATGCTCTAAATCACTACTGATTATAGAAATGCAAATTAAAACAATTATGAACTACCATCTTATGCCTATCAGATTGACTAATATGACAAAAAAAGAAAAATGATAAATGTTGGAGGAAATAGGGGAAAACTTGAACACTAATGCACTATGAGCTGTGAACTGATCTAACCATTCTACAGTGAAATTTGGAACTATGACCAAAAGACTTTAAAACTGTGCACACACTTTGATCCAACAATACCACTGCTAGATCTAGATGCAAGAGATTTAAAAAGAGGGAATGTACAAAAATATTTAAAGCAGTTCTTTGTATAGTACCTAAGAGCTGGAAACTGAGAGAATGGCCAGAAATTAGGGAATGGCTGAAAAGTTGTGGTAAGGCTGTGATGGAATATTATTATGCTATAAGAAATAACAAACAGAATGATTTCAGAAAGTCTTACATGAAAAGCTAATGTAAAGTGAAGTGAGCAGAACCAGGGGAATGTTATACACAGTAACAATACTGTATGATAAGGAACTAAAAATGACTAAGCTATTCTCAGCAAAACAAGGGTTCCAAAAGACAAATGAAGAAGCTTACTATCTGCCCCCAAAGAACTGATGTTGCTTGAACACAGAAGCATGGTGTTTTTCACTTTTTTCGCTTTATTTTTTTATTCAAGTCTTCTTATACAAAGACTAATTTAGGAAATGTATTACATTATTGCACATGCATCATCTTTATCTCATTGCTTACCATCTTGAGGTTGAGGTGGGAAGGAGAAAGGAGGGGAGAAAGGATAGAATTTAGAACTCAAGACAAAAAAATGTAAAAAACATATAATTGTATCTCAGTTATATAAGTAAAACTAATAACCATTCCAAAATTGAGAAGTGGTCAAAATTCTTTGACCATGAATAAACAGTTCTCAAAAGAAAACTGCCAACTATTCACAATCACATGAAAACATGCTCCAAATTACTAATAAGACAAAAGAAAATCAAAAACAACTCTGAGGTTTCATCAAACACTTAGCACAGAAATCTGATACAACCAACCTTCTTCTCAATGGTTATCTCCATGCATTAGTGTTGCCTGTATAGAAGCTTTCCAGTTGTGAATAATCAAAGTTACCTGTTTTGTCTTTTATAGTTATATCTATTCTCTTGTTTGGAAATATTTAACAAAATTAATAAAAATTTAACACAATATTAAGTAAAAAATTTCGAAAGAGCTTTACTATTTATAAAGTGTTTTCCTTCAAACAACCTCATGAGGTAGGCAGTACAAGCATTTTCCCTATTTTACTTATAAGGAACCTTAGGCTAAAGTTCCAATTTACACAAACACAGGGTTTCAAATCCCAGAAGTAAGTCTCTACCCATAATTATGTTTATTATTCCTTAAGAAGATAGGGAAATATATACCATTTTAGAAAGATAACCATTCAAAATGGTTTAAATGAAACTTCCAAAATAAAATACAGAGCTCCATCATCAAAACTTACCTTTCTTCTATGACAAAAATAAGTCACTTAATATTATGACTTGTAGAGCTTGTTTCTCAGCTAACATTAAAACACACGACTAGCTGCTTCAAATATTTTTGCCCTAAAATTTTTCATTGGTAAAAGTTTGTTTTGTATCTGCCTTTCTAAGGCAAGCTGGTAATTATAACAAAATTAGGACACTAAAGAAAACAAAACCTATAAGGAACAGTTTTAATGTAGGGAAATCATATATCTTTTTGAAACGATTCTTTTTTTTAATATACCACTCATTTCCAATTATACTTCCTCTGTTCCAAAATAACTCTCCTTTCTAACAACGAAAATTTAAAGGAAAACTAACTACACTACACAAAGTCTATCAGTATATGCAGTATTCCTCATCCAGTGGAGAGAAAGGAGGCGTTTCATCATTTATTGGTCAATGCATTAACTTAAGTTCAGCTGCCTTTTAGTTTACATGTGATTTGGTTTACTAATATTATGGTAGTCTTGATGAGTATTTCTGGTTCTGTTTTCTTCACTCTGCATTGGTTCACCTAGGTCTTCCCATGTTACTCTGAATTGCTCATATTCATTATTTTTTATGAAGCAGTATTTCATTACCATTCATATTCATATGCCATTTTGTTAAGCCACTCTCCAAATGATGAATAGTTTATCATTATAATCCACCAAAAATGCTGCCAATTGTTTGTTGGTACATATAATCTTTCTGTCTATGAACTCTTGAGAGCTCAACAGCTGGTCGACTGATTCAAAGGGTTTGTACAGCTGATCAATTTTTTAACATAATTTCAAGTTGCTTTCTGGAATTTTTGGACTAATTCACAATTCTCCCAATGGTGTATCACTATACCTGCTTTCCAAGAATTCCTCAGCTTCCCTGGCTTCCTTAAATGAACATTAGCTCTAAGTCTACCTTCTACAGGAGACCTTTGCAGTTCTTCCCTTCCCCCAGCTACTAAAACCTTCCTCTTTCAGATTACCTTCCACATACTCTTTATAATTGTTGTATACCTGTGAAACATGGACAGTCTACCAGCGCCATGCCAGGAAACTGAATCACTTCCCTTTGAACTGTCTTAGGAAGATTCTGAGGATCACCTGGCAGGATAAGGTATGAGACACTGAAGTTCTTGCTCAAGCTGAACTTCCAAGTATTCAAACTACGCTTCAGAGAGGGCAACTCCAATGGACTGGCCACGTTGTTCGAATGCAAAATGTGCACTTGCCAAAAAGACTATTTTATGAAGAACTCACATGGGCAGGTGATCACATGCTGGTCAGAAGAAGTGATACAAGGACACTCTCAAAGTCTCTCTCTAGAAATTTGGATTTGACTGTGCAACTTGGGAGACACTGGCACAGGACCGCTTAGTATGGTGTGCCCACATCAGAAAGGGTGATGTGCTCTATGAGCAAAGCAGAATTGAGAGAGCACAAAGTAAACGCAGGATGTGCAAATTTGGGATATTCACCCCAAATATTCACATGGACTATCTGTGCCCAACCTGTGATAGAGCATTCCATACTCGTCTGATCAGCCACAGTCGGATACACTGAAATTTCACTTTGCAATGGTGATGTCATTTGGGTCCTCTCTGATGACAAAGGACAACAACCAATCATACAGCTGGTATGTATTTATGTTTTCTTCCCCATTAGAATATATGCTCCATGAGGGGAAAAAAAAGAAAACAATTGTTTTTTGCCTTTCTCTGTATCCCCAACACTTAAGAGTTATTAAATGCATAATATGTGCAACTGTCACTGCAGCATAGCATTGCAGCTAGGTGGTGCACTGGTCAGACTGCTGGACTTAGAGACAGTAAGATATGGGTTTAAATGTGGCTTCAAACACTTCTGGACTCTGTGACTCTGGGCAAGTCACTACCTCCTATTTGCCTCAGTTTCCTCAACTACAAGATGGGGATAATAATAACACCCAGTTCCCAGTGTCTTTATGAGGATCAAGTGAGATAATGTCTGTAGAGCACTTAGCACAGTGCCTGGAACATAGCAGGCACTATAGTAAATGTTAGGTATGACCACACTTCTTACAATTACTAACTATATAACTTCTCTAGGCCTCGGTTTCTACAGCTATAAAGGGAAGATAATAATGTCTGCAATATACTACAAGAACACCATCACTGTGAAGCACAAATTAGATAACATACATAAAGTGCTCTGCAAAACTGAAAGCACAACATAAATTCAGTTATTAGTATTATTACTGTTATCATTAACAATATTAACAACACGCTGTAGGCAGGTAGCAGCAATATCGCGCGTTGGATTTGGAGTCGCAGGCATTGACTAGCTATCTGACCCTGGTTATAAACTTAACTTCCCTCTGCCTCAGTTTCCTCATCTATAATATAAAATGTGCGCTACTTCACAAAAGTGTTGAGGATCAAATGAACTAACACACATTCAGTGCTTTGCAAACATTAAAATGCTAGGTAAATGCTTGCAATTTTTATCATATCATTACACTATATATAATCATTACATTATGTCATATACATTATGATTCCTGTTTTTATTATGTAATCTGAATTTGGGTAAAGAGAAATCAGTACAATTAATCTATTTAAGAGTTTCAGAAAAAGTTTTTTAAGAGTTTCACCACAGGTGAATGTCAAAATCATTAAACCACTGTGGAATGGAGCAGGGAAAATGGTTTTGTCATGTATTAAGAATGGGTTGAGATAAAGGACAAATTCTTTGAGTGGGTAAATGTAAATGGAGCTCTATCTGGAAGACGATGTTGGCATTGGTTTTAATAAACATTTTACTAAATTATTTGGAAGAAATACAGTATCTCCAAATTTCACAAAATTTTCTGGTTAGTATAAAATGACTTGGAAAAAAATTTCCTGAAAATCTTAGTTGAGAAGCTATGTAAGAGACAATAAAAATCGCAGCTGAGTTTTTGTGAGAAAGTATATGTTTCCAAAATGATTGGCTTAAGTTTTCATTAACACTCCAGGAAAGGGATGTGGGAGTTAATATACACTGGTGCTTGAAGACACTATTTAACATGTTGCACAGGAAAAATAACCAAGAAAATGCTGGATATAATCAATCAAGTTTTTTTGGGGGGAGGAATAGTGGAAAAGGTGGGGAGGGAAAACTAGAACAAAAGGATGAGATTCATCTCTGACGTGAAGGAGTTAGTTGGCTATCAAGTTCTCTTTCAACTTTAAATCTATAATCCAATATAATGAATAGTTTGTATCTGAAAAATGATAGCCCAAATTGCCACATTTTTTATTCTAAACAAAGTAAACATTTTAGGAAGTTCAGGACAAACAGTGAGTAAATTACATCTGATTATACTTTGCCTGACATTTAAAAACATGTATTTTAATCTGGGTACCAATATCAGTGTGTTATATTTTAACTGAAATTTTGACAAATATTATGTTTGATTGTGAGTTATAGGAGTTGAACTCAAATTTTCCTGTGTGAGTTTGTCACTTTACTTCTCTTCTCAGCCTGTTTCCTCATTTATTAGGAAAAAAAGAGGAGGATAGGGAAGGGGAATAGGGAATGGACCAGATCTCAAATCCTTTCCAGCTCTAAATCTACGATCCCATGGAGTTTCAATTGTGAATTGATAATAGTTAAGCATCTGAATTTATCAAGGCAAACAGAGGCAATACAGCATTTAACAACTATAGCTTATTTTTATTCATCTGCCCTCAGAATCACATATGAAAACTAGCCTACATCTGTATAGAGTATTGGGGAAAAAAATTCTGCCTCTTTTCTTATGACCAAAGTTAGAGAAAAAAAGACCGTCAGAAATAATGTGGAAAGAACAATGAAAATCAACAGAAATTGCTTTGAGCCATGTAATGGTCTTGTGAGAATTTCTGATGGGGTTCACTATCAAGTGCTCTGATTCCAATGTGGCATAGTGGGCAGTTTAGTAAGACCTGGGTTCAAATTCAGCCTCCCTTACTAGCTGTGAGGCTTCCATCCCACAATAAGCCCTCACTACCCAAGCCTGGACTATTGCTTCTTCACAATTAAAATACCATCTTCTTCCACAAGACTTTCCCAACCCCTCTTAATTCTGGTGCTTTTCCTCTTTTAATTATTTACTATTTATTCTGTATTAGCTTGTTGGTATATATTATCTTCCTCATCACACTGTAAGCTCCTTGAGGGTGGGGACTGTCTTTCCCTTCTTTTCACCCTCAGTGCTTAGTATAGTGCCTGACATATAATAGGCATTTAATGTTTACTGACTGAATGACCCTTGTTAAATCACTTAACTTGTCTGCCTGAGTTTCCTCATCTATAAAATGAGGATAAGGGCTGTTTTGAGGATCTAATGAGATATCTGTAAAATAGACTTCAAAGTGCCTAGCACATGGTAAGCATTTAAATGCTTCTTCCCTTCCCCTCAAAACCAGCAGTCATCCCAACGCATGGGATTTTCAATGCATTCTTCATCAAGATCTTTATATTATATCATCCATTATCTGAGCTTATCCCTCCTAATTCTTATTGTCTGTAGAAGTAACAAGTATATTATCTGTATCTTCATCCTTTATCCAAGTCATACACGCACACCCCCTCATGGTGCCAAGGATAGCTTGGTAATTCTCAGAATATTTTTTTAAATAACTGAGAAATGCTAAATTTCGTTTACAGGTGAGTAAAAATAAAGATGACACTTTCCCATCAAAGTTCATGAACCCCCTGAAATCTGTCCAGAGACTCCTTATGGCTCTATGGACTTTCAGGTTAAGAACCCTTGCTCTAGATTCTTCCATTTGAGCTAACATAAACCCACTAATTACTACTTCTTAGGTCTGGTGACTATCCCTTCCACATCTTCCCATGTCACCACAAACATAGCATGAAAATCTTGCTGAAATCTAAATATACCAATCTATGAGTCTAGTAATTCTGTCAACAAAGAAATGAGGTCAATGTGGCATGAATTTTTTTTTAAATTCAAGCTGGCTTTTAATGATCACTGCTAAGAATTTTAACTAGTTAGGGCACAAGGAATGGGGGTAGAGGAAATAACCTGAGGGTCCAGTAATATTCAAAGGAACTCCAATGGCCTCCCCATACAAATTGCCAAAAAGGTGAAGGCCTTCTATTCTTCTATGCCAGTACCCTGTGGAATGTCCTCCATGTAACCACTAGCCACCCTTCAAAAAAAAACAAAACAAAACAATGAATATACCCCAGATACAGTTAGGTTCTTTCAATGCTTCCAGTTCTATATAATACACACACACACACAATCCAGAAATCTGCTGGAAATAGAAGTCAGACTCATTGGTCTATAAAGTCTGAGGTTCTGGATTCAAATCTTGCTTCTGATACTTTCCTGTGGGACCTTGGGTAGGTCACTTAACCTCCCTGGACTTCAGTTTCCTCATCTATAAAAATGAAAGGATTGGAGATTAGACGGCCTCTGAGGTCCCTTCTAGCTTCATGACCTGAAACTCAGGTCAACACCAAGGCTCTTCGAACCACAGAGCTAGACCAGATTGGTATATTTAGATTTCAGCAAGATTTTCATGCTATGTCTGTGGTGAGATGGGAAGATGTGGAAGGCCTTGACCAGACCAGAGGTAATCAGCATTCAACTTCAAGCCTCCTGAGTCCTAGGGGAAGCACTCTTTCCACTACACCAAAGTCAAAGATGATCTATCATCAGTTTTTCTCGAAGGCACCTAACACATCATCATGAAATTGACTGTACTTTAACATGTAGTATTTGATGCCGGTGAGTAAATTCCAAATATATTTGTGAAGAAAAAATCACAATTCATATGCCGCTTTTCCGAACAGAAACCAAAACCTAATTATACCGACCAAAGGGGAAAAAAAGGCATGAGCTTCTAAATGTAAATTTTATTAATGTTTCTGAATGAATTCTGGCAAGGTCTGGTCAGGACCTTTAAAACATACTATAGTATGTGTCACAGACTATAGATACTATACTATAGATGGTTCTAAAAGGGAGAGGAGGAAGAGTAGAGGAAAAGAAAATAAGCTAACTTTAATAATATGTAACAATTAACTAAAGACTGTTAAGTAGGAAAAGCAACAAACAAGAAAAATTGGAGTATTGTGGATTAAAACTCTCCACTGCAGTCCTTTAAAAAAAGGATATAAAATAAAGAATATAAAAACTCCAATCTGTAATCTAAGTTAAAACTGAATATAATAAAATGATATCTTTAAATCTACTTGATAAAAACCTAGCACAGTCCATAATGACTTACTACTTGGGCTTAACCAGAACATGACCCAAGGCATCCTAAGAGAGAGAAGAAAACTCGTGTTCACCTTGGCAAGTATTCCAACAAAGGTTTAATCTATATAACCAGAAAGTGGTTAAATAATCCCCAGGAAAAACGAGAATCAGTTCAGTCCCCAGTTATTCTGACACTTTGGACGAGTCTAACCAGGTGGGAAATCCGAACCTTTATAAAAGCCAGCGACTGAACAAACCCTTTAAGCCAATGCGAACCTATCCTCACCTACATCCGTCCCACTGGTCAGCAAAAGCATTTAAAAACTTAGACAACCAGCCTTTTCTTGGCCGATCGAAGCTTTATAACAAGCGAGTGGGTGAAACGGGACAACGCATACAAAAGAACGAGGATGAAAGACCTTTGTGCATTTTGGGGGGTCCAGACCAGTGGCTTAACTGGTGTACTTCTGGGGGTGGAAAATCCCTTTACCAAAGCAGATTACAGTCGGGGAGAGTCGCAGGGAGGGCAGAGGGGTTCAGGAGGTGCCCAGCTCGGGGCACGCACGCTGGAGGTGTTTGTCAAGAGCGGGATTTGAACCCAGGGCTTCCAGACTGCGAGGGTGGCTCCAGATGCACCACACCAGGCGTTAAGCGAACTGACCGACCCCGGACCGGCTTGGGAAGGGTGGACGGAAGCCACGCCAGGGGGGATCACGGCCACGGGGGGGGGGTGCCAAAGAGGCCTGAGAGGGGGTGAGGGGCTCAGGGGAAGGGGAGAAGCGAGCACAATGAGAGGCGGGGAAGGGCGCCGCACTCACCTGCCGGACACTCGCCCCGCGGCCGGCGGGAGCGGCTGCGCCGCCCGTGCGCTCCCCCGCCTCGATGCAGCCCCGGCCGCCGCTGGAGCTCGGGGAACCGAAAAGCGGGGTCCGGAAGGGAAGAGGGGCAGGAGGCGGCCGCAGAGTGGTGTCTGGGGAGGAGGACATAGGGGGCGCTTGGAGCCCGGGCTCCCCCTCTTTCCTCTTTCCTCAAAGGCAGCCGACCCCGCAGCTCGAAAGCCCCATTCCTCCGGCGGCCCGGGGGCTTCCCTCGCCCGTGGCGCCCTCCTGGCCGCGGCCCGGTTTCCGGCGCTTTCACTCCGCCCCCCTCCCTACTTCGAGTTCGCCATCTTGTTTAAGGCGGGAGCAGCGCATGGCGCATGCGTGGGCGAGATCGTCCCTCCCTTGTTCCATTCACCCGCCTCGGTGCCCACGCCCCAAGACGTCCCCGAGGGGGCGGGCCCCTTCCTCTACGTGACTGCTCCGGGGGCTTGCTCCGGTGTGGCTGGAGTCCCCCGGCGGCTTGGGCAGCTCCCCGGCCTTCGTCTTGCGGCTTTGGGAAGGCGAAAAGGCCGCGCCCCCCGTCCTCGCCAGCCTTCCCCGGGGCTTTGCGTTCCCGCGGGCTCAGACTGTGCGCTGGCGCTCCATCCAGGCCCGCGGCCCCTGCCCGGACGCTCTCCGAATCCGCTAGGTGACCGCTCCCCGCTCGTAGTCCGGAGCCGCGTTCAAATCCTGCTGAGGAGCCCTTAGCAGCCACATGCCCCAGGACCAGTCGCCAAACCTTTCTCCCTTTTTGTAAAATGAGGATACCAATAGCACCGACTACTTATTATGCAGAGTTGTGAGAATCATCGTGAAGTGTTTTGCAAATCTTAAAGCATACTATTACCATGAATATTATTAGAAGCTAGCTGCAAACACAGCTCCACTAGGATAGCTTTTTACATTTTATCTTTGTGAGATGGATACTTTTCATTAACTTGGCCTTTATGTATTCAGTTGTCTAGTATATTATGTATTGGTGTCTTTTTGTGACTCTAATCAAGTCGTTGCTAGTGTTCCTGTCGCCCTGCCTTGATTATAAACCCCTTGAAGGGAAGGACTGAGTCTTACTTCTTTGGCATTCTGCGATCTCGCTGAGCACTGTCCTTAGCAGGGTACATTCCTCGATGAGTCGATACAAGGAGCTTGGTACTTTCACCCTAGATATTTTAGTTTCGGTTTCAACTTTGCTACAGTAACAGTATGACTTCAGATAAGTAACAACTTCTTTGACTCTAACTGTGCTAATAGATCAGTCACTTACCAGGAATAGGGTGAGTAGCACCTTGGATAGAGGATAGGATTCCGGATCAGGAAAGCCTGAGTTCAGATGTTGCCCCAGATATTTATCTGTGATCCTGAGCAATTCACTGAAATTCCAGCCTCGGTTTCCTCATCTATAAACTGGGGATAATAATAAATGTACCTACTTTACAAGGTTGTTATGAAGAGCAAATAAGATACATAAATCACTTTGTAAGCCTTAAACATAAATATTACTATTAATTATTGAACATTATGTCTGGCACAGTGTACTATAGGAAGGAAAGAAAGGAGAAAGAAGGAAAAGTAAAGCACTTAATAAGCACCTACTATGTGCCAGCCACTGTTAAGTGCTTTACGAATGTTATCTCATTTAATTCTTACAACAGCCCTGGAAGGTAGGTGCTATCATTACCTCCATTTGAAGAAACTATGAGTTACAAAGAAGTATTAGACAGTCCCAGGTTTCAAGAAGCTTACAACTTTATTGCAGAGGCAAAACTTATACATAAGAAAAGCATAATTCACAATGCTAGGTAATATTTATTTCTCCAAGAAATTATACAGACAAAAATACTTTAAGAATATGGAAGAGGAAGAGATTACTATGAATTAAGGTTAGCAAAGGAAAGGGATGGAATTTAGGATGATACCTATAGAACAGGAGGGGAGCGCAGAGATCATCCAATACAATGTCCTCATCTTATATGAAAGAAAATATAAACTTAGGGAACGTTGTGACTTGCCCAAGCTCACATTAATAGTAAATAATCATTACAACTTGAATCCAGGTCCTCTGATTCTTAGATCTAGCACTCTTTCTCCTGACCCATACTAAGCCTTAAAGGGTAGTTAGGGTCCAGAAAGTCAGAAAGAGTAGGTATAAGATGTGTACTAGAGGAATGGTTGAGCGGGGTGAAGTACAAATGTCTAAAAGGGAGTAGTGATTATATCACTTTGGTTCTAACAGAAAGCTTGTACATGGCGATAGTGAAACATAATTTTGGAAAGGCAAGTTGTGGTCAGATTGTAGAGGGTCTTGTTCTAATAGGCTTCTTATATATAAAGGAGTATCAACTGTATCCTGAGTTCAGGATACCATTTAAACTTTCTAAACTTATTTTATACCTCTCATCTTTTTTTGTTAAATTCTTAGTAAGCATCATTACTCCTCTCACTTCTCAGTCTCTTCCAGTCTGGCTTCTGAACACAAAACTCTACTGAATCTGAAAAAGGACAATACTTACATATATCTGCAAACTAGATAGCATACATCATAGTAGGAAAAGTAGTAAACACTGTCACATATTCACATAAGAGAATATTCAAGCTGAAAGTGACTAAATGTAAATGGAGACATTATAGGCAGGTAATAAGCAAATAAAAATAAAGGTCCTAAGGCAAGCAGATTTTGACCTAATAGGCCTTACTCAGACTTAGTAAGATGGGACTTTATAACTGGAAAATTACCCTGAGGGAGTTTGCTTTATTCAAAAGGAACAGTAAAGATAAAAGAAGTGGTAGAGTAGCATGGTATATTACATAGTATATTCCCCATGAGGAAAATTTTAAACCAGAGGAATTAAACACAATGAAGAGCATTTGAGTCAAATTTTAGAACAGTAGAGACGAACACACTATTGTCATGGACATTATGGTAGAAGGAAAATATCTACAGGTCACATATTGTAGGCTAGTTCAGTAATTGGGATTTGAGAACCAATTGACATCTTAGGATATGCAATTCAGAAAAAGAAACATTCCCTTTTTATACAGGGTACTGAACTAGGAAATTGGGAATATATAGATATACTTTAATGAGATTTAAATAATTATTCCACAGGCATTTATTAAACAGCTACTATAAACCAGATAAGAAGCAGCTTAGTTCAGTGAATAAAGAGCTATCCTTTGACCTAAGAAGATCAAACTCCATTTCTGACAAACATTTACTGTTTCACCCTGGATAAGTCCTCTAGGAGAATCTAAGATTATAAGCTTCAAAAAAAAAAGTACAGCCTGCTTTGGTAAAAGGAGTTCCCTTATCTGAGATCTCTATACACCAACGAAGTCACAATACCAATCCCTATCCCTACCTGCCAGGCATTGAGGATATGAAGACAAAAGTGAAATAGTTCCTGCCTTCAAGGAACTAACATTTATTGTGGGAGAAAACATGTATACATAGGTAAACAAAATATATATATACAACAAAATTGTGGAGGTTGAGGATTAGCACTAGCAGGTTGGGGGAAAAGATCATGAAAGGCTTCATGTAGAAAGTGGCATTTGAGTTCTGAAGGACATAAAGGATTCCTTCAGTGTGAGGGAAAAGTACATTTCAAGGAATGTATCTCAGTAACTGCAAAATTCACATAGATGGGCTGTGTGTCCTATGTAAGGGGACTGAGGGTGAGGAGGGGGGAATAAGTACTTATATAGTGCCTACTGTGTACCACATATGCTAAGAACTTAACAAATATTATCTCATTGGATCCTCACAATAATCCTGGGAGCTATTAATATTCTCATGTAAGGTGAGGAAACTGAGGCAAACAGTGGTTAAGTGATTTGCCCAGGATCATGCTGCTAGTAAATGTCTGAGGTCAGATTTGAATTCAGGTCTTCCTGATTCCAGCAGCGTTCTGTCTACTGTGCCCCCAACTGCCTCTTTAAAAAAAAATACTTCAAAGATCCATCACTTTCCTTTATTGGTTGAAGACATTGCACTTTAAATTGATTTGGGATCATCCTCTGCTGTTATATATGAATGAGCTTGATGCTTAAATATGGGAAGGGTGAAGGGAACAATCATTTTTATTAAGTGCCTACTATTTGCTAGATAATGTACTAAGAGCTTTACAAATGTCTCTTTTGGGAGGCAGAATCAATATGTCAGAGTAAAGGCAGGGACTCACCTGAGCTTTCCCCAATTCCCCTCCAAACAACTTTAAAATAATGCCTCAAAATTAATTCTTAAGTGGCAGGACCAACAAAAGGATGGGATGAAACGATTTTCCAGCCTGTCAATTTAGAAGTCAGCATGAAAAATCTTATTTCACAGGGGTGGATTTGGAGTGCCTCTGTAAGCCAGTAGCAGGCCTTGGGGGTGACTAAATCTGTGGTGGTGGCTTCTGCAGCTCTCAGCTCAAAGACAAAAAGGGAGCTGCACAACTGATCAGAAGGAGATCACAGGGGACCCTTTGCTAGCACTGGGTGCAAGGCTCTGTTGCATTGCCCATATTGGGTTCCAGATCACAGTTCCAAGGCAAGGAGGAACACCAAACATGTAAGCACCATGGTCCAAGTTCCAGGGTAGAAAAGAGTACTTGTTGTCACTCATAGAACTGAGCATAGGAAAACAGTGACTGAACCTCTCCTCAGATTATATGACATCTTTTTAACCCACTAAGAACCTTCATGGCACATGTGAACCCCCAGAACACAAGAAGTCCTGCAGTCACCATTGTCACCTGACTAAATTGTTTTCCAGAATGGTCAGATCAACTAACAGCTCCATCAACAATGCCAGTCCACCTATTGCCTCTCCAACATTTCCCATTTGCCATTCTGCTGTGTAGAACCTGAGTTTTTCTCATTTGAATTTCTCTTTTATTAGTAATAAGGAGCACTTTTTTTACAACAGTTGTTGAAAGCTTAGATTTCTTCCCCTGAGAATTATGAATTTATCTATTAGAGAATGGCTCTTTTTCTTAGGTATCATGATGATTTTTATCAGAAAATTAACTGTTTTTCCCTCTAATTTTAACTGCATTGATTTTATTTCTAGGAAAACTTTCAATTTTTTGTAAACAAAGTTGTCTATTTTATCTCCTATGATCTTTTCTATTGCTCTATTGACAAGGATAGACTCAGGCCATTCTTCTGGTGTTTTAGGTTTAATACTGGAAGAAAATGAGACATTCACAGGTTATTCAGTGGTTAATAGGAAATTTGCATAGCCTTAGTAGGAAAAAGATATTCAACAAGGATATATGCATTGATGACACCTCAGATTGATTTAACCAAGTGAACAAACTCCCTAGCCTGAGTTGCAAATGGTCATTGTGGTCTATCAGCCAAGCATCTAGAGCACCTCATATCTGTTTTGTATTCAGGTGACCAGGAAGTGATGTCAATAGCTTGAGCCTTTTAGTTGAATCCTTTGAGCTTTGAGTGCCCTGAATCAAGGGGACAAATTCAAAGACTTTCTGGGAAAAATTAGACTACCTTGAATGGAGGAGGAGAAATAGAATAATGTTCCCACCAAATCATCCTTTTGGAAGAGTCTGTTGCTTCTAATATTATCTCTCCTTGACTTGTTTTCTGGGCAAGTTGTTACATTTTTTTCAATTTTTTTTTTTACTTTGTTTCAATATTTTTTGTCTCACAAAATCATTATGCTCTGTTTGTTCCATTCTGTTTTTCAAGGAGTCAGTTACTTGAATAAGGTTTTCTGTCTTCTGTTCTAAGCTTTTTTACTCCTTCCATTTTTTTCACCTCTAGAGTTTTAATTTTCCTTATAGTTGTAGCAACAATGTGATACCCACACCAGCTACTATGAATATGCAGACATATTTCTGGGGTAAATTCACAAAACATAAACTCTCTTCCTCAGAAAATGGAACCAAGTTATTTATTCAGATACCAGAAAGTCAATTCTACCATAGTAACAACAAAATTTGTATACATTACCAATAGAGGGAGAACAGCCATCCCCAAGCCTTCTCTCCTTTAGGACTCCCCACAATCTCCCTTAGGCAAAATGCCCCTCTCTCACCCAGGCTAGCTGCTCTGCTCTGCCTCCTGCTTCTCTCTCAGCTCCATCTCACTCTTCCTTCCTGCTGCACCCATTCAGCAAGCTCCTCCCACCATGCTATGTTACTCAGGCTCCATTTGACTTCAGGCTGTGGGCTGGGACAAAGCTCAAAGCAAGTTACATGGGCCTATTAAAGGGCAGGGAATATCTATAATTCCCTTAATATTACAATAATTTCACTTTTTAATTCTTGCTACATGACTTCTGGCCACACTTATAGTCTTATGGCATCATTCATATTTTTCTCAGCCCTATGCAAGCTGGTACTACCCAGCCTCATCTCCTTATTCAGTGCTAACTGGAGTTGGGGAATCTGGATTCAAATTCTGCCTCTGATACTATCTATAGGATCTTGATCAAGTCACTTAACTTTCCTAGGTTTCATTTTTGTCATCTATATACTGAGTAAGTTGGACTAAATAACCTCTGTGAGGACCCTTCCAGCTCTAAATCTATCCTTGTATGATCATTCTAAGATGGTTTGTAGTCTCATAGAATGAAATGAATAAGATAAGTAGGAAATGAAAAGAAATTTACAGTACACTGCTTCTTCAAAAGGGAAAGCACAGTCTAGATGGTCTGTACTGGAAGGCATAGATGGCATAGTTGTCCAAGTTGTAGATGTAGAAAACAGCTAGGGGGCATACTGTAGATGTGGTATCAGGATGACCTGAATTCAAATGTCGCCTCAGTCACATATTAGCTGTGTGACCCTGGGCAAGTCACTTAACCTCTTTTAGCCTCAGTTTTCTCATTTTTAAAATAGGAATAATAATAGTAACTACTTCCCAGGGTGGTTGTTATTCATAGAGATAAAATGAGATATTTGTTCAGAAAAAATTGTGGACTTTAAAACTTAAATGCTGACTATGATGATGATGTGCCATGATTCCTGGAGAGGGAAAGAAAGCTAACATGTTAGATGAGGCAGTTGGGATACAATTCAATTCAGTAAGGATTTATTAAACACATGCAATGTGCTGATGATACAAAACATGAAAAATAGCCTCTTTCCTAAAGGAACTCACATTCCACGTAGAAACAACATATAAACAGATAAGTACATATGTATGTATGTACGTATTTGTATGTATATATTTAAAGAGGAGGTAAAGAACACAAAAATCTATGGGAATCAGAAAAGGTAGGTAGGACATAAACTGAGACTTCAAAGCCAGTTGAGAATTTAAGAGATGAAATTGAAGAGAGAAGATATTCCAAGCATGGAGGTAAGTATGTAAAGTATGTAAAGAGGTAAGAGATGGAATATAGTGCTTGGGCAACACCAAGTAGACAAGTTTGTCTCTCATAAGCACTTAAGGAAAACTCCTCCTAAATAAGATCCAGAGGAGTGTGTAATGTTTCAGGATCTAGTCCTAGGCTAAGTTATGGAGATGAGAGGCCTAGGACCTGAGGCGATACCAGTGCCTGTCGTGAAATGGCAGCTTTGCCCTATCCTAGCTCAGTGGTCATGGCACTGTTGGGTAGGTCATTTAGTAAAAATGATGAATATGTATATGTAGACTTGCTGATTTTTTGAGCACTATATAAATATGAGAAGTTACTAATTTTTCTTTTTTCTGTTCTGCTGCCTATATCTAGAATAGGCTTACTCAGAATATAATAAATTACACTTCCTTCTTCAAATTCCACTTATTCTTTAAATCCTTTTCAACTAAACCAAAAAATATAAAAGAGTGTACTGTCAGAGATGCAGGGTTTTTTTCCCCTTGAAATGATAGGGAAAAGCAAATATTCCATCTGTCCAAAAATGGATAATTAGCCAAGTCTGATTCTCAGACAGCTGGCTTATAAATGAAAATGAATCTAGTAAAACGTCTTTTAGTCATTCTCTTTGTGAAAATGCTAAATTCTTCTTGTGTTCTTTAAAATGGCACCATCAAATTGCTTAGGCCTCCAACACTAAAATCTTAAAGAAGATTTTTGAGTATTAATTCATTAAAGATTATATTTCTAAATATGAATTTTAAAAACTATTTCATCGAACATGGTTCCTTAAAGGAACACTTAAATGCAAAGTATTATTGTATAGAATGAAACCATGTGTACATCTTCTTCAACTCTGTATCTATCCCATATGTGATCTGATTATTAAATTTGACATCCAAGTCCACCAAATGCTGTAAATAGGACATCATGCAGACACCATATGACAAAAATAAAAGCAATATCTGTTTTTATTAATTATCCTTGAAAACAGGAAAGAAAAAATGAGCAGCCCTTCAACATAACAATGCTTTCTTGCTGCAGAATGACTCCAGGTTATCCCCATCTTAAAGTCATTCCAGCATACTATAAAAAGAAAATATAATCTTTGTATAAGCAAAACATATTGCCCTCAAAGACAGGATATGTAAAGGTGACTTCATGATTATGAGTTTCCAAGAAGAAAAAAAACAAATAAAAACCTGAGCACCCTAATACAAAAAGTAGAAGAAAGGTGCGAATACAGAAAACAAATTACCAGCTGAAAGAAGCTACAGATTACCTCCCGGTGGGGGTGGAGGTGTGGAGGGTGGAAGCCTAAAATGCAAGTACCGAGACAGTGAGTAGTTAACAATTCTAGTGACAAGCAAGAAATTCTCCGAAGACTGGAAGAAAACCCTTCAAATATGAAATGTCTGTTAGGTACAGAATAATCTTATGTTCTTCAAATGTCCTTTCCTTTATAAGGACATTTGAAATAACGTATTCCAAAGGACAAAAATGAAAATAGGAGGGATGATTAGGTGACAGAAGTAAAAGCAGCAAGTCAGTGGAAGAACAGACCTGAAACAGACTAAACATCACAACACCCCCTTACAGGTGAATCAGGTTGGGTTTTTTTGTGAGCCTAAATTACATTATAGTACGGTACATAAAAGGGGAGAGGAAAAGTAGAAGGTAGAGAGGAATATGTGATGTGCATTAACTAAGTTGGTTGTAAAAAATGAAGGGAAACAACTACTGTAGTCTTTCAGCAAGAAAAGACAATTGGTGAGATGATAAAAGGAGGGATTGAAATAGAAAGAAACAAGGCAAACTTGATTCAGTGGTGGGAGGAATCCTGTTAAATACCACTCATATGGGCATTGAAAGAGGAAGATATTCTGTAATGGGAGATGGGGACTCTACAGTACATATAGCCTGCAGGAATTTTGTGCCAAAGAAACCATTACCTATAAATGTTGTGCTTCCATGGACAGCATCCCACCTCATAAAAAGAGAAATCAGATCTCCTGGGAGTGACCAACATGCAAAAGAATGAGAGGGCATAGACCCAGAGAGATTTCAGGTTAAATGTAGACAAAATAATCATGGGAAGGGCAGATAATAGATAACCTAATCAAGGACTCAGGAAAATTCCTACCATGGGTCAATACTTATAGTAAGAAAAAAAAAAGTGAGGAGGGAGCAAGATCCATAAGACAATAATATAGAATTGTTTAGAAGAGGAAACTAAAAATAGGTACCTTAGAAATTTCAATTCCATGAGTGATACAGATTTTAAAGGAATAATAAGTATAAAGGTTGTGAACCAAAGATAATACAAGTGGAATAAGGGACATATCTCTTTTTTATTTTTAAATTTAAAAGAAAATGCAGAAAATAGAGGGAAATCTAACAAAACAAGTTGAAGAGAAGGAAAAGGAATTTTATTTAACTGAAAAAAGAGAAGATGAATTAGATAATTAGGTAAAAGGAATTAAATTTAATCAAAAGACAGCCTATGAGAATAAGCTTATCTTAGAGTAAGCAAAAGAGAAGTACTGTATTTACAAAGGGAAAGGAAAAAACAATACCCTAATTCAGAAAAAAAAATTCGAAAATAAACCTAACTTTTATAACTTTAAATGTTAATGTGTTAATTCAACAAAATGAAAAAGAGTAAGAGATTGGAGGGGAAGGCAAAATTCTATAGTTTATTACTTTAAAAAAATACCTAAAAGGCAAAGACACACAGAGAATAAAAATGAGAGCCTGGGACAAAGTTTCCTTTATATCAAATGAATCTAAAACAATAGGAGTTGTGATCTGATAGATAAAGCAAAAACAAAAATTCACAACATAAAAAAGAGATAATATATTAAAGCAAAGAGATTTTGCAAATAAATGTTTAAAAGTACAGAAAGGAAAGACCTACTTTAAAGATAATAATGTAATAAAAATAGTTTAGGAAATAAAAACAAAAAAGGCAGGAGCATATGAAAACTTAACAATGAAATCCTAAATGATGAGTCTGTCAAAGAATAAGTCATAGAAACAATAATTATATGAAAGAAAATGTTAATGAAGGAACATTATACCAAAATTTCTGGGATATAGCTAAAGTGCTCCCCAGGAGGTATATGTGCCTCTAAAATCTTACAGAAATAAAACAAAAGATAATTGATGAGAACTGAATATTGCTTTTTTAAAAAAAATTAGAAGTTAATAAATCCTCCTAAAATAAGCATAAAGGGAGAGATATTTAAAATTGGAAAAGAAATAGTAAAATAGAGAGCAAAAGAAACTGTAATAAAGGATAACAAAAACTGAAAGCTAATTCTTTGAAAATAATATACAATATTTATAGTCTGTTAAATAATCTGATTTTGAAAGACAGAACAGAAAATCAAACCAACCAAATGAACCAGGGCAAAAGCACAACAAAAGGGAAGTGGACTCAAGACAGTGGGGAAAATTCAGGAAGTTGCCTGACCTTTCCCCAATTTCCCTTGAAACAACTTCAAGCCTCAAAATGAAGTTGGGGGAAATACTACCCATACAAGGACCAGGTGAAACAATTTTTCAGTCCAAGAAATCTTAGGACTACTAGAAAAATCTGCCTCACTTGAATAAAAGAGTATAGAGCCCAGTGCAGGTGGTCTTTGGGCAAACCAGAGGGAGGTCCCTAGCCCCAGCACAGATCAGCCACTAAAGTTGTATAAGCCAACAGCAGCAGCACAGTAGGTCAGCTATGAGATCTAAAGTCCCAGTGTAACAGTTGAGCAGCTAGCTCTGAAGGCCTGGCCACCCAACAACCAGTCCTTGGTCCCCACCCTGACCAGACTAGCTGCCAGCCTTAGAAGCCCTAGAACTGCAAGCCAGTGACCAGACAACTGGTGCCAGGACAAAAAGCTTGTGACAGTGTCTCCTGTATCCCAGGAGCAGAACTAAACTTTGAAAGTCACAAAATAGACTGGAAAATGAATAATAATAATAAAAAAAAAAAACAAGCTCTAACCATAGGAAGCCACTGTTAGCAACAAGGAAGATTAAAATACAAACTCAGAAGAGGACAATAATTTCAAAAGACCTACATGTGAAGCCTCAAAGAGAAATATAAATTGATCTGAGGCTCAAAAAGTCCTCCTGAGAGAGCTCAAAAAGAATTTTAAAAATCAGACAGTTAGAAATGAAATGAAAGAATGAAAAAGAAATGAAAATTATACAAGAGAATCATGAAAAAAAGAATTAACAATTCAGTAAAGGAAGCACAAAAAATGGAAAAAGATATACAAAAAAATCCACTGAAGAAAAGAACTCCTTAAAAAGTAGAATTGGCCAAATAGAAAAGGAGGTACAAAAGCTCACTGAAGAAAATAACTCCTTAAAAATTAAAACTGGGCAAGTGAAAGCTAATGACTCTATGAGACAACAAGAATCAGTCGAACAAAATCAAAAGAATGAAAAAAAATTGAAGAGAATTTAAAATATCTCATTGGAAAAACAAATGACCTGGAAAATAGGTCCAGGAGAGATAATTTAAGAATTGTTGGACTACGTGAAAACCATGAGAGAAAGGAAAGAAGAAAGGAAGGAAAGAAGGAAGGAAGGAAGGAAGGAAGGAAAGAAGGAAGGAAGATAAAAGAATGAAGAAAAGAGCCTAGACAGCATCTTTCAAGAATTCACAAAGGAAAACTTCCATGATGTTGTAGAACCAGAGAGTAAAATAGTAATTGAAAGATTTCACTGATCATCTCCCAAAATGAAAATTCCCAGAAATATTATAGCCAAATTCTAGAATTCTCAGGTCAAGGAGAAAATATAGCAAACAGCCAGAAAGAAACAATTCATATATTGAGAAGACACAGTCAGGATCACACAGGATTTAGTAGCTTCTGTATTATCTGAGACTTGCAAAATGATATTCCAGAAGGTAAAGGAGCTTGGATTGAAACCAAAAATCAACCACCCACAAAATTGACCATAGTCTTTTCAGGGGGAAAATGAATATTCCATGAAATAGGGGACTTTTAAACATTCCTGATGAAAAAAACCAGAAAATTTGATTTTTAAATACAAGAGTCAAGAGAAGCATAAAAGAAACTGTTAAGTTATTCAATAAAGTTAAACTGTTTATGTCCCTACATGGGAAGAGGATATTTGTAACTGTATCTCTGTTGGGGCAGTTAGAAGAAGTATATATAGAGAAAGCATATGGGTATAAGTTTGACTTTAAGGAATAATATTTTTTAAAAACTAGAATTAAGAAAGAGGATTGCACTGGGAGAAAAGGAAAGGGAGAGACAGAATGGGGTAAATTATATCACCTGAAAAGACAAGAAAAACCTATTACACTAGAGGGAAAGAAGGGAGCATTATTTGAACCTTACTTTCATCAGATTTGGCTCAAAGAAGGAATAATATACACGTTCACTTGGATATAGAAATCTTACCACAGAGGGAACTAGGAAGGAAAAGGGACAAGAAAAAAGTGGGGAGGGGGACCCCAATAGAAAGAAGGGAGGAGTGAAGGAGGTGATGGTCAGAACTAAAACACTAGTGAGGAGGGAGACTAGGTGAAAGGAAAGAGATAGAAAAGTATAAATGGGAAAAATAGGGTGGAAGGAAATACACAGTTAGTAAATCTTAACTGTGAATGTGAATGGATTGAACTCTTCCATAAAATGGAAGCCAATAATAGAGTGGATTACAAAACAGAATTCTACAATATGTTGTCTACAAGAAACACACTTAAAACAAAGAGCATGCAGAGAGTAAAGGTAAAAAGACTGGAGCAAAATATATTATGATTCAGCAGAAGCAAAGAAAGCAGGAGTAGCAATCATCTCAGACAAAGCAAAAGCAAAAATATATCTAATTTAAATAGACAAGAAAGGAAATTATATCTTGCTAAAAGGTACCATAAAGTAATATCAATACTAAACATACATGTACAAAATAGTATGACATCTAAATTTCTCAAGGAGACGTGAAATGAGTTATAGGAGGAAACAGAACCTCAACTTTCCCCTCTCAGAACTAGATAAATTTAAGCAAAAAATAAACAAGAAAGAAGTTAAGGAGGTGAATAGAATTTTAGAAAAGTTAGATATAATAGACCTCTGGAGAAATCTGAATGGGGAGGGAGGAGCCAAGATGGCAGAGTAGAAAGACTCACATATGCTAGCTCCTAATCCACAGCCCATAAATTTCCTGTAAAAAGAACTCCCCACAAATTCTGGAGCAGTGGAACCCATGCAGAAACACACTGGAAGAGATTTCCGTTCCAGAGAGCCCTGGAAAGCTGTCCCCAGGGGTCCATCACGCTCCGGACACGGAGCCCAGCCCTGCATTGCCCTGGCCCCGCAGCCCCAGAGGAGCAGATCCAAGCAGGTGCGGCCGCGAAGGTCCCTCCACCCACAGGCGCTACAGGTCAGTGAGAAAGACTTCTGGGCTGGCCGAGAGGGGAGCGGGGGGTGTCTCCGTGGCTCGGGCCCCCTCGGGAGGCAGCAGCAGAGGCAGAGGCAGCAGCGGCCAGGGACTCCCGGAGCAGACAAGAGCTCCATTACCGAAGGTCTCTGCATAAACCCCCTGAGGGAACTGAGCCTGGGAGGTGGCCTTGCCCCCACCCAAGCACCAGAACTTAAGCTCACATTGAATAGCAGCCACTCCCGCCGCAGAAAGCCCTGAGGCTGGGAGAAATCTGAATGGGGATAGAAAGGAATATACCTTTTTTCTCAGCAGTACATGGCACCTACACAAAAATTGACCATGTATTAAGGCATAAAAATCTCACAGTCAAATGCAAAAATGTATCCTTTTCAGATCATGATGCAGTGAAAATTACATCTAATAAAGGACCATGGAATGCTAGATTAAAAATTGACTGGAAGCTAAATCAAATCCTGAAGACTCAGTGGGTCAAAGAACAAATCATGAAAACAATAGTTCATCAAAGAGAATGATAATAATGAGACAGTATACCACAATTTATGGGATGCAGCCAATTAGCAGGATTATTTCTAAATGCTTACATCAAGCAAAATGAAGAAAGAACAGATCAATTAATTGCACACACAACTAAAAAAGCTAGAAAAAGAACAAACTACAAATCCCCAATTAATCATCAAATTGGAAATCCTGAAAATCAGATGAGAAAATAAGCCATTGGTTAATTTGATTCAAAAAAGAAAGAAAACCAAATTACCAGTATCAAAAATGAAAAGAGTGAATTCACCACCAATGAAGAGGGAATTAAAGCAATTATTAGAAGGTATTTTGTCCAGTTGTATGCCAATAAATCTGACAATCTAAGTGACATGGATGAATATTTACAAAAATATAAATTTCCCAGATAAAGAGAAAAGGAAATAAAATACTTAAATTAACCTCATTTCAGAAAAAGAAATTAAATAAGACATCAATGAACTCCTTAAGAAAAAATCCTCAGGGCCAGTTGAATTCACAAATGAATTCTACTAAACATATAAAGAATAAATATTTCCAATACTCTATAAATTATTTGGAAAAATACGTGAAGTCCTACCAAATTCCTTTTATGACACAAATATGGTAATGATACCTAAATCAGGAAGAGCCAAAACAGAGAAAGAAAACTATAGACCAATTTTCCTAATGAATATCCCTGCAAAACTTTTAATGAAAACATTAGCAAAAAGATTACAGTAATATATCACCAGGATCATACACAATGACCAAATGAGATCTATAACCAGGAATGCAGGCCTAGTTCAGTATTAGGAAAATTATCAGTATAAGTGACCATATCAATAAGAAAACCAATAGAAATTATTTGATTATCTCAAGAGATGCAGAAAAAGCCTTTGACAAAATATAACACCTATTCCTATTAAAAACAATAGAGAGCATAGGAATAAATGAAACTTTCCATAAAATATAAGTAGTATCTATCTAAAACCATCAGCAAGAATTATCTGTAATGGGGATAAGCTAGAAACTTCCTCAATAAGATCGGGAGTCAATTAAAGATCCCTATGATCACCCCTATTATTCAATGTTGTATTAGAATGTTAGCTATAGCAATAAGAGAAGAAAAAGAAATTGAAGGAATAAGAATAATCAGTGATGAAATAAAACTATCACTCCTTGCAGATGATATGATGGTATATTTAGAGAATCCTAGAGAATTAACTAAAAAAAACTACTTGAAATTATTAACAACTTTAGCAGTGCTGAAGGATATAAAGTAAAGTCACATAAGTCATCAATATTTCTATATATTATCAAGAAAGCCCAGCAGAGCAAAAGATAGAAAAAGAAATACCATTTAAAATATCTGTAGACAATGTAAAATATGTGGGAGTCTACTTGCCAAGACAAACCCAGGAACTACATGAACACAATTACAAACACTTTTCACATGAATAAAATCATATCTACATGCTTGTATGTGTGTGCATTATGTTTTGATTTGTTATATGATATCTTCCATTTATTTTAGTTCATCTACACAGCATGACTATAGTGAAAACATACTCAATAGGAAAGTATATGTAGATCCTATATAGAATTGTATGCCATCTTGGAGAGGGAGGGGGGGGTGGGGAGTAAGTGGGGAGGGTAAAAATCTAAGTTTTATGGTAGTGATTGTAGAACATTAAAAAAATAAATAAAATAATATAAAATATAAAGTCATATCTAAACAATTGGGAAAATATCAATTGTTTATGGACAGGATGAGCCAACATAATAAAAATGACAATTCTACCAAATTAATTTGCTTATTCAGTGCCATACTAATAAAACAAGAAAATTATTTTATAGAGCTAGGAAAAAATATAACAAAATTCATCTGAAAGAACAAAAGGCCAAGAATATCAAGGGAATTAATTTTTAAAAATGCAAAGGAAGGTGGTCTAGCCATACCAGATCTCAAACTATATTAAAAAGTAGCAATCATTAAAACTATGTAGTACTGGCTAGGAAATAAAGTGGTGGATCAGTGGAACAAAGTAGGCATACAAGATACCATAAATGACCATAAAAATCTAGGGCTTGATCAATGCAAAGATCCATGTATCTCAGACAAGAACTCACGATTTGACAAAAACTGCTAGGGACATCTGAAGACAGTATGACAGAGGCCAAAATCTTATACCATATACCAAAATAAGGTCAAAATGAGTACATAATTTAAACATAAAGGGTGATTTCGTAAGTAAATTAGGAAAACAAGGAATAATTTACATTCAAACAAGAGAGTATTATGAGATGTAAAATGAATAATTATGATTATATTAAAAAGTTTTTGCATAAACAAAACCAATGCAATGAAGATTAGAAAGAATGCAGAAAGCTGGGAAACAATTTTTAGGGTTAATGTCTCTGATAAAGGCCTCACTTCTCAAATATATAAAGAACCAAGTAAATTTCTAAACATACAAATCATTCACCAGTTAATAAGTTGTCAAAGAATATAAACAGGCAGTTTTTAGATGAAGAAATCAAAGTTATTGTAATGTTAATTTGATCTTCCCTGTCCATTAATAGGCCTCAAGTCCCTTTTGTTAATTTTCTAATGAGGCTCTGGTTCTCAAGGGTTGTGATGCCCCCTGACTCTGGAAAGTGTATAAATACTCTGAAGTGAGGTTTTGCTTTGGGGCTTCTTTTTAGAAGAAGGCTTATTTACCAGATGGACCTCTGGGAAGCCACTAAGGAGCCCCCCAGCTTTGAAAACTCAGATGTTAGTGCTTCTCTCTCTAGTAACTATGTATACATTGCTTATGGTCAGACAATTGGAAGCCCTCTGAAGTTCAGGGTACTGACATTTTCCCCTGAACTAAATGAATGATGTATGTGCTTGATTAAATGATTGTTGACCCCTCAAAAGTTACTTTTCTTTTTAGAAAAGTAGATCAAAGAACCTGTGATAGCAGACCCTCCTGTGTATGTCAGAGTCCCTGCTGTTACAGCTATCCATAGTCATATGAAAAAAAATGCTCTAAATCAGCACTTCTTAAACTGTGAGTCATAACCCAATATGGGGTCATAAAAAATTTTTGCAGCAGTAAAAGGTTTCTGAACTCACAATGACCAAAAATTAATTCTAATTCTAAAGCACAATGAATCCAATGTGGCAGTGCTTGCTCGAGCAACTTCACTACAACCTTGGTTCTGAATACAAAGTGTGTACACTTTGCTCTGCACATCCCCTCAGGTCATGAGATGCCAGCAAATGCTATTGAAACATGAAAAGGGTTTGTGAATTTAAAGAGTTTAGGAAGCTCTGCTCTAAATCACTATTGATTAGAAAAGTGCAAATTAAAACAACTCTGAGGTACCACTTCACACCTATCAAATCGGCTAATATGACCAAAGTAGAAAATGATAAATGTTGAAGAGGATATGAGAAAATTGGACATTAATGAACAGTTGGTAGAATTGTGAACTGATCCAACCATTCTGGAAAGCAGTTTGGAACTATGGCCAAAGAGCAATCAAACTGCATACTCTTTGATCCATCAATACCACTAGCAGTTCTGTATCCCAAAGAGATTGTAACAAAGGGAAAACAACCTACACATATAAAAATATTTAGAGTAGCTCTTTTTGTGGTTGCAAAGAATTAGGAATTAAGGGGATGCCCATCATTTGAGGAATGAATGAACAAGTTGTGGTATATGAATGTAATAGAATGTTATTGGGGCAGCTAGGTGCTGCAATGGATACAGCATCAGCACAGGAGTCAGGAGGACCTGAGTTCAAATTTCACCTCAGACACTTGACACTCTATGTCTAGCTATGTGACCTTGGGCAAGTCACTTAACCCTAATTGTCTCATCCTGGGTCATCTCCAGTCATCTTGATGAATATCTGGTCACTGGATTCGGATGGCTCTGGAGAAGAAGTGAGGCTGGTGACCTCACTCAAAACAAAGTCAACTGCAAGTCATGTCATCATTTCTCTGATGGCATGGTCTTCAGCAACAAAGGACGAACACACAGTGCTATAAGAAATGACAAGCAGGTACTTATGAAGCTTTTTTAGAAAATCAAAGCTGATAAAATGTTATGATACTCAGAAATAAGCATCTTACCAAATATTCCAATTAATGATACTCAAAACTAGACCAAAAAAAAAAAAAGTGGTGGTGGTGGAAGGAATCATTGTTTTTATTAATTGAATCATCTTAATTTCCTTACTATTTTACATCCAGTCTTTTGTCAGGGCCTGTCAATTTTACTTTTGCAACATTTTTCAATACCTCCTTTCCCTCCTCTGATACTATCATGACTCTAGTGCAGGCTCTCATCACCCCAGTCCTGGATTATTGCAATAACCTACTTGTGGGTCTGTATGCCTTAAATCTCTTCCCCAACTCCAATCCATCCTCCACGCAGCCCCTGAAGCAATTTTCCTAACGTATACAGGTCCAGTCATGCAACCCCACTACTCAAACTCCAGTTGCCTCCTATTGCCTCCAGGATCAAATACAAAATATTTTGTTTGGTATTCAAAACTGTTCATAACCTTGCCCCCTCCTGCTTCTGACAGCTCCTTACACTTTACTCCCCAACTTGTACTCTTCAATCTAGTGACACTGGCTTCCTGGCCTTCCAGGAATGCTCACTCTTTCTTTCAGATGCAGGAATTTTTCTCTGGCTGTCCCCCATGCCTACAACACTCTTCCTCCTCCTTCCTCCCTGACTACTGAGCTCCCTAGCTTCCTTTAGATCCCAGCTAAAAATCTTGCCTTCTGCAGGAAACCTTCCCTAACCCCTTTGAATCCCAATGCCTTCCTTCTCTCAATTGTTACCTGTTTCTATCGCTTGCTTTGTACATATTTGTTTGCATGTTTTCTCCTCCATTAGATGTTAAGTTTCATCAGTGCCTCTTTTTGTATCCCTGTGCTGTAGCACAGTGCATAGCACATAATAGGTACTTAATAAATGTTTATTGATTGATTTATGGACCATGACAACCTGTCTTGTGAAATGAAGGGCCCATTTTTATTCTTGGGAATTTTCTAACCTCTTTTGGCTTGTAGCCTCACTCAAGACCAGTTCTTTGTTTTTCTTAGTTTTCGAGGATAACCAAATGACACTATGCTAGAGTTAACTTACAGCGTGTCCCACTGTGGCTGATCAGACCAATACAAACTCAGAATGTTCTACCACAGATTGGGCATAATAGTCCATGTGAATATTTGGGACGGATTCTCTAAATTTATGCAGCTCATGTTTCTTTTGAGCTACTTCAATTCTGCTTTGGTCATAGAGCACAGTACCTTCTCTGATAAGAGCATGCCATGCTGAGCAATCCTGTGCCAGCAATCCTACATCACACAGTTGATTCTAAACTTCTTAAGAGAGACCTTGAGAGGGTTCTTGTATCATTTCTTCTGACCACCCTGTGAACGCTTCCCTGTGCGAGTTCTCCTTAAAATGGTCTTTTGGGCAAGCACACACTTTGCATTCAAACAATGGTGGTCAGCCTATGGTAGTTGTGCTATCTGCAGTAGAGTTTGAATGCTTGGCAGTTTAGTTTGAGAAAGAAATTCAGAGTCTGGTATCTTATCCAGGTGATCTTCAGAATTTTCCTAAATCAATTCAAATGGAAGTGATTCCAGCCCCAAAAAGATTTATTAGGAAGGGTTTGTGCCTGAGAAATTCTTGTCTACTGGAATAAGGCCCTAGCCAATGGAAACCCTCTTTTTAGAACACACACAGTGTTCTCTGAATTCTGTCAGGCCATATGGAAGAGACCCTGGAGGCTGCTTCCTGAAGGGCATGGTATTTAATGGAAAAGCCCTGCTTCCCAATTAAGACATGTGAAGGCATTCTGATTGTTTCTGCACCCTTTTCCTCATGGTGAAACAAGGCCTTTTTCCTTGTCTGATGAGCCAGAACTGATAATCAGACAAAAGATTTCCTTAGAAAATGCCACTTTTTTTCCCTGTCTAAAATCTGCTGTAATCTTTCGAATGGGTAGAGAGCCTAAGGCCTTAATCTGATGGTGTTAATATGGGCCTCTGTTTTTTTGTCTTATTTGAACTTGTTAACTCTTGTTTTCAGGATAAAATTAAGAATTAAGCTGTGACCTTGTGAGCTTTGAAAGGTGAGAAGAACAAGATATCATAGATCTAGGACCTGGATTCCATGACAACTTTTGTAGATAATTGAGCCTAGTAAAGAGGAAAGTCTCTAGCAATCTGCTTGACCCAGCATAGAAGTGGATCACAGGCAACTGAGAGGGAGTCAGTATCCACTCATCCATTAGCTAGGTCATATTTAGAGTTGAATTTGGTTGGGTGGAACCTGCTTTAAATTTGAGCCCACTTTCCTCCAGGACTTTGGGGAGAGTATGCCCCAGGTGTTGGGGAGAACTGTTTGTACTTCTGTTCTTATATATCTGATCAATAAAATCCTCATGTAAAAGTGTGTTGATTCTAATTGGCTGATGACAATTAATCCCTGGAGGTTACTGGATATTAATATTGAGAATCAGGAGAAAATACACAGAACTGGTCACTTGAGATAATGGCCTAGCCGCTAAACAGGGACATCCCAAGGACTCCAGTGGGGAGGTGTAGCCATGCTCAGGGATGAGGATCCTCAGTTTATGAAGGCTGTTCTTTGTATCATAAATGATTTGGGGAATTTACAAATACCTTTGGGAGTAACATGTTTCCCATGATTTCCATTGAGTGTCTGCTTAATTTCTTTAGTTCTTTAGTATCTCTGTAGGGTCCTTTCTTTTAATAAAGTGTTCCTTTATAATATTACAAACCATGCTCGAAAGTGACAAATCAGTGTCTATGAGGTTCTATGCACATACTTTCCTAAGTTTCTTAGGTGGGGACTGTTTACTCAATGAAACAATTAAGAAAACAGCCTCAAAGAGCTGGACTTGGAACTCAGGTCACTTGAATTCAAGTATGTTGAAATCATTCTTTGCTCGTATTATAGATGGGGAATGAATAGTGAGTGCAGAGATAAGTAAGAATTTATTGATATTTGGATAACAAAAATTTTTGTTTTTAGTATGTCAAAAACACATAGCTTGTCACATAAGAGGTATGTCTAATTTAGGTAGGCCAAAGACTCATGATCCAAGTATATAGTATGAATGCCCTTCAGTGTGTCTATCAGGTTAATTTTACAAATGTTACATTTATAGGAAGACTTACCTATGAGTTTACATGTAGAATTTAAGAACCAGTTACTAGTTTGGGGATTACATTGAGTAAAGGCCTACACTGGACCACAAGTCCTACAGCCCACACATATTATAAGTGGAAGATGTGACTTTTTCATCAAAGGCTGAAGTGATCAAAATATCCAACTTGTATAATCTATTTCTGGGTGTCAGTAAGGCACCCAGAGTGAAGATCTGAAACTCAGAGAATGAAGCTTTGGAACCCTGATAGAGAAATTTGGGATAATAAAAGAGAATTTCCCAAGCTATGACTAAAGAGGTTGAGAATGATTTATTCTTAGATTGCTTGTAGCATGTTGGGCATATCCCTTATGTGGGGCCCAAAATTATGTAATCTTCAAGAAAAACCATTGAGAAAGAGCTCTGTACCATTAACCATTTATTAAAGGGACCAGACCCCTTTGAGGAATGGGACCTCAGATCTAGGGCATCTCCTGATCCACAGGGCCTACAGGGCTTGTTACCCAGACACTCAGAAGAGGCAAAGAAAAATGCAGAGTCCATTTGGTTGACAGACCTTGATTTTGACTCTCCAGGAGGACCAGAAATAGTGCCCATCACAGGATGGGCAAGGCATTCCTGCTAACTAAATGGTCATAAGATGAGCCCCTCCTCATAGTGGGCAAGAGATGGTCTGGAGATAGATACAAAAATAAATTGGGGGACTTTCCATATCAAGACATCCCACCTGTGCTGGGTTTGGTCATTAGCATTCTTGTGGTTCACCAAGTGAACTTTATAACTGGTAAATGGGTGACAAACAATAAAATCATAGTTACAAAGTATGAAGCCAATAGGCTTCATACTATCTTATACCTATCATACTACCTTATACCTATCAATACCTATCTTATCTAATTATCCCTGTATTACTGCTATGTAATATATGTAAAATATATATAACATATTATTCTTGTGCTAATATAAGTTGACTAAATTGACTAAATGTACATTAGTAGATAAGTATATCATTAATAATAACAGTCATTACCCCTGTGGAATCACATTGAACTCACTGGAATAAAATAGGGGCCCAATAAATCATTTCTCTCACCTACCTTCCCTGAACCTGAGTGTCCCTATCTGTAAAATTAGGGATTACATGACATGACATCTTTCATGAGGACATCATTGATTTGGGTCTCTATTTCCATCATTCTCACCACTAAACTCTCTGCTATTTAGCTTCCAACCTCATCATTCAACTGAAACTGCTTTCTCCAAAATGAATAATAATATCTTTATTCCCAAATCTAAAGACCTTTCCTCAGTCCTTATTTTCTTTGATAGCTTTGTAGTATTTGACGTTGCTGATCCCTTTCTCCTTCTGGATCCTGTCTTCTTTCCAAATTTTCTCTCTGGTCCTCTTAAGAACAAATTGCACTAAATCACCTATATACTTCCCCTTTCCTTTTGCTTCAGCTCAAGGCCTTCTTTCTTCTTCCACTAAATATCTACTATATATTAATCTGCATCTATCTTTCAGTATTTCTAAATATATATATCTATCTACTGATGGAATCCTAATAGAGTTGCCCCCAGCCCCAGTATTTTAACTTCATTACAGGCCCACTGTACCTACCTAGCCCTACCACCAATATCCTAACTTCTTCATATATATGCCTCAGTGCTCACTAGAACAACAGGTGTGTCCATGAACTCATATTTCTCACAGAAACAGCAGATGTGGGAACCCAGTCATTACCTCTACCTGCCCCCAGACCCATTCCTCATATTTCCCACAGAAAGAGCAGGTGTGTCCATGCAATCAAGTGCAACCACATCTATCTGGTCCTAGACAGGACCACAATAGCCAGCCAATCAGAAAGCAGCACTACTGGGATGCCAAGCAGGATGTGTACCCCAAAACAATAGAAGGGACTTTCTCTAAGTAGGCACCTGTGCAGTAATAGTAAAGAACTAACCTAGAGTGAACTTATGACATAGAGAGGCTTATATAATATATACATATACCCCTAAGTGGGTTTCTCTGTATGCATTGTGGATAATTACATGCATAGTTTCACTGTGTCTTTCTAATCCTCTGTTACCTAATCCCTTAACAAACTCTTCCTGCCTTTTTAATATTAATCATATTCCTATATTCTGTGTAACTTTCTGTTATGTGATTGCATCTTTACTCTATAAAAATCCATCTTGCTTTCTCTGAAGTTGCTCTTGGAACTTAGGCCATTTCATGAGAGGCATCCATCTCAGTAAATGCCTATACTTGGATTAGAGGTGGTCTGACTCTGAATTCTTTGAAATGGTTGCACCACAACACATCATGAAGCCCCCACAGTTTTTGTCCCAGAGTTTAAACCTCAACACTATCTATCTATCTATCTATTGCCCAAATCACTGTATGTGATAGAAGTTCAGTTTCTTACATGACTGATCCTCTTCCCTGTTCTTTTTGTCTTAAGATGTTTGTAACTGTTTAATTTACAATTAAAAAAACCATTTTTATCAAAGAACATTACAACTGTTAAAATAATATTCATTTATTATTTTAATACATTTTTATTTTAATATATTTTATTATTAATATAACATATCTGGCTCTAACTCTCCCAATTCAACATTTACCCTGGTAGTCTGAGTCCCCAGAGAATGGCTGCTGCTTTGCTCTTCAGTGGACTCTGAGAGCCTGGGGGAGGTAGAGGGGAGAGTGTCTTTCTAATTGCTATAGCCCATGAGACTCTATTGATGTACTCCTCACCCCTTGATTATCAGTTGATATCAATTAGCTACTCAAACCTAATTTGCTTTTGGAAATAGATATATGCTAATGTAATATAATAAGAAGTATGGATATAAATATCCCCCCAAAAGAGAGCAAATGCTCCCACAAATTAATACAGAATCGAGATAAAAGTGGAGCTCAAGCTTAGAGCATATGTGGCAAAGGCAGTGCTTCACAGTTCCTGGAAGTCCTTTTACTAGAGTTATCAGGATATTTCCCCTTATGTTCGGTGTAGCTTTTCCGCTGGGTTTCTTGGAGAGTCCTGAAGTTTGCCTTTCTTCAATGTGTGTCATTTGTCCTTCACTCCCGATGCAAACACTACCACTAGTCAATGACACTCTTGGGGTGCTGATCCTCTGAAGTTCAGGAGGTTGTCTCTTTTCCCCATCCACTTCCCCCTCCCCGCAAACAATTTTCTCTCTGGAACTTAGCTAGACTTCTCTCTCTTCTGCCTTACACTCTGTTGCCCAAGTTTGGAACTGGCTTGATACTTTATAAGACCCATGGGGCATAGTCAAGTCTCTTCGACTAATACCAACGCACTTCTTGTAGAGCGTAATTCCATTTTATTCCCTGACTTTCAAGACTTCTACCTAGTCAAATGTCTTTGATTGCTTAAATAGAGGTGTTCTCATCTAGTTAAGATAGTTATTTTAAGTACAGTGATGTGATTAATGATTGATTTGATCAACCCCATCCTTAATGTTATGATTTTTGTTACATTATTTTGTAATATCATTATCTTTATTACTGTTGTACTAAAGTGAGCTGCGAACTTAATGACCAGTGTGGTACACTATCCAAATACAAGGCAATTGGTTCTGAGATATGATTCTTCCAGGAAGTCCAAGAGTTATCAGATGAGCTTTGTACTAACATATTTTGCTTGAGTTAGCTTTGCCTTAAAAGTCATTTAAGAGTGTCCTGTGACCAAATTTTCCAAAGACAAACTGTCAGTGTGTGTGTGTGTGTGTGTGTGTGTGTGTGTGTGTGTGTGTGTGTGTGTGTATGTATGTGACTGGCTATCAATAAAGTATCTAAGCTGACACAGTAAAGTAGAACCAAAGATCCTATCCTAGTGATAGAAGAACCCAAGTTCCCCACCAATAGAAGTGCATTTGTATTTGCTTGAAATCATAAAAATGAATGTTGCCAAGTCCTCTGGGTCAAAAAGGTGACCGACTTCCCTTTTTATAAACCACCATAAAATCCTGACAAAAGTCACCAATGTAAAACCCAGTCCTCTGGAGAATATAGAACAATATTTATTGTAGTACTGCATTGTGTAAAATGAACTACTTCCTATGTATATACAGGGACAACAGATGTTTTTTACAAAATACATAGTGAAGCTGACCCAAGAAGCTGAAAATAGAATCAAGCTGTTATGGGAAGTGATAGATAAAAACTAGATAGGCCAACCCTGAATATTCCAAAATTGTTTTAATTTGAAAAATCCAGCTTTCCTTCTAACCCTACAGTTTAAATCATCCTGCAACAATGGGTCAGCAAATACTATTGTGATTTTTAATCATATAGAAGTCACTAAAGTTTCCTCACGTGTAAAATCAGGGGATTGCACTTGATGAACTGCAATTTCTCTTCTAGCTCCCAGCCTCAGGACTGGGAATTTATATTTAATCTCCTTTAAAAGGTCAGATTAATAAGAGACCCGACCAGAGCTATTAACTGTCTTAGAATCCTTCATTATCATGCTATTCTTAATCCGTATCACTGTTGTAAAGAAGCTGCCTTGCTTAAGCAAATTGCTAGTGCTTCTTCAAAGGCAAAAACTTTTCCTAAATTTTATGTTCCCTTCCCCCATCCCACTCTATTACAGATTCCCAATTTTATTGGTATAGGGAGCTCCAGGTGTGGAATTTCTTTTACAAATGCAGGTTTGCACCTTCTCCAAATTTATAGTCTCTGACAGTTGCCTAGCGAATCTGAGAGGTTAAAGTAATTTGCCCATGTTCACAGCCAGTATGTGTCAGAGATAAGGTCTTAATATCTGGCCTTTGTCCCTCTAATGCCAGCCCCCATCTGCTACAATCACCATGGTGCCTCTACTTACTTCTGCTGTATTATACTAGTCAATATTGACTAGCCATTCCTCCTTTCTAGTAAAAACCAAACAGCAAGAAATAGACACATTTTATTGAGAAGATGTAAAATACTAAGATTAGTAGTGATGAATTCTCCAAATCTAAGGGTTAATTATAAAACAAGTTCTCCAAAGAACCTGAAAAATAGGATAGTTGCAGATAACTCTTGAATGGTTTAAGCTCAATACTAGAAGTAAGGGAAGAGAATAAATTAATGAAAGGAAAAACAAGCCATTCAGGTGGCAACATCTAAAACAGGGTCTGGGCAACTGGGGGTGGGAGAGGAAGAAAGAGGGAAGCCTGGGGATTTTCCCTGGATGACTCAGAACCAAAAAAATAAAGTTTAAAGTTTACCTTTTCATATCCAGAAATTGAACGACCTGCATTTAGTGCCAGATCTAGGAGGTACAGCTGTATCTCAGATATTTACCAGAGGAAATCCTGAAAATAATCTATCTCACTCACCACACAACTCCATTTCCAAATCTGTCTTTCAGGCTATGAGTACAGAGCACTTAATGGCTTAATCTCTCGACTGAACAGCGCAAGACTTTATAAGGATCAGAATGCCCACCTGGATTGCCTTCCACAGCTGAAGAGGTTTGGATGTCACGGTGTTTCTATCCAATTCCAGCACAGTGCTAAAGATGACCATTAGAAGATTGACCAAAGAATACATGGTGATTGAAAAAGAATGAATGATTGTATTTTAGAGTGAATAAGTATATTTACTTCCATGACTAGAAAAGATGACCCCTGGAGTCTCATCCAGTTCATGCTCACTACCTGTGCCTCTGAGCTAGGTCTTCTCTTTTCAGTCTTGGATCCCTTGCACAATTCATTGCCTTTGCCCCTATACATACGCTGATGAATAGAGGGAGAGAAAATCATGCTACTATTGTGACTGGGTCCACTACACCCATGATTAAGTGGCCTTATTCCTCACAAAGGCCAATTTCTCTACTTGTTCAAGCAATCCCTTCCCATTCTGTTTCCTCCAACAGATTGCTCCCTGTCATCCCCATTCTTCACTTATTTTCAATCTGTCCTTGTCTACTGGCTCATTTTCTACTTCCTTCAAACATTTCCATGTTTCCTTCATCCTGAAAAATCCTTCCAACCACACTATCATCGTATATCTCTTCTTCTCTTTGTGTTTAAATTCCTTGAAAACTCTGTCCTCCACCCTCCTCTTACTCTCTTCTTAACCCCTTACAATCCAGTTTTCAACCTAACCATTCCAAAATTGCTCTCTCCAAAGTTCCTAATAATCTCTTAGTTTCCAAATCCAATGGACTTTTCTCAATCTTCCTTCCCCTTGACCTCTTCATAGTCTTTGATGTTATCGATTATACTTTCTTGAGACTCATGTCTCTCTAGGTTTTGAGGCCATCACTCTCTCCTAGTTTTCTTTCTGCCCATCTGACTGCTTGCTCTTCTGTATCTTTTTTTAAATCCTCTTCCAGATATCGCCCCTTAACTATAGGTGTCCCTCAAGATTCTGTCCTGGGACTTCGTCTCTTCTTCCTCCATACTTCTACACTTGGTATCTCAATGCTGATGATTTTTAATTCTACCTAGCCTGCCCCAAACTCTCTGCTGACCTTTAAACTTGCATCTCTAATTGCCTTTCAGATATCTCTAACTGGCTTTCCCTATTGATAACCAAAATGGAGCTCATTATCTTTTCCCCTAAGTCCTCCCCTGCTTTCTACTTGCCCTATCACTGTAGAGGGCAACATCATCCTCTCAGTCCCTTGGGCTCACAACCAGAAAATCATCCTGGATTTCTTCCTACCTTTCACCCTCCATATCCAATGCACTTTCCAGTCTTGTCGTTTTCACCTTTGTAGCATTTCTTATTTGTATGCCTTGTTCTGTTCCCTGACAGTATCACCACTCTAGTACAAGACTTCATCAGCTCATGCCTGGATTATTGCCATCATTACCACCTGCTGGTGATTCTCCCTTCCTCAGATCTCTTCCCACCAATCCATTCTTTCTGATCACATCACTACCCCCTATTCAATAAGTTCCAGTGGCTTCCTGTTGCCTCAAGGATCTAATACAAAATGCTTTGTTTGGCATTCAAAGTCTTTACAACCTATAACACCCCCCTCTACCTTACAAAGTCCTTACAACTTACCCCCTTCCACCTCTCCATTCTCCTTATACCTTACTTCCCAATATGCAGTCTTCAATCTAGTGACACTGGTCTCTTGGCTGTTGCTCAGACAAAACACTCCATTTTCTCTGGCTATCCCCCATGCCTGTAAGATTTCCTCCTTTCTCTCTTACTATTCACCTTCCTAGCTTTCTTTAAGTCCCAACTAAAATCTGACCTTCCACACCAAATCCCTCTTAATTCCAATACCAATCCCTCTCTTAATTATTTCCTATTTATCTTGTATAGCTTGTTTTGTGTATATTTGTTTTTGTGTTGACAGAAGAGACTATCTTTTGACTCTTTTTGTATCTCTAGTGCTTACCACAGTGCCTAGCACACAGTAGTTGCTTAATAAATGTTTTGTGATTGATCGATCTACTTCAGATGATTTCCAGATCCTTATGTCCAGCTCTACTCTTTCTCTCAAACTCCAGGTCTGCATCTGCATTTTGAACTTCTTGAACTAGATATCCATTAAGCATCTCTAATTCAACAAAACAGAATTCATTATCTCCCCTCAAACTTTCTCCTTTTTTTAAACTTCTCTGTTAGTGCCACATACTCAGGCTCACAACCTCAGTGTCAATCTCTACTTCCCACTTGTAGTCACTCCATATATCCAATTTCTCAAATCTTTTTGTTTCTACTTTTACAACATCTATCACACATATTTCCTTCTCTCCACTTTCATGACCACAGACTAATTCAAGTCCTTGTCACCTCTCACCTAGACAAGTGCTTTCTGTTTTCTCTGAGGGCTCTTTCTATTCTGTTCCATCCTTTACTCAGATGCCAATATGATTTGGGTGGGGAGGGTGTGTGAAGGCAATCAGGGTTAAGTGACTTGCCCAGTGTCACATAGACAGCAAGTGTTGGAGTTCCAATTTGAATTCAGGTTTTCCTGACTCCAGGGCCACCGCTCTGTCCACTGCACCAACTAGCTGCCCCAGCCAGTACAATTTTTTCCAGAGTGTGGATCTGACCATGTTACCCTCATCTTAGTGAACTCCAATCGTTTCCTATTACAAAATACTTCAGGATCAAATATAAATCCCTCTATTTGACATTTAAAGTCCTCCATAACCTCATTGTTTCCTACATTTACAGTCTTCTGACACTTTGGTCCCTTTCACATGCTCTACCATCTAACTTCACTGGCTTACATGCTGTTCCTTACACACAGCACTTCATCTCTTGTCTCCAGGTCATTACACTGATTGTCCCACATGCCTGCAGTCCTCTGCTTCCTCACCTCCTTCTCTTAGTTTCCCTGGTTTCCTTCAAGACTAGGCTCACATCCCACCTTCTACAAGAAGTCTTTCTTGGCTCCCCCCTCCCCACATCTGCTATATCCTTCCCCTCTCAGATTACCTTTGATCTACACTATATGAGAGAGAGAGAGAGAGAGAGAGAGAGAGAGAGAGAGAGAGAGAGAGAGAGAGAAATGCTATTTCCTCCCTTAGAATATATATTTCTTGAGGGCAAGGACTGCTTTTGCATCCCCAGTGCTTACCTGACACATAGTAAATGCTATGTTATTTCAAGCATGAACCTTCTCTGTGTATCTACAGAAAATTCATGTTATAGTCCAGCTGTCTTTTATATCTTTGCATTTCCACTCCTATGATATTGAGTCCATATGTATTGGCTCCATTATCCCAGTGGGAGAAAAGAGCTTGTAACAAACTTCATAAAAGAACTTTTCAAATTCTCATTTGTTTGTTTTCCTTCTATCTGTTTGATCCTTAAATGCCCTCAGGATGACATAAGCTTTTTATAAACTTTATTTTTTCCTTACATCTCTTCTCATTGTTTTATGAAGCAATATTGCACATTTCTACAATTCACCTTAGTAAAATTTTACAAATGAATTTATAGTCTAAGTCAGTGTTGTTCTTGGCTGCTTTGCCCCTCCATTTAAGGAAATCATGTTTGCTCATAAGGAAATTTCTAGGCATTTATGGTTTCCCAGTTTGATGAATAACATTAATTAAAGGTCCTAGGGAAGTATTGATAATCTGTCAATGACTGTTCTTTTATTCATCATTAATTTATTTATTCATTATTTTCCATTGGAGAGCATCAAAAGATCCTTTAGGTCAGGTTGAAGCAGTTTTAATTGCATGACATACCATGTTCTCGTTTTTATTCTTTACTTTTGTTGTCTAGTCATTTTTCAGTCACTTCCTTCATGACCCCTTTTGAGGTTTTCTTGGCAAAGACACGGGAGTGGTTTGCCATTTCCTTCTCCAGCTCACTTTGTAGATAAGGAAACTGAGTCAAACAGGGTTAAGTGAATTGCCCAGGGTCACAGAGCTAGTAATTGTCTGAGGTCAATTTCAACTCAGGAAGAGTTTTCCTGACTCCAGGCCTGGCACTGTATCCACTATACCACCTACATGCCCTATTCTTTGCTTTACTTTGACTTTAAATTTTACTCTTTTTTCCCCTAACAAGTTAATTATATACAGATTGCTGAGTCAGAAATGACTCCCACATTTGTTACCAGTTGCTTTCCATCTGTTTCAATATAATCAATGGTATTTTTCAAGATGTTTGTAATTTTGTGTTCACAATTTGTGAACTCTTGTAAAAGAAAATACACATAAAATGTAATCCTGGGTCTTTTTTATCATTTACAAGTGTTTGACCTCTGTTGTTCCTTACTCCTGAATCATATCTTACAGCATACTTTTCACTGTCTTCCCCTATGCTCACCTTTGTACCGAAGTAAGTTTTAAAGCATATGTTGATTTAATTTGGAAGATTGCACTGAGTTCTTTTTTTATATCAGCTAATATTCAAGTAAAATTAAGAATGCATTACTATTTTATAATGCACAAATGTTAAACATAAAGTTAACCATCACAGATGTTTCTTGATTAAAAATCAATTACATTTTCATAGTTACAAATAAGTATGGAATAAAAATAGTATAGAATAAGTTCTTTATAGAATTTCCCTATCTGTTCTATCTATATGAGGAAGCCTGTCTGAAGTATTCTCTCAGCTTGGCATTTGTATTTTAATATACTCTTCAATAACTCAGATGATCCATCTATATCTTCTCATTGCATCTAGCAGATGCCTTATATTTTATTCTTTCTTTTTCAAGCTTTTAACTTTATTTCAATATTTCTTGTGCCTCATAGAGTCATTAGTTTCTGTTTGGTCCACTCATCAAGGGGTTTGTTAGTTGGGTAAGGTTTTGCACATCTTATACTAGGCTATTAAATCACCTTCCAAGTCTTTTCTCTAGAACTCTCATTTTATTTTATATTTTTAAGCTCCTATTTCATTTCTTCCAAGAAGTCTAGTAGACTCTATAGCTAGTAAACTTTGCTTATTGTATTATATTATTATATTATAATTAATCTCTTCTTCTAGGCTTCTGTCTTTTGTATTCCTGGCTCATTTATTGCTCTATTGTTGATGTCTTTTTTGTTTACTCATTCCTTCCAATCTTACTTTTTTAATTGGGAATTTGTGATAGAGCTAGTCTTTACCCACTTGTGGAGGGAATGTTGGTAACTTGTTTGGTCAGGATATGTGTTATCTGAGGTCCTGCCATTGCTTTCTCCAGGTAGTGAGTTCTATGTTCTTCAAAGGCAGGGCAGCTCAGGGCAGGGAACTATAGATTTTCAACATGCTATTTGATCACTACCCTTCAGGTCTGAGCTCTTTTGAATCATCCTTTTCCCAAAGAGTGAAATGTTTTGTTATTGTTACCTTTAGGTAACTATTTTGGGTGAATGAATATTTAATTATATTGAATCATGTGATAATATAAAGATAGGAGACAAGGACCAATTGCTTTACTTTCCTTTGAAAAAGCTCTTATTACTTCTTATAAGAAATATACAATTTTTAAAGATGACTAAATGACACTGAGCAAGAGTCCTTCATTATATAGCAGTGATATTAGTAATAAAAAATTCTTCCATAGAGTAACTCATGAACTAGATAGGGTTAGTGAAGAAGTTAATTTTGAAGAAGAAATTTAACTATGTTCAAAGTTGTGGTGGGGGAGGAGAGATTTTAATCAATTTTAAGTGATATTTATAAGCTTTTGTACATAAAATAAATTATATAAGGACTATCTAAAACAAATTTAAAGCTATCAATACATAAAAATTTTCACTAGTTCCAATTACATTTATCATTATCACAGAGAGAATGTGAGAGTAGATTTCTTCAAAATGATGTTGTCATTTTCTTGCTTGTCTGCCAACTGATTTATTTCTAGCCTGAATGATTTCCCCTCCAGACTTGTTATTCTAATAATTTGTATAACTAAACTAAGGTAAATAATTTCTAAAATAAGGCCCTTGTGTTACTTTTAACAACTCACCTTCTCCCATGCTACTACTACTGCTGCTAATAATATTCCATTAAGTCTCCCATTTATTCATCTTCTAATCTGTCTCCTAATCACCTTCCATCCATTTCCTATCCTCTCAGCCAATCACCTATGTCCTCACTTTCCATCTACTCTCTATTCTTTTTTATTTAAAAAGCACTTATTGAGTGAGTCAGGTATCGGGCTAGACTACAGACTTTGGAACTTAAAAAAATGATATAGTCCATGCCCTTGATGAGCTTACAATTTATAAAATAAGCAAGCTAAATGTATGCAAAATAAAATGCTACATAATTTTATATATAGCCTACTTACTCTTTCCCATACTTTGGCTTATTCACTCTACCAAGCCTATACTTAGTATAAAAGTCCCACATAATATGCATTTTAATCAAGTAACTTTTGATATAAGCAAATGAGTTAGGTACTGTGTTTTTTCTCCCAACCACTTTTCTGCCTCTGATCGACCACATCTATATTTATTCTCATCTGTATTCTTTCCTCTCTTCCTCTCATCTGTGGGAAGCCAAGTACAATGTGGAAAATATTTCTTTGCTACTACCACTGAGACTGGAGTTTTGAGAGAGATTAGAGAATGAGGGAGGGAGGATAAGAGAGAAAATAAAACAATAATTGTTCTGAAGACATGATCATCTTTGGCATGGTTTTAATGGAAGAAAATGGCATGGAGAAATGGCAGGTTTGGAATGACAAACTAATAATAGAAGATGCAATAGAGGACTTCTTGAAGGATAGGAAATGCTTGAAAGAATAGGAATGCTAACTCATTTGGGGTGTGATATTATGGGACCCTGAACCTATTATTACTTTCTGCATAAGTAGAAACAAAAAGAAAAAAAATGTACATACATGTGTGTGTATATCCTGTACCATAAGCTGAATTAGAACTCATGTGATCTGCAAATACTGTATAATACATAATATAGTTACTATATAGGGATTGTGATTACTTATCCTAGGATACTTTGGCAAAGAATACAGGATAATTTAATAAGTATTCAAAGATAGGCAATTAACCTTCCTACATTATTAGAGTTCTTGTTAATAGACAAAGTGAATTCCAAATAGATCCACTATGACAGTCTCTTCTTTATTAAGGCTGCAAAATGCTACAAAACTTTTCAAGAGGTGAACTTTGATGGGAAGCAGCTTCTGTAGAATTTACCAAAGGTTCTCTAAATGATAGATATCCAAGATTTCACTCATCAACCAATGACAGATTCTATGCCAGTGTTCACTTCTTCACTGTAGTCTGTATAATAATTTGGAAAACACAACCTATCCCTTTGATGTTCACTAAAACATTTTTAGCAAGTAACATTTGCCTTCCCTGACATTGATTGGTATAGCTGAGCACCATATTTACTCACATTGCAAGTTTCTTGGTTAAAATGCTTGTATCTGGTGCTTTTATGATAAACACAGGTGTAGATAGTACTTGAATTGTTCCAATGCCTAATATAGCTCTAATGGACAAATACTTTCTCAGGGTATATCAGTTTTCCTAGGGTAAATCATTGCTTTGTACAATGATATCATAATAGTAAGGTATGTGAACCCAAAAGAAGTGGCATAATGTAAGTGTTGAAGTCTAATAGGTTAAAGGAATCAGTAGAAGTAATATCAATAGTAATAGTTCCTCAGTAAAGAGACCATCCAAAATGGTAGAAAAAGAGGAAGCAGGAAAACTCAACCACTCCGCCCCCCAATCAAATACCCCACAATAATTTAGGAAAGCTCCAAAGAATTGACCATGAAATCCAAAGAAAAATCACAGGGAATTATTTTTCTTGAGTAAAAAAATTAGACACCGGTATGTGGACACTTGGGATAAGGTCTACCAAAGAGTATATGGGCAAGATCTTCCAGCAAAGTGGACTGAACAGGAACCTGGAGTTTTTCAGGGTCAAGAAGTTACAGATCAAGCACAAAGGCCTGAGGGAACAAGAACTGGTGCCATTTGGCAGCTCTCTTAGTTATACCCTAGAGCTGGGACAGAATGAAGACTGAGGAGGAAATTTATGTTGGCTGACCAGAGCATGGAATGCTAGTGAGTCTAA